>VXAD01006437.1:1840-127733 GCA_013399195.1 Dicrurus megarhynchus
GAGAGGAGAGGAGAGGAGAGGAGAGGAGAGGAGATCTAGCAACAAAAGAAAAAAGACAAGAGAAAAGGAAGAAGTCAAGGAGTCAGAGAGACAACTGAAAGGAGCTCCATTTGCAGACCTGAGGAAGCCTGTTCTGTCAGGGAGGGTGGATGTCCCCTCTGCCATTTCAGTTTTCCAGAGCAGAGCTGGGGACTCCTGATGTTCCCCGTGCCAGTTCTCAGGACACTTCTCAGGACACTTCTTGCTGTCTGCCAGTGACGTGATCTTGGCCAGCCCTGGCTGATGTATTACAGCCATTCACCTCAGCTTGTCACATACAGAATGTTCCAAGTATTTTCCAGATATGACCATAATGTGAGGTCCCAAAAGCCAGGTGGGCTTTTGTCCTTCATGTGCAGGCATTTGCTGCTTCATCTCACCGTGACCCCGTGCAGAGAAGCTCAGGGATCTTTGTGGAACACTTGGACACCGTCTGACAGTGTCCATGAAATGAAATTAGAATCAGGAAATCTCCAGGGAGACAATGAATAATTTTATGTTCATTTCGGCCTCTGAACAGTGAATTCGAAATAAAATACAGGTAGTAGAGAAGAAAAATGTCCCTTTTCCTATGAATAGGAGTGGGCTGGGGGAGGGGGGACAGAGGGTGGTGGAGTCAAAACCTGTGTCATAACACATTTCATCATGGAAGAGCAAGGACCATTAATACTGCAGGGGTATCTAATTCTGGCCTTTCTCCACTTCAGATGGCTGCCTTTGCAACCCAGTTATTTTTGATGTGCTTTGTAGTGTGCAGAAACTTTCTGATGGGTTCCTAACCAATGACCTTGCCTGAAAAGATCATCGACGGCATTTTAATGACTTTCAGATAACTTTTTTATAGCTGAGGTTTCCAACCAGCAGGGTAGTCTTGGGTCCATACCTAAATATATTCTGTCTGAAGAAGTGTCAGTATTAAAAAAGCAGTGAAGGATGCCAATTACATCTCAACATTCCCCAGAGTGCTGGAAAATATCAATACCTATATATGCATTTGTTAAAAAAAAAAATCACAACAAAACATCAACAAAGTACACTACTCTGGAGAACAACTTACAAGCCTGACTTATTTATAAAAATTGAAATATTTTCTGTACTTTTAGGAAAAGGTTGCTATTTATCCCTCTTTTTTTGCTACAGTATTTACTACATGATTTCTACAGACATTATTTGCCTTATGGAGGTAATTTTTTATGCTGTCTGAATATATTCAGAACATTCAGTATATGAACATAACCAGAATATATTGTGAACGTATTCAGGATACATTCAGTAGGCTTTTACTGCAGGACACCTTTATTCCAGTGCTTTTCATTGTCCAAATAGCATTTTCACGTATACAGAAAACATCCCAGCATTTTCAAAAATTGGTCACATCAGAAGATTTCAGGTATAACTTAATTCTTCAAACGGCTGAGCAATCCCCTTAGAAGAAAATTTAAAGGACAAAGACAGAAATTTCTTTGACACATGCAGCCCAAATGCCTTCCAGTTGCAGAGACAAATCTGTATTTTTGATGGATTTCCAGCATTAAAATGTCCCTGGCTGGCAGAGCTGGGCTGGGCTGTGCTGGGTTTTCCTGGGCACTCAGCTCCAGGGATGGTGCATGGGACAGTGGTGCCAACCTGCTGCTGGTGGCACTGGCCGGTCCCTGCTGGGGATGCTCCAGGAGCAGTGGGTGATGCCACCCTGCACACAGAGGAGCACAGGGGCTCAGGGCTGTGGTGGGGAACTCACTGAAGTCATGGAAAGGCTGCTGCAGGCTGCTACAGCCACGTGCTTTGGGGCTTTTTTTTTTTTTAATGCAAAAACATTTTAAAGGTTACCATCTCTATGACATTTCCATGTCTCTCCTCTTGCTGGTGGTGGTGCCGCTGACAAATTGAAGCCAAAGTGTAATTCAAATAACTGTTCTCTGAAGTCCTCATGTTTTCTCTTCTTGGCTTCCTCTGAGAGCTGGGCAGTGTTCCTGGGGCTGCTCAGAACTGCTGCAGGATGCTGAATGCTATGGGATGCTGAATTGGACCCCTCACAACCCAGGGAGCATCTGTCACATGGCAAAAACCAGCTCCTGACTATGAGAAGAGCAAATAAAAATCAGGTTGTTAGGTACAGCTTTTAAACCTGTGTGATCATGAGAGAACATCCCATGAGGCTATTCCGTGTTTTATGAAACCTTTAATAATTGTCATTACATTTTTGGGGGGGCTGTTCACAGCTGTTTTGTCCCAAATTTAGCCTCCAAAGAAGCTGTAATTTCTGCAAGAAAGCCTTCCCTGAACAGCTCCTGCAGAGAGAGATCCCTGCCTCCCTTCCCTGTGTCCCGTAAAATGGGAGCTCGGGCTACAGGCCCCATCCCCAGCTGGTAAAACTGAACACCACTTCTTTTCCAGCTGAGAACAACTCATTGATTTACACTACTAATAAATCCAGTCCCCTCCTTTTATTTTTTTTTTTTTAGGGTGTCTGTCTACAGGTACAGAAATATTTTTGTTTCTCTGTACAACACAGACCCTTTTAAGTTACAGGCACTTATGTATGCACACACGTTTAAAATTATGTGTGCTTGCAATATAAACAGCAAGTCTTCAGTTCAAACACAGGTATTAGGTAGTCTATTACTTTATACATAAATATAATTGAGGGCATGGGGAATAACTTTTGTTAGACCAAGGCTGGAAAAACTCATAGATTTCAAGGCAGAGGAGTTCTTTTCAGGTCATTTTCAGGGCTCATGTACCCCCAAACTTGTCTTTCTTCCCTTTTTTATGTTAGGTAAGCTAAAAATAATTGTATTTGTACCTCCAACCCTTGTTTCATCTCATCTGAACCCATCCTGGTTACCCAGGGCTAAGCACAAATTGCTGCTTTCTCCTGGACACATCACAGGCCTGAAACAACCCCCATTTCCTCTCCTTTTCTGGGGTTGTGTTCAGGTTGTTTGTCCTCCCACAATCCCAGAAGCTGCAATGCACAGCACAGCTCCTCTGCCCGGGGACTACCTGGGGCCTGAGATCTGCTAATTTCTGTGGTGACTGAGGAGAGAAGGGTTAATTAAATCTGTCCATCAGTAGGTGAAAGCCTTCCCTTTTTTCTTTATAATGGGAAGATACACAAGTAATTGCCTTTCCATGTGTCACCTCCTGTATCAGGGCTGCTGGCACAGGGCATGGAGGAATTGTCCTCTGGAAGTCAGAGAGAAAAGGGGAGAAAATTTGGGGGATTTGTCCACTTTGGAAAAGCCTCTGGGAACAGCCTAGGAGAAATTCATCAGCTCTGCAAGATGAAGCTCAGAAACTGAAGCCTTTTTCCTTCTCTAAGAGCTGGCTAAAAGTAAACCAGATTCTGCTGCAATGAATTATTAAAAGCAGTTCATTTAACATCATTGTGATTTGGCCGGAGTACAGACAGGGCAAAGTGGTTTCCCAAATCTTATTGACTTCCCTAAGTGTCCTATTAGAGGACAAAAATGTGAGTTTGTCAGCAAAAAGATCTGCTGGACGAAACAACACAGAGGAAAATGCTCTTTGGAGGAAGAAGAGAGTTAAATTGGAGCTCCTGGCAAACAAACAAACAAACAAACAAACATTTTTAAATGGCAATATTTTATTTTTGAGTGGCTCAATAGATAAAAATGTTCTCTGGTAGTTGTGTCACAGATCAGATTCTCCCTCTCCTTTGCCCTCTTCTGCCCTAGTCACTATTTTAATGAGTCATATTTCACCATCTGACTTAACAGCTGACTGGGCATCAGTGTACATGGCAGAATTCAGGGAATCACAGAATGGTTTGGGTTGGGAGTGACCATAAATATCATCCAGTTCCACCCCTGCCATGGGCAGGGACACCTCCCACCAGACCAGGTTGCTTTGAGTCCCATCCAACCTGACCTTCAATGTTTCCAGGGATGGGGCATTCACCACCTCTCTGTTCCAGTGTTTCACCCTGCTCACCATAAAAAAATTTCTTCCTTTTGTCTAATCTAAATCTGCCCTGAGTTTGAAACCACTGCCCCTTGGCCTACTGCAACAGGCCCTGCTAAAATGCTGCCCGGATCCTTCTGAGTTCTTCCAGCAGAATTTTTACTTACTCCAGTTGTTCCTCTGTGCAGTTCAATTTCTCACAGCCTTATTAGCTTTGTCAGCAGGGCTTTTAACTTCTGGGTTTTGCAGCCACGAGTCCCAGATCACTGAGCAAATCCAGGGTATGCCTAAAACCCAGGCTGGGAAGTTCAGTCTCCAAGGCAAAGCTCCCATTAATTCAGGATGGATCCAGAACTTCTTGGAATGGATCTCACATAAAAATGTGCGGGTAACTCACGCTCCTAAGTGCTTTAATAAATGGATAATGTTGCAGAAAGGCTTTAGGGCTCGTCTTTTCTCTCCTTCCCTTTTTCTGTTCTTTAATATATGACAGCAACTAATAACGCTCTCTGAAAAAATTATTAGAGAGAAAAAAAACCCCTGTAAATACACTTTACCAACTGAACTGTTTAATAAAGAAAATTTAAATACACAGTCCCTGAAGACAGATCCAATACGTTTTGCATTGCTGCTACTACCAGGAAATAAGTAAAATATGCAAAGAACCACACCAAGTTCATATCTGACTAAAGATTTAAAGGGCTCTGTCAAAAACTATTACCACAAACATTTGTCGAATTTTTGTTTCCTTCTAATTCCCAGCGGGACAGTCCAAAAAATGTCTGTGGAAAACTGTCGCATCTTTAACTTGAATTGTTGACTTCAGTACGTCTAATCATGGAAAAGGCTCTGGATTTGTAGAAATCCTGATGCTTTGTACCAGCTGAGTGAGAACAGCTGCTGAAATCCTCCATTTTCATCTCTTTCCTTCTTCGTTTTTCCTCATATCTTATTAGCATTTTGTACAGCACTAAGTGATGGGATCTGTGGTGAGGTGTCTGCCCCTCTGTCCTGCTCAGGTGAGACCCCACCTGCAGAGCCCTGGGGCCCAGCACAGGGAGGACGTGGAGCTGCTGCAGAGAGGCCAGAGGAGGCACCAGGATGAGCAGAGGGATGGAGCAGCTCTGCTGGGAGGAAAGGCTGGGAGAGCTGGGATTGTTCAGCCTGGAGAGGAGAAGCTTTGGGCTGAGCTCAGTGTGGCCTTGCAGGGCCTGAAGGAGCTGCAGGAACCATGGAGAGAGACAATTTCCAAGGGTTGGAGGGACACGGCAAGGGGAAATGGCTTCCCAGTGACAGAAATTAGGTAATAGGAAGGAATTGTTCCATGGGAGGGTGGGCAGGCCCTGGCACAGGGTGCCCAGAGCAGCTGGGGCTGCCCCTGGATCCCTGGCAGTGCCCAAGGCCAGGTTGGACACTGGGGCTTGGAGCAGCCTGGGACAGTGGAAGGTGTCCCTGCCCAGAGCAAGGAGTTTGAACAAGACCATCTTTAAGGTCCCTTCCAACCCAGACCATTCCATGATTCCATACTCCTCTGTTCCTTTCCAAAGCACGATGGCCAGTCAGGATTTTTAACATCTATAGGCAGGAAGATCCTTGGGAAGCACCGCAGCTGTACATGGGGTGCTGTGCACACTAAACCTAGGACAGGTAGAAGACATATGGTGCTTTAAATTTCCCTAATGATCCTTGTAGTTTCCTCAATCTCATCAAGAATCAGGGTAAATTAGTTTCCTAAAGAACTGCATTTTGCAGCTAATGGGAGTCCTTGGCTACCACATGATTTTTTCCTAAATGGAAAAAAAATGCACATTAACATGAATATTCAAATGAGGCTGCAAACCATTAAAGACCCATTTGTTCTACAAATAGAGGTGCAGTGACTTTTTGAATAAATTCCTCGAGAAAAGCAGTTTTCTATAGATGTGAGAGGCCAAAAATGATGTACTCACTCCCAGAAAAGGAGAGGTATCTGTTGTTTTGAAAGAGAGCAACTAAACACACCTAGGAGATCGATCTGGTTTTCTGCCTGGATTTTCAGAATTGATGTTTTTTGCCATTTTCAACAGAATAATCAAGTCCCTAGGTGAACTTGAATAAAATTCTGTGTTCTTTTGAGTTTGATGGACTGGTTATTTTTAGTCAGGTTTAGATGCTAGAAGCAAATTGAGGTTTTTTTAGAGAGTTTGCACAGATCCTTAAGGATTTTTATAACACTTCAGAAGCACAGGGAAAAGCATTCTACTGCACTTATGATGCTTTCAAAGTATTTTAAAATGCTTTAATGAAAAACTTGACAAAATCTCGCCAAGAAACAAGAAAGATGCAAGAAAGATGGAGAGAGATTATTTACAAGGGATGGAGTGACAGGACAAGGGGGAATAGCTTCCCACTGACAGAGAGTGGGGTTAGATGGGATATCGGGAAGGAATTCTTCCCTATGAGGGTGGGAAGAAAAAAGGCACAAAAAAGTTGTGCCTGCCCCTGGATCCCTGGAAGTGTCCAAGGCCAGGCTGGACACTGGGGCTTGGAGCAACCTGAGATAGTGGAAGGTGGAACTGGATGATCTTTAAGGTCTTTTCCAACCCAAGTCATTCCATGATTTTATAAATATGTATATACATATATGAGTATTTATGTTCACATGTCCATGTGTACTGTAATACAAAAACTGTTGCTAAAACAAGAAAAAAGAAGAGGGGAGCCCAGGTCAGTGTCCTCAGACCATTTCAAAGTGTTTTGGCCTGCAAAAATGATACATTAGGGTTGTACCCTTGCATATCCAGCAGTGTTTGTGTGCAGCCGAAGGCTATGGGCATTTGTAAACCACAGCTCTCAGCTAACAAACACTGCACAGACTCCTGGTACACCCTGCAAATTTCCCTTCCTATTTCCTCCTTATTTTCCTCCTGATTTTGCTGAGGAAATTTACACAGGGCTGCCGAGGCACTAAAACAAGAGGTTTGCTCTTTCCTTCACCGAGGCAGGCTGGAAGCGCGTGTTTTCCTCGTTAGATGGCTTTTACGGCTTGGAAAACGGATATTGCAGTCTCAGTGCACAACCGATGCGCGGTGCACAGATGCAGTGCCTTGGAAAACATTTGCATTGACTATCATGATGCTTTCCTAATTAGATGCCTCTGAATACAGATCTATTTCCAGCACGGTTTTTACGTCGAACTGCACAACAAATTCAGTTCAACTGGCAGTTTGGCTTATCCAAATGCCATCCACGGAAGTTAGCTGAAATAAATTAAAGAGGCAGTAATGTGCTCGTAGCGTTAACATTAGCATTTCATGGCCTTTAGCGAGCTCAGGCAATAAACAAACCCGAATTGTGAAAAGTTTCCTGCTGATGTGGACAGAAGGGTGTCTGATGGCTGAGGGCTGCTTGCCGCTTCTCATCAGGCCCCACCATCACTCGCCTCTCCTGACAGGGCTCCTGAGAGCCTTCAGCACGCTCAGAGAGTGTTTCACCCTCCCAGAGAGGGTTAAAGGTGGGAAATCAGTGGGTCCATGGGAATTTCATGTGGTTTAAAAAAGCCAGGTACAAGGTGCTGCACATGGATTGGGGCAACACCCGGTATCGGCACAGGCTGGGGATGAAAAAATCAAGAGCAGCCCTGCCAGGAAGGACTTGGAGGTGCTGGTGGGTGAGAAGGTGGACATGGCCCAGCTTGGCAGCCCAGAAACCCCCATGGCCTGTGCTGATCCCACAGTGTGGGGAGCAGGAAAAGGGGGGATTGTGCCCCTGTGCCCTGCTCAGGTGAGACCCCACCTGCAGAGCTGCCCCAGCCCTGGGGCCCAGCACAGGGAGGACGTGGAGCTGCTGCAGAGAGGCCAGAGGAGGCACCAGGATGAGCAGAGGGATGGAGCAGCTCTGCTGGGAGGAAAGGCTGGGAGAGCTGGGATTGTTCAGCCTGCAGAGGAGAAGCTTTGGGCTGAGCTCAGTGTGGCCTTGCAGGGCCTGAAGGAGCTGCAGGAACCATGGAGAGAGACAATTTCCAAGGGCTGGAGGGCCAGGACACAGGGAATGGCTTCCCAGTGCCAGAGGGCAGGGCTGGATGGGATCTTGGGCAGGAATTGTTCCCTATGATCATGGTGAAACACTGGAATAGGTTGCCCAGAGATTTTGTGGATGCTCAAACCCTATAAGTGTCCAAGGCTAGGTTGGACGGCGCTCTAGAAAGATGTCCCTGTCCATGGGATGGATGTTAGGATGAGATGATCTTTAAGTTCCCTTCCATCCCAAACCATTCTATGATTCCCTGATTCCACAAAACAGAACAAAGGAAGGCGAAATGGGGGATGGGTGTCAAAGCAACCCTGCTAATAAGCTGATGGAAGGAGCAGCTCAGCTGCTGGGGATGCAGCGGGTCCCCCTCCCTGGCTGCTGCCTGCAGTGATGGAGGTTTGCTGACAGAAACCAACCAGCGTGGATTGCAATTAAGGGTTTTTCCCTCTGGTTGTCCTTCAGCAGAGAGCTCGTGTGAAACACGGGCTGCAGGGACAGTGAGACAACCTCTGTCAGGATTTCTGGTGAAATTCAGAAGAGGTACCTCTGTTTTCTCATATCATCCTACTCCTTCCACAGCTGATGGAAGCAAAAATTGCTTTTAAGTACCTGGAGCTGCAGATATAAATTACAGCTGAATTAGGATTTTAAACACTGCCTCAGGCTGGTTTCCTGGAGTCTCAAACAGGCAGGGACATATGTGGCAGAAGAATACTTGCTACTGAGAGAAACAGGTTTTTCTAGAAATTACCCACCGTAGAGAGAAACATGATTTTGCCCAGGAATTAATGTCGTGACTTTATCAAATGATGGCACAGTGCAGAGCTGGCAGCAGGCACAAAAGGGATGGAGGAGCTCTTCTGGCAGGACAAAATGGTGCCAAAAGCTGAGCTGAGCTGGGGGTTAGATGAGGAGAGAAGGAGAAAAGGAAAAATCTCACCTTTATGAAAGTCCAAACTGTGTGGAATTGCTGTCATTTTATATCAAATTTCCTCTTTTTCCTCCCTGAGGAACATGGATTGCTTCAAGTATTGGGACTAAAGAAGTACTGCAGCAAAAGAAAAGCTCGAAATGGAGTTATTTAAATAGGTGAACCCTATGCTCCCCCAGGAATCATGTGCTGGAGCCCCAGACTGGGGTAAAGAAGGAGAGCTGCTTTCTGCCGGGGTTGAAGCAGATTTCCTGCCCCAGATTTAACTGCAGATAAATGGGAATGAAGTTGGACTCTGACAAGAAATCCTCAGGCAGAAGGGAGCAGGGGACAGGGGTGGTGGGTTTATGGCTCCTGGGGCCTCTGCCATAGCCTGCTGCTGAGCCTGGGGCTGCTGGAGCACTGGAACAACAGTCAGAGAGGGGCAGGGACCTGGGATGACCCAGAGAGTGATGGTGAGAGCTTCCCCCACCTCCCCTAAAATCATGGAATGGTTTGGGTTGGAAGGGACCTTAAAGCCCATCCAGTGCCACCCCTGCCATGGGCAGGGACACCTTCCACTGTCCCAGGCTGCTCCAAGCCCCAGTGTCCAACCTGGCCTTGGACACTTCCAGGGATCCAGGGGCATCCACAGCTGCTCTGTGCCAGGGCCTCCCCACCCTGACAGTAAAGAATTTCTTCCTAATATCCAATCTAAACCTGTCCTCTTTCAGTCTAAAGCCATTTCCCCTTGTTTTGCCACTAAATGTCCTTGTAAAAGGTTTCTCTCCACCTCCTGAGTGTCTGAGCTGGCCACCACATGCTGCTGTTTCCCCCAAATGAGGTCATTGCTTGAGAACAAATTCCAGGATGTTATCACAAAAATTTTACATATTACCACCAAAGAACCACCAGTATTTCATTAATTTATATAAATATGCCTTCAGCCACCACGAGGACTGCAACTCCAAAGAGCAAACATTTTAATCGTGTTCCAGAAGATTGCAGTTTGCTCAAGCACCTGCCAGCTTTATCCTGGCAGGCCAGGCTAGGATTGCTCTGGCATTTTACTGTGCCTTGCTGTTTGATGATCAATTTATCCCACAAATTTTTTTTCGGGCAATAAATACTCGCTGTATGTGGCAAAGCATCTGGAGCTACTTGTTAGTCCAGCACACAAGGGATGGCAGAGCAGCCAGCACACCCACGGTCTAATTTTGAAGCTAGAATTTATTTATTTTACGTCAGCTGGTCAAGCTACATCCTTTCATGCACTGTAAAAGTAACTTTTATAGTCATGGTGCACGACTTTTAAAAGCAGTAATGGCCCATCAGTGAGGCAAACAGCACCTCCAGAAAGGAGAAAGGGCATTCCAGTTCTTGCAGAGAGCAGGTGGACAGGTTTGCATGGCAGAGCAGAGAACTGCCCTGAGATTTAGCACAGCTCCAGCTGAAGCCATTGACAGCTCCTTGGCGTGGTGCTGAACCAGAGGCAGGCAGCCTGCAGAGCAGTTCAGCAGCAGGGATCCAGCAGAGCTTGGGAGAAGAACAATTTAAAACCCACTTTTGTTGCCTAGAAATGTGGGAATACAGCAGGCAATATGACTGCTGCACCATCAAAAATACAGCCTGGTGTTGTCCAGGCTTGATCCCATCTTCTAAGGAGACAATGCCAAAAGGTTGTTTCCCAAGACTTTACATGCCTTAAAAAATAAAAACCTTGATAAGAAGTGCATTTCTTGCATTACCAGCAATGTATCAGCTGAGGAAGGCAGCAAAGGCTTGCTGAAGAGAGTGGAGCTCAGTTTGGTGAGGCCCCCGATGACTCAAGTCAAAGCCATATCCAAACGTTTCCAAAGTTTGGTGTACAATTATTTCAAAGGGGGAATAGGTTTGCATAAATATTTCCAGGACTGAAGTGGATGGCCAGCAGTGCTTGCAAACACAAACACTGTGGCACCACAGAGCTGTCCTGGTTGGGCCTCGTGTGCTGATGCACAGCTGGGAGCACTGAAGTCAACTTTTGGAGAGATGGAGCAAATGGAAATCCTTCAAATGGAAAAGGGAATTACTGAGTGCTTGTTTAGCTCAGGCACTGCAGGAACAGCAACCACGCTCTCTCTAAGACAGCAGTTCAACTTTAAAGAAGACAGGACAGGAGGTTTCTGTCACGTTTCCCTCCCTGCCAGCAGATTGCTCCTGTCAGCCTTGACAAAGGGGAAACTCTGAGGCACAGAGTGCTCAGCTCTGCACAGGAGAGCACAAAGAAACTGAAAACGTTCTGCAGATACAGCAAACAACTCTTCATTATTGATTTGTATTTGCTAAGTTGTAACTCTTAAGCCTCTTAAAGATGGTGAGAGATGAGATGGGCGAATGCAGCTTTTTTAATACTAAAAACTATGACAATCTTGTAATTAGAACCATCTCATCTTGTACGTGAAGTTTGACACAGCACATTAGCTGAAGGTTAAATTACAGCAAAGCACAGCTGAAAAGTTCAGAAGAGTAAAACTTCTCTAAAAAAAATATGTAAAATTATTTAACTCACTGCCATACGTGTTCCCCAGTAGCTGAATTCACATTTTGATTTCTGGGAGGGAAATTTTTATTCCCTGTTCGAAGTAGTTTCTGAAGGAAGGAAAAAGGTCACTTTGAAAACTGTTGACGTCTGCAAACGGGGGAAAACTCCTGATTGATTTATGTTTGTTTGTACCATGTGTGATGGGAACTGAAATATTAAGTAAAGGGTGTGGGGAGGGCGTCAGGAATCCTGTATTAGAGAAGGTCAGGTTCTATTTTCAAACATCTTAATTTTTCAGGACTCTGTCTTTCTCTCACACTTAATAGTTATGGCATTTGCTGTGTAAATTCCTAACTCAAATATATCAGCAGAAAGATGACCTTGCCAGATTGCAGAAATATGCTAAATATTAAATCCCTTAGGGCTTAGGCTTCGCTCACACATGCAAAGAAGTTTCAAGAAATGATTATGAAATACAAATACGCATCACAGCTACACTGATCTTACATAATATCTTAGACAAGAAAGTTAAGTTTTAATAACTGACTCTTAGATGTCACTGCCACAGGAAAATTCAGCAAAAAAGATCATCCTGGGATGCTAAAGGAAACACTCCACCAAAGATCCCCTATTTTTCATCCAAGAAAGGCAGAAGCTCTCTTAGTTTCCCTAAAACTTCAGCTGAATCAAAACACCAAATCAAAATGCTTTTATCTCCCAGAATTTTTAAAATGTCCATGTGTTTGTGCCCACGTGGGCAATATCTGGAGCTGAACACAACAATTGGATGCCCTGGCCAAAAAATGACCTCATATCTCAGAGCTGGGATCATCTCTAATTGATTGATTGTCCAGAAAAAAAGAGCTGAAAATAACCTGTGCTTTGACTGACAGTTCAGTTAATGAGCTTAACTAGATAATCCTGCAAGGTCTGAAGTTAAATACCACAGCTAAGGAAAGGTGTTACCCCTGGTTTTCTCCTCACTCTGACTTTACCAAGTGCACAGTTCCAAGACAAAAGACAAGGGGCACTGCCCAGCGCCCAGAAAAAAATTCCCAACTACATCAATTGTTTTGTTAATGGAGAACAAAGCCAACTTCCATCCACCTCTCAACAAAGTTTTAAAAGGTGGCTTCTCATTTTCTTTCTAGGAGAAACAGTGCTTTCTGCATGACTCTTGGAACTACTAAACAAACTAAAAAAAAAAAAAAAAACCAATGACCCAACAACACACAAACAGGGGAACAAAGAGAGAAAAATAACTTTTAACCCCAGAGACTGCACCTTGCTTCTTATTTTAGCAATGCAGCTCTTACCGAGGTAGGTAGCAGAGGTGCAGCACACTTTTCTAAAACTTCAGCTGAATGCAGAGGCTCTCGTGTTGCACTAAGTGGGAGAATAACACGGTTATTCTGCTGAATAGGGTGTTCAGAAAGAAATCTCTCTCAGATCAATTAATTTGGTTGACTGTATGTAGGCGAGAAACAGATTTGTCTAAGATATTTGGCCTTAGTTAATCAGAAAATCAGTGATTAGGCTGTGGCAGTGCCAGGCTGTAGCAATGAGCTCTTTTTCCTTCTTTTCAGGTTAGAGGAAGAAAGATCCTTTAAAAATTGTCAATTTCTCAATTATGATTCCCAACTAATTTTTGACTGCAGAATGAAAATCCCTAAATTGCCATGAAGTCATAAATACCCCAGGTTACATAATACAGCCTCATATCCTCATTAAAAGTGATGTCTTCAGTATCATTTACTAATTCCTCATTTTTTCCCAACTCTGCTGAAAACTGCCTTGCAAGGAGTCCACCTCCAACACCCGGCCCCTGTCCTTGAAGGATTTATTGGATGTGCTTCCAAGTCTCCATTAACTGTGACTTTCCAGTCTATTAACTATTTACCTCTGGTATCACATGAGCATTTCTAACATAAACCCTGCTGCAGTGAATGTGGATGCTCTGTATAAATAAGGAAGGAGCAGTGGATTGGATCAACTCCATCTGGGAATGGGATAAACTCCTCTCTATCCCAGGACCAAACTGAGGTGATTTTGCTGCAGAAGGAGGCTGGACACTTTCAAGGGTTGGAAGCCAGATTAAAGCCTGAGGAAGGGCCTAAATAAGCAGTGGGTCAGCTTGGTTTGCTGTCCAAAAAAGGGAATTTCAGCACCAAGAAAAGGTCCTGTTCCTCCAGAGTTCCTCCAAACTCTCTTTGCAGGCAATTCCTGCACAGCAGATAATAGATGCTGATCTGTAACCAGACAGAATTTGTTTGGCTTTGTTTCTGATGCAACAGACAGATCAGAAAAGCAATCAGATGTCACTGCAGCTATATTTACAAATGGATGGCTAATAACTGGAAGCTGGTGCAAATTAAGTCAGATTTATTTTGCTTTAGGTGAGAGCTTGTTAATAACAGTGAAATGCACGATGAAGAGAGGCTCTGCTAAATCTCCCTGCTTGGCAGAAGCCTCATCCATCACGGAATTGCTGCAGTTGAATATGGCACATTTACACAGTCTGTGAAAGATTTGCAAAAGCACCCAGGGGATTAAAGTGCACGAGTGCCAATGACTTTAAATGGTACTTGCTTTTGCAAATTTCATCCCCTGAGACTTCAGTAAACCTAATAATGCACAAAAATACAATCTGAAGTGCAATCCAGCTTTACATAAGCTTGGCAAGTCTTGCTTTTGTTTTAATTTGACTGATATTTTAAGGGGGAAACAAAAATGGCTGCCTTTTTTTTTTTTTAAAGAAATTATCAGACTGGAAAGTAGGTTTTATAACAATGCTTAACTCCTAGGCTCACGGATACAAAAGTTCCTAACAGTCAACAGATCAGATGGTTTTTTTTCAGTGGGAATCAACAGGTTTTATGTCAGAGAAGAGACAGGCAAAAGGAATTAAGTGGCCTTGACTAATCATCTCACCTAAAGAATATCGCTGCTGACAGAGCACAGGAAAAGGGAGTTACAAGAGGGAACAGAATAGCCTAAAGCACACAAACAAAAGTAACCTTTTAAAGCTGATTTGCATCAGAGGCTGTGGACCATTGTCTAAAAATACTGATGTTGACTCCAGCAACCCAATCGAGCCTTATGCAGTGTATCAGGAGAAGAGCCATTCAGCTGGGAATGCTTTAGCAAGAAGCAGCAGGAAAACTGGGAGTGAAATTCGGTTGCTAGGACAAAGAACAAGCAACAATAACTGAGGCATGCCCTGAAAGACTGGAAGAGCTGAGAAACCAAACTTTCAGTGCACATGAGCCTCCCTTGGCCATGTGGTTTTATATTCCTGAGCTGCAAAACATTTTTCAGTTGTGTTTTGCAATTCCCAGATCCATCACCTGCTTATTGTCAGCTATTTCCAGGGCAGAGAGGTAGAAGGACAGTCCAGAAGTGGCAAGCAGGGGATGTCTTCAAGGTTTTCTGATGAATTATCCTTTTGGATGAAGCAGTGGCTTCCAGACACAGAGTGTGACCTGCTTTGTATCATACATCACAATTTCACTGAGGTCTGGCTGGGTGGGAACACTGCACAACTCACCAAAGCAGCCCAAGGGCTGCCCCCCTGTGCCTGCAGAGTCACAGAATCCCAGAATCATCTAGGCTGGAAAAATCTCCAAGACTGAGTCCAACCTGTGACCCATCCCCAACCTTGTCACCAGCCCAGAGCACTGAGTGCCACATCCTTGAACACCTCCAGGGATGGGGACTCCACTGCCACCCTGAACAGCCTGTTCCAATATTTAACAATCCTTTCGGTTGGGAGACCTGAATTTCAGAGGAAATTCCTCCTGATGCCCAGCCTGAACCTCCCCTGGCACAGCTTGAAGCACCCTGCCCTCCCCAGCAAGGGAGGCTGAGCTGCAGCGGACTCACAGCCACGGGGTGATAAATTTTGAGGTGGTAACTCTCAGCACCAGGAGCGGGGAAGCAGCTCCAAGACTTGTATCTCACCTTTATGGAACACATCCTCCCTCGTGCTGCAGCCCTGCAGTGAGGTGGCACCTGAGGAAAATCAAATTCCCAGGCAGGAACAAAGTGTTTGGTGCTGGTGCACCCAGGGTGCTGTGCATGTGAGCCCGAGCTCTGACTGTGCACTGGCACCGAAGGAAATGCTGTGCAGATGGAAAAGGGATGTTTACTATTTTGGGGGTTGTTTCCTCAAAGGAGAATTATCTGTTTCTGTGCAGGCAAAAAAAATGTCATTGAGAGAATTCCCCTCCTCGCTGGATACTTTCAGGATTTCCTTTATTCTTTTTACTTTTACTTTTTGCTTTTTTGCTAGTCCTTGAAGCTTTGGCAGCTCTAAACTAAAAATACTATGGAAAATTAGTACTATTGACTACAAAGCTTGCAGGATTACAGTTTCACTGTGCAGCACAGAATCAAGATAATGGACTTTTAATTCAGATGACAGGAACCAACTCGTGTACATCTGTGAGAACGAAGCAAAAGCAGGTAGCTCTGATGCCAAGAAAACTTATATTAATGGAAAGTGCTTCTATGAAAGGACCATTAACTTCTTCTGTATAAAAGCATGAAGAATATGATGCATAATCCATGCTTTCCCCTTGTGGGCATCCACACAGCAGTTCTGAAAAAGAGCAGAAATAGAAGAGCTAACCATCCATCTTTTTGCTATGGAGCAGATGTCAATAAACTGGAGTTTGTGTTCCATTCCACTAAAATCCCAATGTCCCAGGCAATAACCTGTCTTTCAATAAACCCAGGGCTAATGTCCACTGAGATGTGAGCTAATGCTGAGTGGAAAATGACTTCTCTGTTTACCTACATCCAAATTGCATTTTATTCATTTTCATTTACCAGATAAAAACAATTGATTGCTCTGACTTATCTTTGTAAAGAAAAGGCCTTTGTGATCAGGGGAACATCGATGGCACAGGAATTCCAGTGGAATAAAATTGCTTCCCCTGCGAGCAAAATGATTTTAATTCCTCCACAGATGATGTCTCCCAAGTCACTTTTTAAGCCCTGAATGCAAGAGGTGTTTTGGGTGCTCTCCAGAGGCTGTAGGCACCATATGTCAGGGGGAAGTCTAGAGGGCAAGCTACAGGCTGACTGATCAAAGAGTGAGACTTTTATTTTTAACTCTGCCAGAATTTACATGGCCCAGCTGTGATCCTCAGCTGCCTGCCAAGAGCTTTGCATAACTCGGGCACGCTGCAGCGCCCCAGCGCTGGCACTGCTGCCCAGGTATCCCTGAAGACAACACCACGTTTGGTTTTACGTAACTGGAGGGGAAATCTCTAAGCAATTCGTGCCTTCAGCACGAGAGTGAGTGGGAAATGAAGAGCTCCAGCTCCTCGGCATCAGGCAATCACCTCCCTTCCCCGCCACCCCTCCCGCTCCGCCCACCCTTCCTGCCAGCGTTCTCTGCCCACACCCTTTGCCTCCTCCTTAAAGCGCTCTTATTACATCTGTCCCCGTCGCCTTTTCTAAAACCCTTCTCTTTCCACTGCAAAAATCCCCTTTCCCTGCTCCCAGGCTCTGCTGCCATCTCCCACCACTCATTCCATCCTCTTTCCTGACAAGAGGTCCCCGACGCTGGGGCTGCTCTGGGCTTTAGGGCAGGGTGTTGACTCCACAGCCCCGTGCCTGCTCAGCTCAAAGCTCTAATGCTGATGCGTATTTTTGGCCTTTTTTGGCTGATGTTTCGGCAATGAGATTTGCCTGTTCTGGTCACCCAGCCAGGCAGGCAGGTGTGTGCCCCCATCAGCCTCTGAAAGAAGGCTCCACCTCTCGGTTTGCAGGATTGGTCTGAATTTGGTCAAAATAGCTGATAATGAGAGATTGGACACAACCAGAACAGTCCTACAAAGGGCACTGGTATATCCCCATGTGACCCTAAAGTGGGGACCAGACACTGCATCCATCCCCTGGGCAGAGGTGGGGGAAGTGGGATGGCACCGGCCCCGGGCAGGGGCACGGCACAGCAGGGACATGGCCAGAAATGTCCCCGGTGCCAAGGGGAGACAATTTGCTGCCACTACAGCTGGGTTTGGCCACAGCAGGAGGAGGCTGACAGCCCATGTGGCTTGTGTGTATGATGTGAACCATCTCAACGTGCTTCGGAGAGATCTCAGAGTCATGGAATGGTTTGGGTTGGAAGGGACCCTAAAGCCCATCCAGTGCCACCCCTGCCATGGGCAGGGACACCTTCCACTGTCCCAGGCTGCTCCAAGCCCCATCCATCCTGGCATCCTGGCTTTGGACACTTCCAGGGATCCAGGGGCAGCCACAGCTTCTCTGGGCACTCTCTGCCAGGGCCTCCCCACCCTCATAGGGAAGAACTTTTTCCCAATATCCAATCTAAACCTGCTGTCTTTCAGTTTGAAGCCATTCCCCCTTGTCCTGTCACCAGCTGCTCTCGTGGTGCCAGTCTTCTGGAAACCTGTCAATTTTCCCCTTTCTGTAGTAGTTATTGTTTCTGTTATTAATCATTGCCATCATCTGCTGGTTATATTTTTTTTTCCAATAATTCGCTCTATTAAATGCAGGCTTGGCTCCCAACAAGAAATTACAATGGTTCAAGGAATACAGGGATATCATTTTGCCAAGATCTGCAAACCAAGCACAGAAAGTCACTGTACTTTGTGTACTTGATGAGGCCAACAGATCATGTGCTCACACCCCCTCCCTTTGTCACATTAGTCCTGAAGACTTCTGCAGGAATATTCATGCTGGAAACCACCACTGAATGTGAGTAATATTATCAGTTTGGCCTTTGTGAAAAGATCATTAAATCACAACGCACTGAGAAGGGACAAGAGTCCTCAGGCTTATTTCGAGAGCTATTTTTAGCTGTGGATATGAAGACTTTTCTTATCAAATAATTAGTCATCACCAGTAAAGGCAAGTTAACTTCTCAGAATAAAACAGGAAGTCATTGAAACCTTTTCTGAGTTTCCAAAAAAGGTTGATTTAGAGATCATTGAAGCCTCTGCACCTGACTGTAATTATTTAGTAACAGAAAATGAGAAAGCACAAAAAAAAGAATTGAAACTATTACAATTCCTGCCTTATTTGAAGGACAAAGTGCTACAGATAAAGACATTTACCCAGATTTTTGTGTCATCCCAGTACTGCAGAGGTTCAGGGGGACTATAAAAATAAAAAAAAAAAAAAAAGGTGTTTTACAGCCAGAGTAGTCTCTTGCAGAAAAAAAAAAGGTGAAATCCTGACCAGCCTGAGAGATCACAGAGAGGCTCCATATTCATGGGAAATGATGTTCTGACTACGAGCCAGCAAAATAATGCTGTCACAAAAAATGCCAAAAGCCATGTAAATTTGTGGTGAGGGGCTCGTCACTCGTAAAATAGTGGAGATAATTATGCTGCTGTGCCTGGCACTGGGTACATTTCATCTGGATGGCTGCATTTCATTCCAGGCACACAGATAAATTGGCAGAGTTCAAAGGAGAGTAACAAAAAATAATGAAAAGGGTTGAAAAGGAGACCTACAAGATAAGATTAGGGAAACCGGGTATAGCTGGACTGGAACAAATTAGTGTAAAGGGCAGGAGGGAGGATTTAGGTTTTAAGTACAAACCAACCTTTATAGCTTTTAAGAAAAGTTCAGCCATGGAACAAGCTGCCAAGGAAGGTTTTAGCCTCACCATCACTAGAGATACTAAAAGGCAGGAGACCATCTGTCAGGGAGAGTTTAGGGATTAAAAAAAAGAGAAAAAAAAAAAAAAAAGCACTGCCACAATTTAAGAGTTGAGCTGAATAACCCATTCGTGACTAGACTTTAATGGATTAGAAATGACATAGCTTCTCTTTTGAGGGGAAGTTCCTGCATCTTTCCACTCTGAAGATTTTCTTGATCATATAAACCAATACAAGGGATTTCTGCTGTTTTCAGACTGAGAAGGATATTTGCATTTAAATGCTTCCAGGAGATAGATGTCTAAATATTAATTTAATCATACTGATAGTACACTCTGCTTTTTTCCCATCAGGCTTTGAACACTTGTATGGAGCTAATATTGAAAAAAGAATTATAGAACAATGGAATATCCTGAGTGGGAAGGGACCCACAGGGATCATCAAAGTCCAGCTCTTGGCCCTGCACAGACATGCCAAAATCCCACCCTGTGCCTGAGAGTGTTGTCCAAATGCTCCTGGAGCTCTGGCAGCCTCGGGGCCGTGCCCATTCCCTGGGGAGCCTGTATAACAAATTGTCACCTCACTTGTTTTTCTGTGGGACCCTTTGTTCCCACACCTGTCAGCCCCTTCAAGAGGCACTCAAGGCAGTCCTGTTAAAACTTCTGGAAAATCCAGGTGCCCCTGGGTTACCATCACCCACCTGCTTACTCCAGCAGCAGCAGGTTTGGGAATCACAGCTGCCGTGTGGCTGGCGGTGTGGTTGTGTTACATCATATCATTGTTTCTCTCTCAATATTCTTAATGAAGTTGCTCTTTGGAAATCTCTGAGTACTACTAGAGCCCTTTCTAAATAACACTTCTAAAATATGTTAATTATTTCCGCTGGCGCTGAGGCCAGTGGGAGCAATGGTTTGAAGAAGGCAGATGTTGTGCATCTCAGCTCCTCCACCAGCCATGGGTGAACCTCGTGCAGTCCTGGTGATTTGTTGTTCTTAATTTGTTGTTACTAAGAGGGTCAGTTCAGCTGGGGTATCGGGAAGGAATTGTTCCCTGGGAGGGTGGGCAGGCCCTGGCACAGGGTGCCCAGAGCAGCTGGGGCTGCCCCTGGATCCCTGGCAGTGTCCAAGGCCAGGTTGGACACTGGGGCTTGGAGCAGCCTGGGACAGTGGATGTTCCCTTCCTGTGGAAGAAGAGGTTGGAAGGAGATGAGCTTTAAGAACCCTTCCAACCCAAACCATTCCACAGCTCGATTCTATGATTCTGTGATTTTGCCAGGTTGCTCCAAGCTCTGACTGAGTTGTGGGAGCCTCTGCTCTGGGCATTAATCCAAGGCTCATTTCTACTTTCTGTAAAACCTCCACTTCCCCACTTCCCCCACAGATTTGGCTTTGTCTTGTTTTCCTGTGTTTAACTTGACAGACTCCACATTCTTTGCTGTTTTCCTCATGTGGCCATTCCTGTGCTTTTTGATGGCTTTTGGTTCCTTCTATTGGTCTCCTTTGTGTTTACTTCCACAGGTGATTTCACGGTCCAGGCATCGCTCTGAACTAAGGATTTCAAAGGCTCAGGCAATTGTTCTGATCACTCAGCTGTAGGTTACTCTCTTTTGGGATAATCTGGCAACAATTTGGAGCAGAAGCAGCGTGGATGTGTCTGGGAAGGGTGTGGGTGTTGGTGGTGGGAGCAATAACCCCATTTCCTGCAAAATCTACTGCTCTGAATATTCTTCCATGTTACCTATGGGAACTTCGGGGTTACCAGCAGATATCCCCCTAATTTAAATCTTCCTTTCCATGACTTGGTTAATCACAGTTAGGCAGAGCTCAGTGTGTGTCTGGAAGTTAAAAGACCTACACTGTACCTGGAATATTTAGCTGTTTTCCTGCATCCATCCAGGTTAAATCAAACTCTTTTTCCTCACCTCAATGAAAGGTCTTTGGAAAAGCGTGAGTTAGCGGTAAGACAAGAAATTAACAGCTGTCACTTTGGATATGGGCAAAGGATGAGTAAAGAGCAAGACTCAGGAGCAAGAAAGCTCTCCTGGGAACATGAACTGAATCCGTGTGCAAACCCATTTACATAAAAAGGAAATTGTCTGACAGGGGCAGCCACGATTATTCCAAATTACATGCCAGATCACTGTTTCCTCATTATGTTTCACTGTACATTAGGGCTGTGCCTGTAAGATGCACTCTGAACTTCACATTGAAGAGAAGCCCTGCTGCTGAAAGAGCCATAATTCATTTACTAACAGCTCCCGTTGCTGTGCTTCAATAATGTAATCATCTTCTGTGTCCCAACCATATGATTATTCCTGTTGTGTAGGAAATTTAAGTCCAAGGAATGTCAGATCAAATATAAAAGCCTAGTGCTTACCCATAGTTTTTATTCAATTAAGTAGCCATTACAGAGCTCATGCTGTTTCAAATGACATAATGCAGAACACAAATGCAGTCTTTTATTACAAATATACGTTCATCCAAACAAAATGGCACCAACACAATCCAAAGCCATTACAATTTTTAGATTATTATGCTTAGGCTATTATTATATGGTGAGCAGTCGCTGTGAAAGACAAGTGGGGGGAACTGGGGCCTCCACGAACCACACTTGGAGCACAGCAGCGCCGTTATTTGAGGTTTATTTGTAAAATTCTTAAATGCAGAGGAACAGTGCTGCTTAAAAAAAAATAATGAAAGCAGTGAGCTGCAGCTCGGAGGACGCTGACTTTGCAGGTGAGGAGTGGGAAAGCCATGCCTAGGGCCAGGACCTGACACAGACAGAGGCAGGGTCTGGGCAGCACGTAGATGTTTGCCCCCAAAAGTGGGTTCTAAAATGCCCTGTCCCTTCCCACCCAGCCTCAAGCACCTCACAAGTCACGTTTGCACAAGCCTTCTTCACTGCCCACAGGATTTCCCCTGCTCAGCATCCCTGAGGGCTGCCTGTAACCAGCACGGGGCCAGGCTCTTGGCACCACCACTGAAACGATGCCCAGCACCACAAGTGCCTTAACCTGCAGAAGGCTGAGGGCTTTTCCTTTGTAATCCCACAGCTCTGCACCTCTCCAGCATTGCTGCTCTGGTGGGCTCCCGTGGGAAGGGCATGAGATCCCTCCTTTCCCTCTATTCCTGCCCCCTGCTCCTGGCTTTCTGTTTGAAGGTGACTCATGATGCACTTGTCCATTGCCCTGGTGATCAAACACTCCTGAGGAAGGTGGGAGAGGAAGGAAAGAATCCCCCTGGGCAGAGCTGGGAACGACACCTGGATCCCTGCCCCCTGAAGGAGGGAAAGGCAGGCAGGCTGTCACCACTCACTTCCCAATTTAAGACACATCGCTGTAGCTGCTTTTTGTTGATCCAGAGCTGGGCTAACACGGTGATAAAGGGGCTCGCAGTTGAATACAGAACAGTGCAAATGGGCACAGGAAGCCTGTTAGTATTTACTCCTCAAATCTGGAAAATAATACGGAAATAGAGAGATGGCACAGAAATAGTCACTGATTATGTAGAGACTGAAAAACCGCATCAAGAAACAGAGTTTAGACGGTCAGTTTCTATTTTTGCAGACAAAAACAAGTCCCAAACTTCCAACGTATTTTGTGTCTGGTTTATTATTTTCTTTCCGTAACAGTCAACGCGGTCCAAGATCTCTGAATGTTATCATGCAAAGAGGAAGGACAGGCACAATTTCCCCACTCAAACCACTTTATTGACACACTTGCAAGACAAAAATAAAACCGCTCCCTGCTTCCTACACCCCTCCTGCCAGCTTCTGTCTGCAACTTTTTTTCTTTTAACTTTCAGCTCATTACGAGAAAGTCGTTTTATTTTCACATTTTGCTGGCAGCTGGATTTCTCCAAATGAGGGAAGCAGGGCTGAGATGCATCTATCTCATCCCTCAGCAAAAAATCCCTGCAACATACGGTGCTGTTATGACTCCGAGCTTTACGTGGAGAGGGAAACAGGCATCTGGGCTGGGTTCATTTGTAACGCTGCGCTTGCTGGATTAATATGGAAAGACAGATGAAGGCAGACACTTTAATTACTTCACCCTAACTTTTTATTACAACATCAAGTAAAATGGTGAGTTACAGAGGATTATGGGCGTGAAACATCTGGGATGAAGTCGCACACAAGCTCATGGGTTGTTATCTGCCAATGGGGTTTTAAATATTGGTAATTTCTGTACATGCATCTTTGCGTTATTTCTGATTTTCTTGATAAATCATCTCAGGATTACTTTGTTTTACGCTGTGAGGTAGCTACTAGGACTGGGACCCCGCTTTTTTCTTCTGGAATTTTCTGAACTGGGACTGTATCGCCACGGCCGCCCGCTCTGTCTCTGGCGCATCCATGTCTATGTCAAACTCCTCTTGAACCTTCTTTTGCCCATCTGCTCAAAGGAAACAGAACAAAAACATCAGCAGGTTTTTCAGACAGTGATAATCACTGGACAGCACAGGTGGAAAATTCTGTTTCTTTCTCCTTCATAGACACAGCCATGGCAATGGGGAGCAGATTCAGGGAAGAAACCTGGGACAAGTTTCATCAAACCCCTCCCAGTGGCGGAGTTTGTGACAGCCCGTGGGGAGCTGGGCACTGAGGAGTGGCATCCAAAGGGTGCTCAGCACTCATCCAGCATCTGGGCAAGTCCCCCCCAGCCCAGGGAGCCAACGCTGAGGGATGGAAGGACTCTTCTGTGCCACCCTGCAGGGAGAACTTAAAGGACTTTTCCAACCTAAGTGATTCGACGATTCTGTGTTTCCTCTAAAAAAAAAGCATCTTAAATTATTTTAAAGTAGAGGGATTAAGACCCTGTTCTTATCACACCTCCAACATGAGAGGAAGAGATAATACTTCCTAAGGCTAATTCCCATCCTTTTCACTCGCTTCCTGTCTCATCCCTTCCAACACGCACTGCTCTTCCCCTTTAAATCATTTATGTCCAATCTCTCCACCACTGCACTGCTTCCCTCCCTTCTCTCCAGGATCTGCTGTTGTCTTTCATCCTCGATCCCTGGCTCTCTGCCTTCCTTTATTCCCAGGCCTCAGCTTTCCCTTCAGCTGCATTCGGCCTCCACGTGGGCAACCCAGCTGACTCTGCTGAATTTTCCTTCACCCACCTACAAGTTACAAGTGCAGCCCTGGGAAAATTCCTGCCCTGGTTGCGAAGAGAACCCTAAACTGCCTGGACTGAGTTAGTGGGAACACACACTCGCCCTGCTAACCTCGTCACAGCCTGAGTTTTTCACCATGACCTTGTTTGTTAAACTCGCTTACGTAACTTTTGTGTCCCAGCCTGCAGTGAACGTCACGCCAGGAGTCTGGGAGCTCTACTTAAGAGCAGTTGGGGGAATTCACCCGTTTTGAACCACTCTGCTTTTAATTCTTGACATTAATACCGCCAGGAAGCTCGTCCCCAAGTACTGTTAATGCAAATAAAGGCAACGCTTCCCATGTATTATTAAAATGAAAATAAACTTAACCCCCATTGTCTCTGTCCTTCACAGCAGAGAACAGGGATGCCATTCCATGATTTTAGCATGAGTGTTGCAGTATTTCTTGCCTGTGCTTCTTGTTCCTACTCAGAACTTAGTTTTTGTGTTCATTTCCCACGGACCGCTCTAAACTGAACAAATATTTAAAGGGAAGGTTTTGCAATATTCCATATTGATTTGATTTTAACTACAACCAAATAAATGCAGCTATGCTAACGTAAGAGAAATGTTCACTGAATATTTTGTTTTACTTAGAAGAACATTTAAGAAGCAAGATGAAAATGGAAGAAGAGAAAATCTGGATGAGAAGAACTGCTTGAGAGCTCACCAAAAGTTTGATTATACAGGCTAATGAAAAGCTAAGCTATCAAAACAAAGATTTTTGTGGAAGGAAATCAATCCATTATGTCATTAAATCACAGAATCATGTCATTAAATCCAAGAATCTGCACGGTTTGTGTAACTATTCAAGCAAAACAACCACCCTAAGTACAGAAACACAATTATAGTTGATTTTCCATGGGGAAAGGGACGTGAAGGTCGGAAGTGACACAGCCAAGGAGAAATCTGAACTGATTTTGATTTGGTATTTATGGGTTAGAGGCAACCTAACAGTAAAAGTGGAGTCTATTCATCGATTTTAGCCTTTCAGTGTATTAATTACTGTCCTTTGGAAATGCCAGTTGGGAAAACCAGATGGGTGGATGAATAGACACAATTGGGTTTGTACCTCTTGATGAAATCTGGCTTGTACAGCTCATTTCCTATTACAGCCACGTTTTAGCACTATCTTAACTTGCAACAGTGACTCAGCAATCTCACGTTAAGACTTAATAAAATGCAGCATTCAGTATAATTTGTCTCTAGAATTTCCAGGCCACTTAAATCTTTGCTTGATGGGTATCATCATCACTGCCTTAAAATCAAATGCAATACAATAATTTACAATTATCTTAAGGTTTGACTTTCTTTTATTTTTTTTGACCCACTCTTGTTGAGAGAGCAAAACCCAAATTCCATGTGAACTCCTTCTATATTTGCATTTTCCTATCACCACTGAGAAATGATAGGATGAGAAGTTTTCAGCCATGACTTAGACTTGTAATTAAGAAATTAGAAGTGTTCAAAAGGGCCAAGACATTTATATGAATAATGAAGAAATTAATCATCAGCAGATGGTGTGGAAATATAAATATAATGATTACAAATATATGCATAATATAAATTATAAAACAAAACAAGTGGTATCTATATAGAAATACCTGTATCCTTTTTTTCTCCCTATGCCCATATTTCACTTTTTTTATACATTCCACATTTGAATACATAGAGAATATATATTTATATACATATATATAGATATAAAATTGCACAGACATATTTGCTTAAAGAGTTTAAGTCCTATGTCAAGCTGAAAAGAGCTGGATTGGGTATTTCCCAAATTTTGGGAGTGGATTTTCTTGGAGTTCTCCCCAAACCATTTTCTACTGGTACCTGTCACAACAGAGATACTTTAACAGATGGATTGTCAATCTGGAGAGAAAATTCAGTGGGGTGCCAGTTCGGGCACCTTTGTCTAAGGGAGAAAGATTTTAGCTTTTACCTTGATTTTAGCTTTCCTAAAGTCCCTTCAGGGATTTAAAAAGTATCACACCCTGCAAACTACACGGTTTTACAGGTTAGGAGCAGGAGTTCTAACTCCCTCGTGAGAAGGGAGCTGGAACCAGGTGATCTTTAAGGTCCCTTCCAACCCACACCATTCTACAATTCCATGAATTAAGAATTAACCAATTAATTATTATGAAAACCCAGCCAGGGCTCAGGACCTGCACAGACCAGAAATCACCTCACTGCACTGATAAAAAGACTAAAAGCCTTTTTGCACCCTTCCTGCTCCATATCCACCCATGCCACAGTAACTTTTACCTGTCAGTAGTTGTTCACATATCTCTAGCGTGCAGGCTGTTGGATTTGAATCCTCAAATCATTAAATTTCTGCAGAGAGCTGAAAGTAAGCCCCTAGAAATGTCCCTCTTTCATGCACTGTCTCCCACTCCTGGTTGTCCTTTCACAAGGGATAATTAGCTCGGAAATGGTCTGAAAACCCAGGAAATTCTGGCTCTCAGCAGGCCACAGCACAGGTAAGCACTAGCACAGGTTTTACTCCTGGACTTGCTGTTTTCATTCCTGCTGGTGGGGGGCAACCATTCTGATAACAAATAACCTTTTTCCAAGCTACCTTTATGTAGCAATAGAGGTGGATCAGGATTCCCTCCCCATCCTGTCACACACAACCTCTTGTTGGTATCTTCACTTTCTAAAATACATGAAGATTCCTTCCACATGGATATCTGAGGATCCCTGGACTTCACCCACCCACATGAGGAAACTAAGGAAAACAAAACTGTTGTCAGTAGACTTAAACTCACAAGCTTCCTGTGGTTTTACAGGATTCAGAGATGGTTGATAAGCCCTGGCCTGCACTTTCTGCTTTCTGAGGGGAGCTGGTTTCATTAGCACCATAATAAATAACCACCATCCCCCCCCTTAACCTTTCCCACTAAACTCAGCTGTTTCAAGGGTTTTCCTGAAAGATTTCTTCACACTTTGCTGGACTCCCACTCTTCTGAACACACCCTGGCAAACCAGGGGAGTGAGTGCATGTCCCTGCTGGGTTCTGGTCACTGCCAACAGGGGAGGTGAACAATCCCATGCCAACAGTTGTTGACCATAACAAAAGATTGTTATCCAATGAATTTTCCAAAATCACCTGTTTAACATGGACTGGCTCTGGTGCCAGTTGAGGCAAAGCTGATCAGTGGTGGGACAAATCTTGGAGCACAACATCAACTGCTTGATGACAAGGGACACCCCACAGCCCAGCACCACCACACCGTGGGGCTAAAGTCGGAGACAATTTGCAGGGTGCGGGTTTTCCCTCACCACAGGCAGCACACATCCCAGCAGGAGAGCCTGAAACAGCAACTAATGAGCTGCTTTCCAAGTCTACCATCACCTTGCACTGTTGCAACCGAAAAAAGATCTGTGTATTCCCTTTGCAGATGAAACACTCAGCATTAGAATGCTGTCTCCATGATCTGCTACAGCGCCTCGTGACCCATGGCAAACACTGGATGGATAATGAAGCTGAAGGAAAACAATAAAACCTTACACACAAATCTACCCATCAAACTCTGAAGAAATGTGGTGCAAATATAATTATTCACAAATGTGCCTCCAGCTATTTCTTTCATTTACTTTTCAACTATAAAGTAAAATGAATTGTGACAACGCTGGGAGAAGGAAACACTGCTTATTCCATATGGGCCAAAAGTCTAAAGCAGTCTTTTGTGACATTTGAACACAGCCTGAACAGACTAGTCCTTCCCAAAACTGCTCAGGGAAGGGAAAAGGTTAGTGGGGTGGAAAAGGGGACTCAGTCTTTATTCTCAGAAATTCCCCATCTTCCAGATGAAACAGAAATTGCTCGTCACATTCTGGAAAACCATTCAGCATGAAGAATGGCACGAGCTGAAGCCTCTAACTGGCATTTTCTGTCTCAGGTGCCATCCTCTTCCCCTGCTCACATCGAACAGGAATTATGGGACCAGACTGAAGATGGAATACACTTATAAAACTACTGCATTTTTCAGGGGCTAAACTGCAGCGTTTGGGAAAAGAGATTAAATGGAGTGTGGGACGGAATCACAGTGCCCTGTACAAGGCCAGAAGTGGTATTTTGCCTCAGGCAGGATCATTACCTCCCACTGCTCCAAAGATTTTTCAGGCTGTGACAATCTTCACGCTGCCGCTTGGATCCCAAGCTATTACACCAGCTTGTCCAATGAGGCAGAACCTAATTAAAGCCCCTAATTAAAGAGGACCAAAATGGGCAGGAATCACATGGATGTTGACATCCATGCGAAGCGTTATCTTTATGTGATGGGAAGAGTCATTTCATCTGACCAGAGTCCACAGAGCAACCAGCCAGCTCGAGAAAAGACATGGGTGCTCAGAGGTGTGGAGGCCACACTTAACTCCTCACAAGCAGTTTTAAAACCCAAGAGTTGATGTTGGCCATTCTCTCCCCTCTGTATCTAACTGAGGATGAGGAAGTAAAAGACTCGTTTTCTAGGGGAGTTATAGAATCACAGAATGGCCAGGGTTGGAAGGGACCTTAGAGGACATCCAGTTCCACCCCTGCCATGGGCAGGGCCACCTTCCACTAGACCAGGTTGCTCCAAGCCCCATCCAGCCTGGCCTTGGACACTTCCAGGGATGAGGCATCCATAAAATCTCTGGGCAACCTGTGCTGGGGTGTCACTATGCTCACAGTCAAGAATTTCTTCTAATGTCTAACCTAAACCTACCCTCTGTCAGTTTGAAGCCATTCCCCCTTGTACTTGTAAATAATCTCTCTCCTCCCAGCTCCTTCAGGCCCTGCAAGGCCACACTGAGCTCACCCCAAAGCTTCTCCTCTGCAGGCTGAACAATCCCAGCTCTCCCAGCCTTTCCTCCCAGCAGAGCTGCTCCATCCCTCTGCTCATCCTGCTGCCTCCTCTGGCCTCTCTGCAGCAGCTCCACGTCCTCCCTGTGCTGGGCCCCAGGGCTGGAGGCAGCGCAACCCCACCACCCTCCTGTCAGGGAGTTGTGCAGAGCCACAAGGTCCCCCCTGAGCCTCCTTTTCTCCAGGCTGAGCCCCTTTCCCAGCTCCCTCAGCCGCTCCTGGGGCTCCAGCCCCTTCCCAGCTCCGTTCCCTGCCCTGGACACGCTCCAGCCCCTCCAGGGCTCTCCTGCAGGAGCCAGAACTGGGCACAGCCCTCGAGGGGCCTCTCAGTGCCCAGCACAGAGGGACAATCCCTGCCCTGCTCCTGCTGGACACACAATTCCCGATCCAGGCCAGGTGCCAGTGGCCTTCTTGGCCACCAACACTCAGCTTCTTCATTAATAAGCACAGAATTTTTCTCTAATTAGACTAGGAACAACAATAATTTTCCTTCCTGCTCATTAGAAGTGCTGCAAGGTGAGATGCTTGTTTTGTGACAAGGGCTCCATCCCTACAGCTGTTCTCGTTTTGTCACTCCAAAATAAACCCAGACATTCCAGGGCCACCTTCCAGAGTCCAAGGCTCCCTGTTCTGTTTGTCAGGAGAGAGGCACTCGATGGTGGGGAATTACAGCTTTACACAAGGCATTTTTGTTTTCAGTTATTTGAAGGTGGAAGATGCTGGGGAAATGTAAAGTCCACACAGGAACCATCTCTGAAACAGAAAAGCAACCCCTGGCGCTCAGCAGTCTCCTAAGACTTCAAAAGCTCCATGTGGAAAAAAATACAGGTTATCATTAATGATAAGACTAAATGTAACAGCTATTTTTATCTGAACTACACCAACTGGCCCCAGAATATCACTCAAAGCAAGCCAGAAATAATTAATATCATTTGATTCAACTGTAAATTACAATTTGGTATAAAGAACATGACCTTATTAGGCAACCAGAATCTTTTATTTTTCAAATTGACCTTTACTTTCGGAATATGGTGTTGCTATCTTGAACTCGAAAAATTAGTTTTGCTGTAGAAAATAATGGTTGTTCTTCTATAATTTTAAAAATGTTATTTCAGCATGAGGCTTTTGAAATGTCTGATTAATTTTTTTTTTTTGTTGTAATAATGCTTGAGAACAGGAGTATTATTTCTGACACAAGATAAACGAAGTAGCCGACAAATATGTACGTTGGGGTAACATAATGGAACAGAAAGGAATAGCAATAAAATTCAGTTTACAGAAATTACATTCTCCAGTAGACTGTAGTCAACTACAGATGAATTGATTTTGCTCAACAATTAATACAGAGACAAATATTGTTTTTCCTTAAATGCTAATATTATTTAAGCAATCATTCCTCATCTTCAAAATAATTAATGGATCACTGCCAGCCTTTTAAAATGGTTTACAAACATATAACTGATGCATAGGTAGGTACATAATTCATGAGAGGCATTCTGGGAATGAAACTAGAGGCCCTAATTCACATTCCCACATGGAGATCAAACTTTCTGGATGTTTATCTGGGAACTTAGCAAATAAAAATGGCCATTTCAGCTCTATCATCTCATCTCTTACCAGCTAAAGCTGCATCTGAGGAGAGCTAAACTGGCAAATTCAGTGGGAGCCTCTGGGAGCTGAAAGGAAATGGTGCTGGGGATCAAGTGCTGGCACTGTCACAGAATCAAAGAGTGTCCTGAGTTGGAAGGGACCCACAAGGACCATCGAGTCCAGCTCCTGCCAGGTCCCTCTGTCCCTGCAGAACGATGCCCCAGCAGCAGGGATAACACACCCAGCCCCAACCCAGCCTCTCCTCCAGGTCAGGGTGCCAAGCTCCTCCTCACAAATTCCGCCCAGAGTTGTGGGAGTCTCGTTCTGCAGCTGCCCATGATCCCCAATGCCCCAGCCAAGTTTTAAATGGGAATTGTTACGACACGGTTTTAATTTCCTCTGCCATTTCCAGTTCTCATTTCCCCAGTTAAACACTGTGCCTTTAACCAGCTTTGCTGTGGAGGGAGCTGCATTTCAGCAGTGCGTGAAGCAAGCTGCTCTCCTGACTCGCTTCTCGACTGCTTGATTAATATATGATCAGTTATTTCCCTATTATGGTAGCATCCAGGCGCTCCCAGCCCGAGCTGGGAGCCCTAATGTGGTTACAAAATGCAGAACAATAAATTCTTTCCCCTCCGCCACCCCTCAGTGCTCTGACCTTTGCAAAAGTGTCTTCAGCAATAACGTTTAAAATAACAACGGGAGAACTTCCTCGGGGCTACCTCGACACCAGCACATTATCCAAGGCCCCAGCACAGCTCAGGCATCAGCCACAGCTTCCCTAAATATGTGAGAGTTGGTGCAGCCACGGGCATGGCTGGGATTGTTCCAGACAGACTCTGCCGAGGGACTGTGGTGGCAGCGTGTTGGACCCCTGGGGTGTTGAAGGAAAGAAGACTTTAGCCCTTTTGATTCAAGCCATGCTGCACCACTTTGCACCAAAACCATAGAAAAGGCTCTAAACACATTTTGTTTCCTAAGAGAGATGCTGCCCCCAGCACTTCCAAACACTTTGCTGCTCCGGACTGCAAGGGAACTGCCTCAAAATGAGTTGGCACTCACTGTTAATTGTGGGATGACCGACGGTACCTGAGAGCACTCACCAGGAAAACACAAACCAGAGGATTTTACCTTCCAGTGTGGCACTGTCTCCCTTGGCTTTGCTTTCCAGGGATGCTCCCTCACCCCACCACCCCCCTAAAGAGCAGCTGGGGAAGAAGCTCGGAGAAGTGGCAGCGATCACAACATGCCACACAGGAGTGGCAGGAAAGGGGGATCAAATCCGTGCCTGACAAAGTGACAAGAGCTGGGGAAGGTGGCACGGGTTACAGAGCAAAACCTGTCAGTCACAGAAAGGAGAGGAGTCAATCAAAAGCACCGCAATATGGAGTCATAAGATGTTTTTTTCCACACACAAAAAAGAGCGAGACTTTGCCCTGCTCATCTTCAAAGTGGAAAATAAGGGCATTTTCTTGGAGTCACTGGATACCAGCAGATCTGTTAGCAACTAATGAGAGGCTATTTTAAGTTTACAGAGCAATTTTAATAAAAGACGTTATATGAGCACTTGGAAAGTCACAGTGAGAAAACACTCTCCTCTTGTAAAATCCATCACAGGTTTTAATTACAAATGACTGAATCCCACACTCAGAGGTGCAGAGCGTAAGGTACAGGAACTGAGCTTTACCATTCAATACCACATTCTTAAGCAAAGGAGTTGTTATAGGAGAAATTGTTCCCTGTAAGGGTGGGGAGGCCCTGGCACAGGTTGCCCAGGGAAGCTGTGGCTGCTCCATCCCTGGAAATGTCCAAGGTTGGGTGGGACAGGGCTTGGAGCATCCTGGTCTAGTGGATGTTCCCTTCCTATGGAAGAGGAGGTTGGAAGGAGATGAGCTTGAAGAACCCTTCCAATCCAAACCATTCTATGATTCTATTTCAGTATCTTCTAAACCTTGTAAATATTATCAGTACAAAGCACCCACTTTACTGCACAGATTAAGAGCAAGAAACAAACAGCGTTAATAATGGCCAAACACTGCAGCTTTTATTTGCACAGCCGTGGGCATTGCTCCATGCTGCGATAGGATAATTAATTTAGCACAATTACACCCCAAAAAAAGCCACTGCTTTAATACATGTACTATGTTTTTTTAACATCTTGCACTACCTGCCAGTTTGGGGATGTTTGTGGAGGCAACTGGGCAATTATCGTGTAGAAGTGGAGCTTGTGAGGTTAAAAATGCCCAAGGGAAGTATCTGGAGTCCCTCAGCGAGAGAACAGAATTGTCACAGGGTAAAAACAGGCTGGGATGAACAAACCTACTCTAAGACATTCCTTCAGGAGGGTGTTTGGCAAAAGAAAGTTTGTCACCCCTCCATAAAACCAAACTCATCCCTTGAGGAGAGCCCGAGAGATGTGATGGATATAAAATGCAGGCTTCTGGAGCAGCTCCAAGGTAGTTAGGCCTGAGCAAAGACCAGGATACTCTAAAGGACATGGATTTACCATGAAACTTGGCCTTCCAGTGGGTCTCACATGCTCCTGCATCACTTGGCTTTGTAGCTTCTGCTCCAGCATCCACAAGTTCAGCTGGAGTGCTGGATAGATTTGGTCTGACCACAAGTCTTACTGAATGTTCCACAGAATGAAATTTTCTCACAAGAGGTACAGAATTTTAACATCTCTGACTCCTGAAAGCAGTCACCCAGCTGTAGTTTTCCACCGTAAAGCAAAGAAAGCCTGTTGCAGGAGGCTTGGTTCAAGGAAATTTCCACTGTTTTCTTTTGCCTGGGCTGTTACCCGAACAGAATCATTAATTTGAGTTTACCGTGTCTCCACTGAACGCAAAAAGCCACATTCTATGTTTATTTCCCCTGCAGGCTGGCTTGCTTAACTTTCTTAGGAAGAGAGGAGGGGCTCCTCAGGAGAATGTAGGATAACACTGAAACAGCAGCACGGGGGAGATAAATTAAGATCCAGTGGCAATGTGGCTCTGAAAGAGGATGAGAAGGAATTATGTGCTGGAGGGTATTGTCAGTGTCTTCCAGGCTGTCTTGCCCAAGAGCCACTCAGAAAGCCATGTTACGTGTTCTGCAGAAGCTCATTAAGCCAAATATTTCAAAATCAGATTCTAAGTAAAAAGCTCTGGCCAATTCCTAAGGCAAAAAAAAATTCCTTAATCTAACTTAGAATGATTTAGGTTGGAAAAGATCTTTAAGATCATCAAGTCCAGCTGTAAAGGAAGCCAAACTTGCAGGTGTTTAGGAAGACACCAATGGAGAAAAGCAAAGACTCCAAGGGTGCAATTCCAACATTTTCGGGCAGCATGAGTCTCACCCTTGAATCCCCTTCCTATACTGGTTAGTTCTCTATTAGTTATATAGGCAGCTCAGAGTGACTGGTTCAGATGTAGATATTGTTCTTTAAGTGAGTTACACTGCCTGAGCCTGAGTGGTGCCTGAACTACACACTGTAGAATTTCAGATGAACACACTTATCTGCTACTTTATGAGAAATTCTTTCTCATCAAATGGATTATTTAGCCCTTACGAAAGGCACTACACTGAAACTGCAGCAGCTAAGAGATCTTGTTTGCTCCAGGAAGGAAGAAAATAAAATAAAGGTAGGCACACCTTCTCACACAACTCCATCCGTGTGCTCTGATCCCATGGGATGGAGAGGGAGAGAATGGCTCACCTTCAGTAGAGGGTCAAAATGAACATTTGTTCCCTCTGCTGAGATGGTCAGGGAAGCTGCCAGTTGTGCAGCTGATCTGGAGCCTCTCACGTTCCCTCAGGAGCTGACTGAACAGTGTGCATACATTTTTCTTTTTATAGAAATATAGTTGCACGGAAAAAAAAAAACTGTATCAGCACCTCTCTCCTTTCAATGTAATTCAAAGATAGTGAATTTTTGTGCACACTGTGTGCCTTTAAGTGTACATCAATAAGACTCCTTATACACCTCTAATAAGGGATTACAGTTAACACCAAGACAAGCAATATCAAATGCTTCATGTGAACAAGCAGCCAAATGACTCTGTGAGTTTCAGTGAGAACTGTAATTGAATTCACCAGCTACTGCAAACACCAAACCTCTGCTCTGCTATTTAGCTAAGAATGAGCCAGGTGATGGCTGCTGCCATCCTGAAGAGTGGAAGTGCTCCAAGGAACCTTGCACCCAGCATGTGGCAAAGGCAGCCAACACAGAGCTGAGAATGCAGGAAGAATAAAATGTGTGAGTAAGATGTGCTGGGTGTCCACGTGTAGAAGACAAGAACCCTTTAAAAGGTATTTCCATGATTCTCGTGGCTGATCCAAGCCAAGGAACACTGACATGAGACTGGAACCTGCATGCAGAGCTCAGAAAAACACAGTGACCACCTCCTAGTGCAGTTCCCCAACGTGGTGCACTCAATAGAGAATTCAGATTTTACAGCACAATTACACACAAAAGTTACTGCTTCATCATTGCTTAATGGAAGAAATACAACCCCACCACACATCCTTGACATGTTTTTTTCTTTCCCCTCCCCTACTGTGGAAACTGATGCTGAGGTGGACACGACTGTTGGCTCTGAGGCACAACTGGAGCACAGCTCTGCCCTCCCACTGATTTCCTCTCCCAGAGTAATAGAAAAGACCTTATTGTCACATAGGACGATTTACTGTTTAGCATAAGGGAGTAAAACATGGCAGTGAATAGATCCTATAAAAGAGGGGGGAATGAATCCAGAAGGGCAAGGTGTCCTTCTGAGCAGCTTGTTCATTACTTAGAGGCAGTTACTGTACTGGGAGGCTAAAGCCTGGAATTCTAACAAGTCAATACCAAAGCTCAGTGGGATTTCTTGTCCCTGCCTTTAGCCTCTGTATTTATTGAGTGACGACTGATGGTTGTAGGGTAATACAATTTTCCAAGCCTTTCCAAAGCAGCAAAGATAATGAGCAAGGTTGGGCTCCAAAGCCACTAGACAATACTTCAAATCCTGCTTCTGCTTTTTTTTTTCCCCTTTCCCCCATCTCATAAGAAAATAAAATTCCAAACCTTCTAGGTCCTAGGCACTGACTCAGCAACATCCTCTTTTGAACTCGATGCTATTTCAGATAAAGGGTGGAGGGGTTGTTCTCCCCTTAGAGTACAGTTCTGTGTTCTGACAAGCACCTGACTAAAGGGTAGATCATTAAGGCTGGCTTGCAGTGGGCTTATTCTCAGGTATGTAGCAAGGAGGAGTATCCACCTTTTTATAGCCTGTGTATTGATTAATCACACCCACACACCTTTTTGGTTTTTTTTTTTTAACGTGGGTAAAAGCAAGCATGCTTTTCCAATAAAGCCCCTGTGAAAGGAGAAAGCAGGTCCATATTCTGAGCTCTTTATCTACATCAGGAGGTTATGGAGCAGGGAAGTGAAAATGGTCTCATTATCCTGACAGATGGTGCACTTAACAAACCCACACAGAACGCTGAGGACACAAAGGAAGGTTGTACGTGCTGGAAGTGGGGTGCATTTCCGAGCTGCCAGCCAAGTGGTGCCTGGGAGGTACCACACTGGCCCTCCAGCCTCGCTGCTTTCCAGTCCTCAGAGCTGGAACAAATCCCTTTTGTCACCTAGAGCATTCCCTGCCTCCTTCCCCTTTTAATCCTCCCATCCTGCAACATCTTAAAGGAAGCTCAGAAAGTTTCCTCTGTAAGTCCATTTTTTTTTTTTTAATGCAGAAACATGTTAAGGCAAAATAAAACAAAAAGGAAGCTTTATTAATACGAGCTGTCTAGAAGAAAAGGAGGGTTCCTATTCATCTTATCTTGCTTTTCACCTCACTAAGTTTTCACCTGGTGCCTTTTAACAACGGCTATTTAAAATCAATTTTATCTGGAGGGGTGGCCATTGATTTAGCTAAGTGCTGCAATTGCAATTAGAAAGTTATTAAACCCAGTGCCAGACAGACTAATTGACATGAAAATCTAACCAAGGCTGGGGGATAAAGGTTTCCCTCCTGCTTCAGCTGTAAGTTTATTGCACACATAAAGCTATCTTAAAAGAACATTCAGGTTGCAAAGTTGAACATGAGGAAGTTAATAAATGACAAAACGAACTGATACCATCAGGCAAAATTAACTGAATCACTGAGTGGACAACTTCAATTTTTGACATTGAAACTTTCATGGTCGTAGGAGCGCAGTGTTTCCTAGATTTAAAGCAAAAAAAAAAAAAGTATTTTGATACAACATATGGACACCCACATGGCTCCTCAGCATGGCTGCCTGGAACTGTTAAATCCAGCACCGGTTTTAATGGAGCAACTGGCAGAGGTGGGAGGCTGCTGTCCTGTTCCTGAATCAGCAGGAAAGGGAATGACTTGCAGATTTTTTGGGTGGGATTCGTAAAGCTGGTTGGAAAGGAACAATCAGAAAACTCTGATGCCTTCAGATGTGGTGGCTACTCCTGTTCCACCTCCTCTGTCCCAGCTCTCCCCCGGCCCAGATGGTCACCACGGTTCCCAGCAGACCTCAGCAATGCTGTGTCTTTATTTGGCTACTCCTGCTCCCCAAAACTGCACCAGGACATTCCCTAACTTCAAAATTCCAGCCCAGCCCCTTCCCACACCAGCTGACTCCTGCTCTCCTCCAGTTCTCACATGCCTGCTCATATTCCTCCCTCCCCATCCCAGTTTCCATCCCATAAATTTCAAATCCTGCCTAATCCTCTGTGGTTCCAGCTTCCTGACGAGACCTACTGAACTCCTTTGTCATTCCATGTTTTGTCCTCCCTGCTCCAGCTTCTGGGACCCTCTGCTTCCAAGGAAGGAGGCACATTTTTTCCTAAGCAATTGTGATGTTTTGAGAGCACAGAAAAGGCACAACCCTTCAGCTCCTGGCCAAAGCATCGCTGAATGTAGCAGCAATTAAGGAAAACTATAATTTCCTTAAGCCTTTCAAAGACAGTGTTGGTTTAATTGCTTTAGTGTTTACTATTTGGCTCAGTGATGTTGGGTTTTCATGGGAAAAAAAAAATAATTAACTGCTTCACTGAACTCCCACAAACGTAACACTTGTCCTTCTAAACATTTATAACTTGGCCTCTATAACAGATAGAAAAGTCACATCCCAGATGACAAATCTTACATTTCTGTTCAAAATGACAAAAGGCTCAAAGCAGTCAGACAAAAGGCCACCAGAAATTGTTTTTAATTTCTTGATGTGCTAACATTTTGCTCAAGCCTCATTTTTGGAAACTACTGGAATGACTTTGCTGAACCCTTCCAAAATAATTCTGCTTGAGGCAAGCAATCAAAATGACAAATTTCAACCTGAGCAATTGGATTTTGGCAAGGTTGTGTACAACTGAAAAGGGAGCTTTTAACCAGCAGAGTTCAGCAGCTGTTAATCGGCCTTGCCACCAGTCCAGACTGCAATAAACAAAGTAAGTGCATATAATACCAGTGAAGGAATGTAAACTAAATGAAATAAAAGTTATGGATAGCTGGAAAATCTTTAAAAGGGATCAAAACCAGAGAGTGAATGTTACTCTGCTGGTGTTTTGAGAGTTGCCAATGATTTCTCGAAGATTTAAGCACGGGAAAAAAACTGAAAACAGTTGAGTCATTTAAAATGATTACATGGAAGACAAAAATTAATCTGAGTAGTCCTTTCCACATTCTATGTTGAGGATTTCTCTCACACTTATCTCTGCTACTCATTTAAAAATTCTCTACAAAACATTTTCCCTTGTGTGAATTTAAACCCTGCCGGGCACTTTTTAAGGTCTGTCTGGATTTACAGACATGTCAGATTGTCAATAAAACTGATCAGAAACAGCATCAGGGATGACACATGCGGCTGGCCAGCCTCAGATCATCTCTCCAGCCTGTGTTTTCTGATCTAGAGAGACCCATTCTTCCTCACCCTGTTTCTGAAGATTACAAGGACATGAGCTTACAAGCATCTGGAAGAAGGACTAAACCTTTCATGCATTTCCTCTGCTTCAGGAAACACCAGCTGGGTCGGTGCAAGGAAGGACCTAAGTTGGGGCTCACATCCCTCACTGCCTCCAAAGTGCTGGCATGTGTAGAATGCACAGGACACAGCACACCCCAGTCCCTGTTCCACTAAAACCCACCTAATTATCTTTACTTTTATTTACTTTACTCGAATTTTAGATCTGCATGTAAAGAGAACCAATTAAGTATTTTTTTTTCTCCTCTTTTGCCCAGGAAACCCACTTATTTACTCCCTCCCTTCCTTCCTTCCTTCCTTCCTTCCTTCCTTCCTTCCTTCCCAGAAAGAGAACAACTAAAAACCTTCTTGATTCTAATTCTGCTCCTTTAAAAACTGCTTTTGTCTCTTACATGTGTGTCTCTCCTTCCAGGTGACTCCTCACCTGGCCCTTGTTTAAATCTAGTCTTGGAAATGTTTTGTGAGACTGGAGAGAAATGAAAAAGTTCAGGTGAGAGTCATCATGACTCCTAGTTAGAGTGTTAGTCAGGAATCTTCTTTTTGGCAAATGAATATTCTTTACTAATGACCCAGTCTGAAAATTTGCCTGGGAAAAAAAGAGGGAAATTAGGCAGTTAGAAGGAGAAGCAGCACTTGACCCGGCTGTGCTGAGGAGACACAAAATTCTCGGGGGGAGGAGAAAGAATGAGAGGTGAAACAGAAGAAATGAGGGTGACAGGAAGAGAGGCAGACAGAGAAGACCCTACTTGTGGAAAAGATGAAAGGAAAACCTCAGGTTTTATGAAGAAAGTAAGGAATAACTAACTTGACCCATCATGGAAGCCTGGCCTGCCTGGCAGGAAGGACCAGGAGTTTGGATTCACCCCGGAGCATCCCACTGCACCACTCCTATGGACACATTCACTTGTTGCCTTTGAAAAGGGGTCACAGTGGCAGGAAAATATCTACTTATACAAGCCAGTGACTGGTTAAAACCTTCAATATCATGAGTGAATGTGTCTTGGGCCTTGAAAAAACCAGCAGAAACCATTGCCAGAAGAGCTCTGCCAACGTGCACCGAGGATCTGAGTGTTTTCTAGTGCTTACCTCAATCTGTGCAGCCTCTCCTGACTAGCAAAAAGCAAAACTTTCTTCTTTTTTTTTAACCAAATTGATCAGTTTTTCTCCTAAAACAACTCACTGGTGGGGGCAGAACACCCTGGGGTTTCTTGAGCTGTCTGGACTGAAAAGTCCACATTGCTTTTTGTTTTGTTTTGTTTTCTGGCATGCTTGGCCAAGCTTATCAAGTGTTTTGTCACATTCAGACAGCATCACTTACAACAACAAAAGGTATCCCTGACACCAGCAAAGGAGGCTGGCAGCTCTGGGCTGCATCAGTCCCTATCTCAGAGATTACACTGAAATAAACAAAAGTAAACTCAGCCTTTTGCTGCCAGGCCAGAAACCCCACAAACACACAGCAGAATAGAAGCAGATGCTCTCCAACTCAGCTCAGGTTGATCGTTGGTTTTTCTACTCTGTAAGTTCAGTCAAGAAATTCAGCCCCAAATATGCATCATAGTACTACAGAACCCTGCAGAAAACTACTTACAGCCACAGAAAATTACTGTGATGTCCAAAGAGTTGTGGGAAGCTCGAAACAAGGGTCAATTTATGGTAGTTATAAAACATTTCCATGCCAAGTTTCGAGTAAATTTGGATCTATTTATAGTTTGGAGAGGAAAACAATAACTTCTTAGTGGTCTCACATAGTACCCACTCAAAAATAATGGCAGTTGTGGATGTGCTTATATTTAATTTCATTTTAACTTGAAACTTAGAACCAAACTGAGCTGGGATTACAAGCTCACACAAACAGATATGTGGGGAGAAACTACAAAGAAGCACTGGTATCCCTTGATGCAGCTTTCTCCGCTGGCTTTTTTTTGTGTCCATCATCTTCTATTGCAAGAAGAAAAAGAACTAATAAAAGGAAAGAAAAAAGTATTCTAATTCCAACCCAGTCTGGACTTCAGCCAGTCCACCATGTAATAGCAAAAATGCTAATGTTAGCTGCAGTAATCTTCTTAAGATGATGAATAGAGACCAAATATCTACACTAATTCTGCTGCATCTGAGAACAGCTTCTAGACTCTGTTGTTCCCAAGTTTTGCCTGTGGCATGGGGAGGAATGGGGGGAAATGCCAAAAATTACATTTTCTTTTTGATGTTCTTCCATACTGGAATGGTTCTGAGCTGAGGGACCTCCAGAGGATGCCACCTCATGACTTAAGTCTTTTGCTCTTTATTTCTGTGGTCCCTCCTGTGAAAACCATAAATACTTGAACAAGAATTGTGACACTTTTCTCTGGCACAGGGAAAAGCTTCAAAGAGGTCCAGCAGTCAGAGCAGACAATGTCCACCAAACCTCCCACACCTGGTCCTCCTGGGGGAATGACACAGGAACATACACTATTGTTCATGGATCATTAATCTCCAAACTTCTTCCCACCAGGGTCTAGAAAAGCTATTTCTTCTCTTTAATTTGACAGAAGAAGGAATTTAAGCCAAAGAAGTTTGTCTGAGATGAGACCAAGTGGTGCTGATGGAGAGAATGATTGATTGGCAAAGCCCACATCTTGCCCTCTGCTGACAGCATCCATCACTCTTTGACAGAAAAGATCCAAACCTACACTTTTTCCATTTGTCTTCTTACCTTCTTGGCTAAAATAAGCCAGGAATTCTTTTTCCCCCGGTTTATCCACATCTTTGCCTGCCAGAGGCAGACCTCACACAAGAGACACAGATCTCTCACCAGAGACACAGAGTTTTGTTGGGAACAGATTCACTGGAAAGGTCACCAAGAAATTTCTGCCAGTGACAAATACAGCTGCCTGCTTGATGAATAAAATCATTAGGTGACACCACAATGCACATTTTCTGCTAGGAATTATTCTGCTGGCTGCTAGACCCAGAGGTGGCTGCTTCAGGACACCAAACAGCCTTGGATCCAGCTCAGTCTCTCTCAATACCCTTCCCTTGGTGGATTCTGTCCCCTGGTTATTTGAGGTGAAAAGAAGGAGGTCATCTGATCCTCACCTGTGCTGTGTGAGCCTGAATAAGCCAGGATGGGGGTTTATGTGCTCCCAACATTCCCCAGGATGGGCCCCAAATGCAACTGGAGGTTTGGAATATACACAGGTGTATCCACATCTTCCCTCAAAGGTACCACACCTGATAGCCTACACTCAGCTCTGAGATCAAAGCCCAAAAGAATAAACAATTCTTCAGGCTTAATTAATCTCACCTCTCCCATCCTTCTGTTTGGTTCTACCACACAACAAAGGATGTAGCCCCGAATTTTCTCCACAGGTAATCCCTGCAGCCCAGAATTTTCTCCATGGCCAATCCCTGTTTCCTGTCAGACACCTGGGTCAGAAACTCTCTGCAGTGTCTGTAGGCACTGTAAACTAAATTTTAGGTGTCTGTCAGTAAACAGATCTTTAACTTAGATTAGGAGCTGCAGGGATAGTTACTGTTGGATTGGCACAGGCACATAATGAATTCTAAAATCCTGCAATAACGTGTTGTGTTCCTGGCTATTAGCCTGGGGTTTAATTAGTTTGTGCTAATGAATATATTTGTACATGTCCATTTTTTATTGGCAGCTTTTAGAGGAGTAGTAAATTGGTCACTGTGGAGTGCCAGTGTTTCACTAAAACCTAAGGAATAATTAATGCTTTCTCCACCTAGAGTAAACCAGCAGTCTCAGGGGGTTTTAGGTATAAATTAGAATGAAAGATGAGATACTCAAAATGCAGTTAGAGAACTCATTCATCAACGGTGATTAAATAATGTCACTGTGAGACCCTGGAGAAGTGCTGAGAGCTGATTTCCAGCTCTGGAATACCCACATCATCTCCCAGGAGCTGCCAGAGCACCCTGCCCTATTTTTTTTCCACTGTGACTTTCAAAATGCCTTTTTCATATCCGGTGCTATCCAACTTTCTTCTGTTCTTAGAAATTCCTCCTTGGAAAATATGTATTTTTCTCAGTCTTTCCTATTCATAACCCACTGTGTGCTGGGGGAAAAATGAACCAGTACTAAGAGTGCTTGGCTAAAGCAAATGCTTCCATCAAATGCAGTATCCTGGCTAACAAAATCCTCAAGCCAGAAAATATTTGGATGTTTTCACATTCATATTTCCACAGAGAAAATGGCCGGGAGAGCTGGCACGAGGTGGTCAGTTTAAGTCAAACCTGAATAAGGATAGAGCTGTTTGAGATGGATTTAAGGAGAAATTAAATGTCCAGGTCCAAACCAGACATTCTGAAATACCCTGCTGAGCATCCACTTAACTCCAGAGATAGACAAAGAATTCTTATATTTATTATTTACTTTGTTATATAATTTTTATTATTTTTTGATGTTAGTATTACCCACAAATTCCTCAGCCTTGAGAGAGCTAAGCAAATTAGAAGCCTAAATCAGATTAAGATCTATGAACACCAGGCTCTCCAGAGGAGCTCATTCTGATAAGCACCACATCACAAAAAAATACCTTTTTCTCTGCTGAGAACAAACACAGCTTTAGGTCTCTCACAGAGATGTGCACCCAAAGAGCCAGACATGAAGAATTTCACCCCAAACTTACAGAGAGAGGCAGAGAACCCAAGACACGTGTGGGGCTGACTTTGAGACACTCCTCTCTTCCCTCGGACAAGCGACCTAAGCATTTTACATAAGGTCCTGAAATAATCTCTGAGCACGGTAACTGAAGGTGAACTGTTGTGCTGGTTCCTGATGCAGCATCTAATTCCTTCCTGCAGCCCTGACTGCTTTTTGTTCTGGCCACCAGTTCAGCAAAGGAGCACATTTTCATCATGTCTGTGACACTCCTGCTGTTCTAAATTCTGGTGCCTGCTTACACAAGGGAGCCTGATAACACCAAATTACAAGCTAATTTTGGAGCATCGAGCTAAGTGCCGCAAGACAGCTGTGTGCTACAAATTAAAATCTTAAAAACCTCCAGAAAAAAAAAAAAAGATTAATCATTAACCAAATTGCTAACAGAGGAACTCTTAAGTAGGAAAGTATTTTCATTCCATTTACAAACCCAAGTCAGAAGAAGACAAAAGCCTGTGGTGTGAAGTAAAGCAGGTCTGTGTACAGTCATGTGTGTACAGTCAAAAAGAAAAGTGATGTTTCCACAACAGTAAATCCTGGTAACCACTGTTGGGCATTGATTGTGTTCCTCTTTCATTTTTCACTTCCACTAAATTAAAAAAACATGCTGCTCAACTATATGCACCTCTTGTAGCCTTTTAATCATCTGTTGTTAATGTCAGGGAAGGTGAAGAGATAAATCTCCAAGCTGTGCCAGTCTGCCCAGCTCCATGGATTCCCAATGTAAATATTCCAGCTCCCATATCCCATTGACTCTAATCCTGACACACCCCAAACCATCCCTGATGATGGCGGGGCAGATTCATTTCAGAGGTAACTTTATAGGGTTATTGAGGGACTGGCTGGAGCTGTGTCCTCCCTTTGGGTCACCACCAGCAGCAAAGCAGAACTAAAGGCTCCTTCTCCCAGGAGAGCCCATTTTCCAGGCAGTGCACATTTGTGGCAGCCAGCCAGTTACGTGCCAGTCATGGAAAGAAGGCTCCTTCTCCCTGGTGCACAGTCAGGCAGCTCACTGATAATTACAGACTGATTTCCAGAAGAAATATGGCACTTGTCAAAGGCATCATTTCAATTCTGTCTTTCCTCATTAACACTTGATGGGAACTCCAGCGTATTTATGACTCATCCAAAAGGCAAAACCCACCAGCATCACCACAGCTTTATTTTCTTTCACTAATTTGATTTTTTCTTCATTTCTAATCACTGACCTTTTTTTTTTTTTTTCCCTAATGACCTTGGCCGTTTTTCCAGCCAGCTTCTCAGAAAGGAGCTGGGCTACCACCACCTTTCAGGTGCTCAAATGCCCACTTACTGAGGCACCTCATGATGATTTCCTTGGGCTGCTCCTGATCTCAACACTGCAGGAACGCTGCAGTTGTACTGACTTGTACCTCCTGTGAAGGAGCAGACTGTGAGGGACCATATAGAAATATATATAACTCCCATACATGTGTTCATCTCTCACATTTTTAGAAATGCAGCCGGATTTTTGGATGCACTCGGTTTGAGAACATCGCATCCACGCAGGCACACAAGCTTCCCGAGCTGTGTGCAGGCACTGTGTGCAAAACAAAGGTCCCATAAATTAATCAAGTTGTTCTCCTAGCAAGCTGGAAAGAAAGAGGTGGACCAGGGCAAGAATTGTTATTGTTATCTCTATTTTTAAATACTTGGAAGACACTCAGTTACTATGGTGGTGAGGACCATATAAGTACCTAGACAGATTCATTGGTGGCAGGAGTATTAAGTGTGAAGATTCTCCATGTCAAAGGTACCAGTTAATAGGAGCTTTTTCCTCTACGGGAAAAAGGAAAAGAAAATATAAATATATTCCAAAAAAATTTCCCATTTTTAAAGTCTTTAATAAGCAGGTTTAAAAAGCTGAAATTGTAATTCTATGCTTGTGCTGTTCTGCTCTGTATTTTTTTTCCTTGTGGGACTTCTGCATTAAAAAAATAAAAACAAAAAAAACCACCCCAAAACATGCAAGAAAATGCCGCATAATTAACATTCTATAGCAACATACAGACAGACATCCTTCATGTGGATAGTGCTATATTCTTTGCGTGGGAAGATGGACTTATTTGGGAATCACAAGAGTGGTTATAAATGATACACAAAATGAAAACTTGTGGGGAATTCCAGAGCCAGGACACAGGCCAGGCTACAAGAGCACTGCTGTTAATTGATGAAACTTTTAATACAATCTTTTTTTTTTTAAAGATGCTTCTGCCTAAACATTTAAAAAATGAAAACTCCTCGTTACCAGATGAGGTGAAGCTGTAATGCACAGTGTCAAAGCCAACTTGTCAGATAATAGAAAAATAAGGACAATATCTACTCTTTTAGAAGTATGTCTTCAGCTTAGTTCAGATACATTGATTAAACTCCTCCAGAGGCTCCTCTCCATGAAACCAGATGGTCACTGCACATGGACAGGCACACGTGGGTGTAGGTGAAGTTTCAGTGCAGAAGGTGCCCACATTATCTCAAACACACATAAAAATCATCACTTTAGAAGTTTTTGTTTCTGCATAAACACCCAAAAATTGTTGATCAGAGAATTTTTGTGAACGATCTTTCATTGCCATCACTGCCCAAATAAATAAGCACACAGTATCCCTCTGGAGAGGACTCATGCTCATCCCTGGCCTCCAGAAATGGAAATTCACCTAGGAAAGGAAATAAAGTTCATGTATAATTCCCTTCTCTTCCTTTCAGCATCCTCTCCAGGGCAGATGTGTGAACAATCCCAGAGCCTTGTTATTAAAGGCTCAATCTGCCTTTAGCTGAGCCCTGCTGGCTGCCTGCAGGGATGGGCACATTCCTTGATTCCACACACCAGGCTGGGCCAAGGAAGAGAACCAGGCCAGGAGAGGACCTGAGACATCTTTGGTTTGGTTCTGGGCAAACTTTCTGTGCAGCTGTCCCCAGGCAAGTGCCTAAACTGGAACTCAGCAGTTTCCTGCAGTGTCTTTGCCACGTCTTGAGATGGGATTCATCTAGAACTGTTCACTTGGGACTTTTTCTCCTCTCCTCTGATCCACCCTCAGCTACCGATCAGAGTGTTGAGTTCTCACAGGATTTTTACACCTTCCTCTGAGCCTGAGTGATCTGTACGTGACCGAACACAACTTATGTAACCGTGCTGAGGGTTCAGACACTTTTGTATTTAGGCTCTGTGAAGGTGTTATGGTATTTGGTGGTTGCAGACACGTCTGGGAATGTTGCTGAGGCACAGGCTTTTTATTTTAAGAGATGTGGGATGAGGTACAACAAATCATTCTCATTTCACTTCCCGAATCCTCACTAGCACTGGCTAGACTGGATGAGATAGGACAGAATTTGGCTTTGGATATAGGCTGAAAGTAGAATAAGAGAGACTGTGTTACTGGGAGATCATATCCCTTGAAGCACCACTTAAAAGGGATGAGAGAATTTTCATCATAGTGAAAAGAGACAACAAGGCAAGCTAATTTCCCAACCAACTCTCAACCTATCACCCAGGAAAACTCAATATTAATTACTTTCATCCAATACTCCCCATCCTAACTTCTGATTAGTGCTGTGGGGGTGAAATATCAGAGAGCAGCAGTTCGAAAGGATTAGGGTGGTTTTTTTATATCGATTCAGCAGTGCTTGCAATACTTAAGATTCATCTTTCACCACACAAGCAATGTTTTGTGGGAAAGAAAATGTATGAGCCTTGCAGTTCAGGCTCTGTCCTTTCCTTGGAATAAAAAATGTGACCTCCAGACCTGGGAAGATACAGCAAACCATGTTCCATGAGGCCCTTTGAATATTTATACAAATTACCCTCATGTGTTCCCCTCCCTTCCTCAAAATCGTTTTTTCCACCAGTAAGTTTATTTGTAGGGCTGTTCCCAAAAACGGCACATTTTTTACGCAGTCATTGGAGAATATTAGTGGAAAATTAATTTTGAGTTCTTAAAGAGATATTTATATTAGCCCATACTACAGTAAAGATCCTGGCCTCTAGCCAGGAATCGAAGCTCTGTTAAGCTAAGCACTCTACGTAAATAACGATGAAGATTATTATTCACTCTGTCAGATCTGGCAAGATTTTTTTTTTTTTTAAATCCTGAGTGCAGTGAACTTCCCAAATTTCTTGAGCAGAGGAAGTGGGTGAATGGACTGTTGGTAACACTGCAAGGTGCCTGCCCCTCTACCAGGAAAGCTTATTAGAGAGAGATCTCTATTCTCCCACACAGGATTGCTTTACAATTATTTACCATTACCATTAATGTTTTCTAGAAGCATTCAGACTGAAGTGACTCCATTTTAGATGTAAAATATAAGAATTTACTTTATTAACTCTACTGTTTCTTCAACTTTATGTAGAGGCATCCCATGGACAGGATGAAACACAGAATATTTATTCATGTATAATTTTCTGGATGCCCCAAAGCGGAGCTCATACACTGACAAGTGTTTGGGAATGAGAAGAAACTGAAAATACAACCATCTTGCTGTGACTGGATTAATCCACCATGACATCTCAGTTCATGCAAAACCTACTCATTTTCATTTCACTCAGAGCCAGGAAGGCATAGAATTCATCCCATGAAAACACTTTGTTATTATAAATATTCATGTTACTGAATGATAAATCTCATCTTCCAAGAAGAATTATTAACACCAATTAATAATCACATGCTTTATGTACTTTGAGAAGAAAGGGCGAGATCTATTAATAGGAAAAATAGTGATTCTAAATTTGAAGATAGAAATAATTGGTTCTGATGCAATTGTTTCCCTGGCAGTTGTGCTGGGCTATTAAAGAGTAGATTGCATGAGAGCAGCTTGCAAATTGCACCACAAGAAAAAAACAACACAGGGCAATGTGAAACAGAACAAGAAGTGACAAGTGTTAACCTACAAAGGAACTTTGTGACATTGCCAAGGTCACAGAGAAGAATCATTTATTCACTAAGAACAGTCAGGGGGGAACATGATCTGTTTTCATATTTGCATCTGCAAATATGATTGTCCCCACTAATCAAACCAGGTGAGCATAAAGGAAATTACAGCTTCTTATCCCACACTGAGCTGTGTGGGAATAGTAGTGGTGTCTTCCCTTTGGATTTTCTTCCACAGAGAACAGCCTTATGTAACAGGTTTACAAGTTAAGTTTGCAGTTTTACAAAGAAGTCTCTCTTGGGTTTCAGGTAGACTGAGGTCCTTCAAGGTCCCAGTGAGGTTATGGGTTCAATACTGGGCCCAGATTGTTTAACTTGTTCACCAATGACTTGGATGAAGGGGCAGAAGCCTCCTGAGCAGGTTTGATGATGACACAGAGCTTGGAGGAGCAGCTGATTCCCCTGAGGGCTGTGTGGCCCTTCAGAGGGACCTCGGTGGGTTGGAGGGATGGGCAGACAACTGTCTGAAATTCAACAAGGGCAAATACAGGGTCCTGAACCTGGGAATAAATAACCCCAGGCACCAGCACAGGCTGGGGGTGACCTGCTGGAGAAGGATGTGGGAGTCCTGAGGGACACCAAGCCTGTCCCTGAGCCAGCAGAGTGTCCTGGGGGACAGAAAGGCCAATGGGATCCAGGGATTCATCGGGGAGAGCATTGCCAGCAGGTCAGGGAGGGATCCTGCCCCNCCTGTGGTCCCTTCCATCCTCACCTCACCCATCCTGTGTGTGCAGCAGCACAGCCCCGCTGCTGAAGGGAGGTTTGCTAAGAGCTGCCACTGCTGCTCTGGGGGTAGGACCTAAATACAATTAAGGATGGACTGTTCCTGCCTAAGGAAGGTCAAACAAGTAAATGGATTCGTGTCTAACCAAACTATCCCTGCTATAAAAGGAATCCTCAGAGACTGAATTTCCCTGAGTGCTGCACAGTGACAGCAAGGCCATACACGTCTTGAAAGAGGGACACTGCTGATCGCCATGGTCATGATTTTATTTTCTTCAGTTTCAATCTAACCTAGAGGTGGGCCCAAAATTCAATTTCTACTGCAATGCACGAACAAAGCTCGACCCCACAGTGTCTCGCTGTGTGAATCAATCCCTGAGAAAAGCCAAGCATCTTTATTTGTTGTTTGGGCCAGTTCTCAGCAGCTCTTCCTGATCTGTAAACAAGAGCAAAGACAGCAACCAGACCAGTTTGCCTTTGCAAACATTGTCAGAGCATGCTTTTCTTTTTTTTTGCTTTCTTTTTATAAGATGAAAGAGTTTTTTGTTTCTCCACCCTCCCTCCTTTTCAGCAAGAGGGAAACAAGAGGGAAAGTTTCCTTTTGACAGGGAAACAAACACTTGAAGAAGAGGCTAATAACATTTAAGACATGGACATATTGCAGACTTCTGGCCAAAAATACATGGAACAGAGGATTTATATTGTGTATGTAGGTTTACAGCACACCCCAATTTTCAGAGCAATAAATCACTGCTTGGGTTCTAACCACACAGAGCTAATAAGGACAAAGAGTTACACATTTCTGCCTCTTTGATTTAGCATTCAGTCTCAGGTTCAAAGTTCTGATTCTGCTTTATTTTTATGCAAGCATATGGGCTGGGGAGATCAGAGGACTCTATTCCATCTCCCCTGCTGCTCCTGTGTTTTATGTAGGTGACAGCTTTTCTGCTATAATTTCATTACAAAAAATAATTGGTATCTCTTTGCCCAAGATTAACTGTGCATCTCTGCCTGTTTATGTTCTACATAAAATTATGCTACAACTAGAACCATATATATTTTTGAATTAATGATGCAGCCCTTGCTCACTCAAAATCCCCACCAAGAAAAAAAAATTGCATTTAAAAAGACTGCAGGATCACTAAATCTAAGCTAAACTTGACAACAGGACAATTTTATTCAGGAAGAAATTTTTATTTGGGAAAGAAATTCAAGGCAAATGAGCTGAGTTCATAATGTGCTCAAACAGAAAAGAGAAAAACATGCTCCCCATGCTGCCCGAATGGCTGACATAATTTTGCTTGCTTTCCTTCCCTGTTAACTTAAAAATGCAAATTGCTTTGCTGTCAGGGTACATTTGTTCCCACTAATTCAAGACACTATAACAAGCCAAAATATTTATTTGGTTTTTTTTTTTTTTTCCCCACTCCAATTTGTGTTTTCTCATAGTGGGAGCATCATCTACAGATTTCATTTACTGAAACATTATGCAAACAGCCCTTACGGGAAAGTCACCTCCCTGTAATAGGAAAACTATCCATAAAGAAGGCTCTTAATGCTCTAGGATGTGTTGCCTCAAAGGGCCCAAAAATCCTACCCTGACCAACACGTAAAAGGCCAAAACACATATCCAAAATAACTGCCCAAATGACCCATTTGGAAAAACCTTGGCTTTTCAGAGAAGGGACTCGGATTCTTCCTGCTGTTCAGGGGATGGGATGGACACAGAACACATTCTTTTAATTAGAACTGGATGAGCAAACACAAGCAGAGAGCACATTTTATAGTTCAATCCTCTTTCTGATGCTGCCTCTATTTTAGCTGAGTATATTAAAAAAAATATCAAAATTGTTTAATCTTTTCCTTTGAAAAATGTTTCTGATGGTAACCGGATTTTAATCAATTATCATTTGTGGGAAAAGCATTTCTGCTCCTATAGGAAATAAAATGAGATTTCAGCTTAAAAAAACCCCAAACAATTACTGTTTTCCTGAAAATTCAGTTTTGCATTCTTCTGGGGAAAAAAAAAAATCAACATTTTTTAATTAGAATTGTTTGTGCCACTTGAAGGGCTGAAATTGGTTTCTGCCAGCCCCTTCATTAAGGTCTGAAAAAGCCCCATGAGTCACCCCTTGGAGGAGTGGAGATGAGTCCAGCCTCACTCCAATGACGAAATTCAGAGCCTCTTTGCCATCTGCTCCTGCCATGAGAGCTGCTCCATCCACAGCTTCTCTCTAGCAACACTCAAATGAGCTCTAAACAAGTGGATTCTAACTTTGGTATCTTAGTTCTGGGCCTAAAATTAGGTGGGATTAATCACACTGCAGAAACTCTATGAGCAGATCCTTTGTAACTTCTATTTCTCTTCACCTTTCTCATTCATGGAGCAGCTCATTAATACCTCACCTTATTTTTTGGTGTCCTTTTCACACATATCTAATCTTGTTTTAGTCTCATTTGTCTCTGCTCTGACTTCTTTGAAGTCCTTAAGTTTACCACTCACACACTCAGAACAGAGACTCTACTTTAGCAAATGGTTTAAACATACAAATAAAACAAACCCTCTGAAGCCCTTCCAGTTTCTCAAACACAATCAGAAGGTAAGTTATGACACCAAAGCCTTCACTACAGACATCTGTCATTACAGTAAAAAGTGTTTTGGCTCCATTTTACTCAGTATTCTCCATCCAGAAATAAAGTCAACACTTACCATTCTCACCAGACGTCTTTTCTTTCCCATTTGTAGCTCCGGTTCCTTGTCTCTGTTAGGGGCAAAAAAACACAAAACAAGAGGTTAGAACACACTTCAACATGGATTTTCCCCTAGGAATTCCTGGTAATTACAGCCTCATGTCTCCTCAGTATGTTGGATAATCCATCCACCCTCATGCAGTGTTGTTTTGAGACACTGCCAGTGAAACAGGAATGTTTAGTTCCATTTAAAGGTTGGACTCCGTGATCCTGGAGTTCTTTTCCAATATAAAAGACTCTGATTTAGGTCCAGCTGCATCACTACGTGTGCCCCTGGATGTAATTATCACAATGAGTGATACATATGTGTGTAATCAGGTTCCCAGCAGTGCAAGGGTACGAGAGCTACAATGCAGCATTTCATTTCTTCAGCTCCCTGCTGTGCCTCCCCTTCCATGACGCAGGAGGACTACAGGGAAGTCGTGAGGTTTTGCAGGGACAAAATTATAAGGGTCAAAGCCCAGCCTGAAGTTAATTTGGCCAATGCCATAAAAAAGACACAGTAACAATGTTCCTAGAAATACATTAGCAACAAAAGGAGGGCTAGGGAGAATCTCCATCCTGACTTGACTTTGGCTAGAAGATCCATTTTCTGCTTTGGCCACGAGAGAAGATGGAACTTCCCACTTTAATTCACTCTGTCCAAGGAATAGCCTCCTGAATTTCCATGAAAAAGAACGGATTTAAATCACTCTGCCAAGTAACAGGTCGCAAACACCAGGGCAGTCGAAATATTCAGAGTGGCAGAGTACTGGAGTACTGGAGTGGTTACAATAGTAGGGAAATTTCCATCTCAGGAATGGTCACTCTATGCAAATTATTCTGCATCCCCCAGAGAAAGCATCTCAAGGTAGATTAAGGTACTTCAGCCTATGGCAAAACTTACATTCCTTATGCAAAATTATTCATACTTGTGTGTGTTACTGAAATAGAACTAAAGAAATCGTCCTCTAGAGTTGTCCACGTAAAAATCTGGGAGTATTAAACTCAGAGAATAAATCCAGCTGCACTCAGCCATCAGAGGCAGCACATCCTCAAGCACCAGAGAAGTGAACAGGTACAAGAGCTCTGCAAACCAAATGGTTTTTACCAACATCTGGACAGTCATGTGGATTCTCCTATGAAAATTCATACAGCCATAGACTTCTCTGAAGGCGTTTTCTCTACAATTTCTGGTTAAAACCTTCTCTGCTTTGGTTTCTGTCTTTTGCCTTCCCAAGCAGTGGTATTTCCAAGGTGTATTTTGTATCTAGAGCTAATGATGAGGTAAGTACAAAACCTTCATGTGTGCTCTTAGCTCTGACATGGAAAATGAAAATAAATTTTTTTCTCCCTGGAGCCTCAGAGCCAAGACAAAAACCTGGCCAATAACAGAGCATGGGATTCTAAAGGGATAAACACCTTTGACAAAAGCATAAGTTACCAACAGCCAGAAATCAATAAATCCACCCACAACAAGCAGTTTTGCTTTGTAGCTTTATGTAAAGTTTTGTTAATACTTCCATGTTTCAATTCTAACCAGCACTTTAAAGGAGATTTTATTGTGTTCATTTACAAAATACCTTGTTTTTCCTATCAATAAAAAGGTATCTATATTCCTTTTTCCTCCCCTGCATATTTTTAAATGCTTTTTCAAGTTGTCTTATTTCCTGAGCATTTCAGGCTGTGCTACTTAGGCTTTATGAAAGCTTCTCTTTCCTCCCTAGGCTATACCTGTCAGGTTCAGTCTGCTTATGATGGAGTGCTGGAATATGGATTCACACATTTATTTCGTGTCTTGAGACTTCCCCTCCGGGAGAGCAGAATGTTGTCAAAGAAAAAGAATAAAAACTTGGGTTTGGTAAATGAAGGTTTTTCTATTCATGAGGTCACGGTATTTTTCTTTAAGTCTGAAATCAGGTGCAATATTCTGCAGCCATTTGTTTGATTGGTGACCACTGGACTTATACAGAAGGAAACCTGAAAGTCTGCCAAACCAGCTTCTGAGAGCTTTTCCTTTAGTTATAGATGTATTTTGATCTATAAGTCCTGTGCTGTCTTCCAAGTGACTGCAACGGATTTGAAAGTGAGAATCAGCTTCTCATTAACAAGGCACTGAAACTCAGGAAAAAGCCAGATACAATGGGATCATCCTCCTGCAAAGGCTTTAGTCTTTTATTTCAATACATTCAGTGGACCTACTTTTCAAAACATTTTCAAGGTGTTGGTATTATTAGCTGCTGGAGTTTCTTTCTTCTTTCATCACCTTTCATGATGCTACTGCAGGTTGCAGAACAAAGCTGAGTTTTTTAATGTGGTTCAGAGCTAAAGGAGACTAAACACAAGGAGGAGTTGCTGGGGGTATTTTCAAGAAGCAATGGATGAAATGCTGGTATAGCAGATATTGTCCATAGATAAAATAGATGAAATTAAAATCACTGAAATACAGGAAAAGCAGTATTAATTTCTGGGATCTGATAGGCTGAACAGCCCCAGCTCCCTTAGCCTTTCCTCATGAGAAGATTCCCATTCCCTATAACTTGCAGCCAGCTCCCTTCATTCAGAGATTGCTTTTGAAATTCCACAGCATTTTTTAAGGCAAGCACCAGGACAGAAGCATTGAATAAGCTTTCCAGCAGGCATCAAAGAAACATCAGAGCTAAAATGAACATGAGTGCAGACCTGTAACGATTATACAGTAAAACATGATAAACAGTTTTGTTGCTATGTTGTGTAGGAGGAAACAGAGTTTATGACTGCTTCGGGCTATATTAATTTTTAATTCAGTGGTTTTACAAAACACCAAAGACATATAATTAAAAATGTCTCCAAAAATCAAAGTGACTCCCAATTTGTCAGCAGAGGAAGTAAAAAAGACTTCTGCCATATGCTCAAAATCCCAGGAAGAAAAGAACAGGTTTGCTTTCCTGTTAAATTCTCAGAGCTATACACAGAGGCCAGTTAACGTGGTATGGAAATCTGTACTAAATTAGTCCCCAAGGCGAGCAAACTAAGGTCAAAAGTGAACTTGCAGCCAGGAGGACATTTCAAGAAGAATGTTAAATTACTGCAGCAGCTTTTCTACTCATTCTTCTAGCCCCTGCTGCACCCCCGAGCCTAATTTTTGCCTTTAATCTTACATTCTGTTCTTATCTTGAAATAGCCTGACCTTTTCAGCTATGCTTTTAATTAGCACCTCAGTGTTAGGGATTACAGCCAGGTGTTGATTACAGAATTTTTGGGGGCAGAAGGGTTGTTTGTTTTATGGTGAGCCACAGAAAGTCCAAGATCAGGGACATGAAACTGCCAGAACGTTCTGACAAATGGGCTCTTACAGATAATAACATCATCCTGATGCTTCGCCTCAGTGCAGGGTCAACAAGGTACACAGAACTGTATCCCAGGAAAGCATTGGCTGCAGATTTTCAACAGGAAGTTTTTCTACATAAAAGAATGGAAAAAAAGATCCAAGAGTGGAATTAAAAGAATAGAAACAGGTGGAAAGTTTCTGTAAAGTGGGCAGCAGCAAAAGTCAGCGTAGACTGACAGGGGTGACACATATGAAATGTTATTAGGATGTTCTGTATTGGCAAGAAGAACAGCAGGGAAATTTTTGCTTATCTTAAGCTTTGTCTTGCTACCCGAAGGTGTGACAGGAGGAAATACACATTGGTACTAAGCAACACAAAAAAAGCTGTGGCTCTGCCAGCACGGTGCCAAGCAAGCCTTCCCTCTGCACCACCACCCGTTCTCCATACAAAGATTTCCCTTTAAGAAATTGAATCCAACTGAACTATTTCATAAGGACCTTATTTTTTTATAGTCTTCTGCTTTAATTAAAAAAAAAACCTCAGCTGTTTCAGCCTTAATGTGAAAAAAAAAGTACTGAAAAAATAGATTTCAAAGATTTATGAGGTTTATGATCTTTCTGCAAATAAAAATGTCACTGAAAATATCTGCTTAGGGACTTGTGATGTTTTCCAAGCAAGGAAGGCTTTCTAATCACAGCAGAATGATCAGGAGATACATCAGAATCTAAATGAAGATCCAGAATTTAAGTAGGGGCAAGAACCAAGCAGCTATGACCTGAGACGAGTGGGCCCACTCTGCAGAACTTGGGATTTTAATAGGATTATTTAGGTTAAGTTCTCCTTTACTGGAGATTTCTGTGTCACTACCTCTTTCTGACATCATGTACCGACTCGGAACTATGGCACTCAGCACTTCACACATTGATGTGTGAAAAGCATTACTCTTAGCCACAACACAGTAATAATTTGGTTTTAGAAACGGACAAAATAAATTACAATGCTTAAAATAAGAACTTAAGAGCAGGAAAAGTGATGTTTCTGTGATAAAAAGATTTTTGTTTGCTGAAGCTGCAAGGATCTCTAAGTAATGGGACTGGAATTTTAGCACCACTGTATTTTTTGGAATTATGTATCAGAAAGCATGGAAATGAACAGCTGGGAGAGATAAAGTGCACTGCTGGAGAGCCAGGCACAACTTCTATCATTTCATTCATTTCTTTCTAATTATTTCTTCTCCAAACTGGTCTGCAGCAGAGACAGATGGCAAATCCCAAACCAACTTTGTGACGTACAGGTTCACTCACATCATTCACCTAAAGGACATCTGCAGACAGAGCTGAAGAACCCCAAACAGAAGCTTGGATAAAGGAATGAAAATTGCACAAGAAACTACACCACTAAACCTTCCTCACTCGTCTACTCGTGCCTCCTTTACAAGTTCCTCCACTCTTCTGCCACATCTTTATAGATGTGGTACTGAATTATTTATGAGATGAAAGTGTCCTTCAAAGGCCACATTTAAGGGAATTGCACCAGGTACAAAAGATCTAGCCAGGAGTTTGTCGGAATGATGGATAAATCTGATAATGTGCCTGTTACTTCTGTCTTACACATCATTGTGAGGAATCGCAGACCGCATTTCCTGAGCAACCTGACAGAAAGAAAAATTATTTCTCAACTTACACTTCTTCACCTGTGTATCCCCTCCTCCCTGCATGCTCCTCTACTCCAAGGGAGTTTTCCACAGCCAGTTTTCTGTCTGTTCTGCATTGTCAGGGCAGCATAATGTTGCCAGAGCAAGAGCACCAGAATCCATCTTTCCATTCTGGCTGTCAAAGCTAAATGATCCCTGGCACTTTGACAATTCCTGTAATTATCCTCGTGGGTCAGACAGTTTTCTACTTGACTGGCTCCTGATTGTCCCTAATTTTATTAAGGCTTTCCTATAGCTATTTTAATAAATTAAAACTACACAGGTGGGCTGAGATGAGCCGATGGGACTCAAACTAGCAGTGGCTAAAAGCTGACAGAGTGACAGTGGATTTTTTGACTTTTTTAGTCACTGAAAGCACATGCTCATGCACATGAATGCACACTGTCATCCTGGAAACCACAGAACTATCTGTCCAAAAATAAAAAGTTTCTCATAATTACAAATGGTGTTGTTTGCAGTGTGGTCATTGCCCATGTGGGACACACATTTTTATTTACATGTCTACACAAAATGCACACAGAGTGCCTTTATCAAAGGGTTGCTCACAGGCTTAGGGCATTTGCTTCATTTTAAGAGGTGTGATTTGTTCACTTTTGTCCAGTTTTGTCCAGAACTTCTGGCTTGAGGTAAATCCTCAGAACAGGAACTTCTGAGTGTACACAGACAGCAGGAGGTCCTTCAGCACTGAGCACACTTAGAACCATGGAATGGGTTGCGTTGGAAGGGACCTTAAAGCTCACCCAGTGCCACTCCTGCCATGGCAGGGAAACCTTCCAGTGTCCCAGGCTGCTCCAAGCCCCAATGTCCAACCTGGCCTTGGGCACTGCCAGGGATCCAGGGGCAGCCCCAGCTGCTCTGGGCACCCTGTGCCAGGGCCTGCCCACCCTCCCAGGGAACAATTCCTGCCCAAGATCCCATCCAGCCCTGCCCTCTGGCACTGGGAAGCCATTCCCTGGGTCCTGGCCCTCCAGCCCTCAAAATTGTCTCTCTCCATGGTTCCTGCAGCTCCTTCAGGCCCTGCAAGGCCACACTGAGCTCAGCCCAAAGCTTCTCCTCTCCAGGCTGAACAATCCCAGCTCTCCCAGCCTTTCCTCCCAGCAGAGCTGCTCCATCCCTCTGCTCATCCTGGTGCCTCCTCTGGCCTCTGTCCAGCAGTTCCATGCCCGTCCTTTGCTGAGACCCCAGGGCTGGAGGCAGCTCCCAGGATAAATTAGGAGGCATCTGATGAAAATGGGCTGAGGGAATCACTGTCTGGAATACAGGAACCTACTTACAGTGCTGATTTTAAATATTCTAATAGCACAGAAAAGAACTTTAGCTATGCCCCACTTTTGCCGATGCTGGGCTGTAATTTATAAATCAGCACAGTGAGAACCTGCTGATTTTGTATTCAGATTCCATATAACGTTCTAAACGGAATATTTACACTAACACCAAATGTAATCAACATAATTAGCACAAACAGTAGCTTGCTTAATATTTAGGTTATTAGCATATTTTGAATTAAAACATTATTTCTCCAAAGACATTGTAATCACGATTTTTTTTTTTTTTTCAGAGGCAGGGATTAATGGAATCTTTGAAGTTAATTTTGAAAGCAGCTGCAAAAATGTATTTCCCAAATCCTGTTAATTACCATGCCAGCCATAAGAAGTAATCCCTTTTTTTTTCTCCTGTAGGAAATGGAAGATTTGATCCAGCATGGTTTATTTACAGGGCTAACTCAGACATGGACAAGTAATTGTCTTCAACTCAGCAGAATTACTTTTAGGAGTGGAATTGGAACCTCAGTGGGGCACTGTGGAATTTCCCTAAACTGCGTGTCGGGATTTGTTTAGCAAAGGGCAAAGAGAGTAAAATCAGCTACAGAAAAAATCTTCTCACACCACTTGCCAAAAAATTATCTCAATTCTCATTTGGACATGGGTGATCCAGCCCGTATCCCAGTTACACTGAGGTTTCCTCTTTATCCATTTCCAAGGTGACCCAAGAGGAATATTTCAATTACATAAAAATTGATTAAGCTAGATGGTATAAACAAAAGGAGTGGTTCTTAAGGTGGACTCTGCCTTTTTTTTCTCCTATTATTTCTTATCTATTGGTAGCACCAGACCTGGCATTACAGATCCAGAAAGGGTATTTTTGGGCAGGAAACCTGCCTTAAGAACTCCTATTTCCCATTACAGCCCAATCCAGCCACAGCTTCCCACCCCCAAGGCCTCGTTTCTTTGGAAACAATTGTTTGCAAGGTCACACGGAAAACAGGAGCACTAAAATTATTGAAGTTAAAAATAACCCTTCAGCAGAGCTGTGTTGAAAACAATCATTGAAATGATCCATCTAAAAAAAGAAATACATATTTCAACTGATTCTGTTGATCATTTCAGTCGTGTAGTTGATGTCTCTGATCCACAAACAGTTGTACCAGAGCAACCTGAATTCTAAACCTTGGTCCCCTGTGTGGGAAATACAGGCAGGGCACCTGATTAGGAGCAAGAGAACCTTGGGGATCTGGAAACAGCATTTGGATTCAGACAATATCCTGGGTATCCTTTAATATCAGCATCCCCAATAGGTAGAGTGTCCTAAGCTAGTTACGGGGTCAAAGTCCCTGCCTAGGAATAATATAACTGATTATGGATGGTGGTTTTGTAGCAAAAAATTTACTTTATATTTCATTCTTCCAAACACTTGTGAAGTTTTGGGTAATGCAATTTGCTGAGCTCTACACCCAGCCGTAATTGAGTTAGAGGTTGTCTTCAAGGGACAGCTTGGATTATTCACGGCGAAAACCTGCGCTGACAAATTGCTTCATCTCTGCTCATAGTGGCTATCATTATTAAAACAGGCTGCTTCTTCCCAGACTGCAAAAATTCTGGTGGTTGTTTTTTCTCTGCTGGCATGTTTTTATTTCCAGTTGTACAATTAAAAATAATCTGTTCTTACTTCCCTGCTGTTTCCCTACATATTTCAGAGGTAAACAGGTATTATCACAGTCAGTTAGGCTGCTCTAGTAACTGGGCCAGCCAGGATTTTCCAAAAATATTAATTACGGCAGTTTCAAGCCACCATGCAAAGGAACTTTCTGCCTTCAGCCTCGGGCAAAGCCTTTGATTTTAAAGACAAGAGCAAGACCAAGTGGCAGGGATGTTTCTGCATCACTTACTCCACTGCTCCACCCACCCTGGGCAGCCCGTCTGGTCACAGGGAGTGACTCAGAGCAGCCCCACAGCCATGTGCAGGGATGACAGGAACTTCTCCAGGGTCATTCCAGCGGCAGGGAATCACTGGACTGCGAGTGTGCCGCAGCCTTGGCAGCGCAGCCTTGCCCGGGGGCTGCGCAGCCGGGTGACGCAAACCTGGCATCCCTGGCTCTGTGCCACGGGCACTTCTCTGCCAGGGAGACCCAGAATCGGCCCTGGACATGGGGCATCGCTCAACAGAGGATTTGTCCTGCATTGTTCCAGTCTGGATCAGGAATGACCCACTGAGGGCTTTAGGGGAGCTGCTTTGTTAGCGGGGGGATAGCAGAGCTCTTGGCACTGGGTGGAAAAACCACAGCCAAGGGATTAGAAACAACCCTGCCACAGTGAAAGGAAAATGAGCAGGGTGAGGCACAAGGTCACCTTGATCACCAGGAATCGGGGACAGCAATCAAATAAGCTCACATGGAGCAAGCAGAAGACAAGTCAGGTCACTAGCTCTGTCCAAGAGATGGACAGAAAATCAGGATTTCCACAAATCAGAAACTCCCAGGACCCTGCAGCTGCTCGGGGAAATTGTTGCTGCGATCCATTTCATTGCTAACAGCAGCAGGAAAGATAAGGAAGCAATTTTCACAGAAAAGCTGTAGGAATTCCCAGGCTCCCTGGCCCCAGCAGAGACACACCAGGTTACCTGCCCCAAGACTAAATCCTTCCCTGTGAGGCTGGGGAGGCCCTGGCACAGGGTGCCCAGAGAAGCTGTGGCAGCCCCATCCCTGGAAGTGTCCAAGGCCAGGCTGGATGGGGCCTGGAGCACCCTGGAATAGTGGAAGGTGCCCCTGCCATGGCAGGGGTTGGAATGAGAACATCTTTAATGATCTTTCCACCCCAAACCATTCTGTGATTCTATGAACTGTGTTTTCCAATTGAAGTTCAATGAAAACTTGCAAGTTTCTCCAAGTAGTCCTCTTTCATTCCCTCTGTCTTCAGTCTCACATTATGAACCAGGCTCCATTCTGCACTTTGTGCCTTGCAGATGGAGCAAAAGAAAAAACATTATCCATCTAAACATTTCCACCTTATTCACAAATGAACATGGCAAAACATTCTGCAATGCCATTAGAAAAAATGGACCTTACGTGCTCCTACAAGAAAAGTCAGGCATTTGGTAATAGTCTCACATATTTATCCCGTGACTAGAGAGAAAATAGGTTCCTTAGAAGTTTCATGCAGAAAGCAGATTTAGATCGAGCTGTGCTACCTGACACACTGCAGTCAGACAAAAAAGACTATTAAAGACTGACATGGCATGACTGCAAAAGCTGTTACTAGAATTCAGATATTTGCAACTTGGGTTCTCTGCAATCCACAATATTAAGGTCGATCCTTTGCTACCAATGTTCCCACACCTGCAGATCCATCCCCTAAGTCCAATTCCAGGATGGAAGCGCACGAAGCTTTTGATCCACACAAGGAATATGAAGCGGTGCTCAGAATAAAAGCCCTGTGAGAAAGAGAGGATCTCCTGTAATCTATCCTGAGAGGTTCATTCAGCTTGGTTTGGGTGTTAGTCCTCTCCAGTAGCTCACAAAATATGCTGAAGGAAAGAAGTGATAACTAGCCAAGTCTGACTGGCAAATTAAAATTGGCATCAAGCTGGCCTGCCTTAGGCATTTGGCTGCCCTGCTTAAACTGCAGCACATGTGTGCTGGCACATGCACTCTGAAGTGTGCCAAGCCAACAATATGTTTGCTCTCTTCCAGGGGTGTGGATCTGACAGCTCTGACTGGAGCAGTGATATGTGTGAAGCAGCCATGAAGACACATGGCTCATTTTCCCCCCCATGTCATCTGCCTGCCCAGCCATCCTTCCTCCTCCTTCCTTCCTTCCCATCAACTTAAATGCTTCTAATTTCTGGCAGTTTATCTTCTGCCTCCCTCGACCTCACATCTTGTAAGTACTCTTTTGGAATTCCAAGAAACAGATTTCCATGTCATTCAGATTTCCTCCCAGAACGCCACAAGAAAAAGTTCAAATAAAAGTCATTCTTCAGAGCATTTCCATTAGTGTTAAAATTATGTTCTTAAGAGTCAACATGCAGAGTATTCAGTATTTTAATACAAGAATAATTTAGTGCTGGTTATTGCAAAGAGAAGCCTATTTCCTCCAAGGGAAAAAGAGAAAGAAAGATCCCCAAGAGAAAAAAAGAACCAAATTTCTTGAAACATTAAGGCTAGGCAATAAAAATCACTAAAATTCAAATGAAGAACATACTTGTGATTTTTATGAGGATTATTTTTCTGCCTCTGTACCTCTCACCTAAACTTGGACTTTAGCCTTTTAAAATGTGTTTTCCTGTTTCTCTAGGCATTACACCCTGATACTCACCTAATCAACCCAACCTCACCCTACTGCCTGGTGAGGCAAACATTTCATGGGAAAATGCTATGATGTCTGTGAAAACCATTCTCACATATCACTGGTCTTCCTTCACATCCTGAGTGTCACTAGGAAAAGGTCTAATATCCTCAAAATCCTCAAGAAATCAAGTATGTCCTCAGATCTGGTAATTTCTGCTTCATCTGCTTAGTTACACACTTGCATTTTGGGGAAAAGGCTGTTGAGATCACGGTACCTGCTGGGTAACAAGGCTTATTTTGTTGGCCACAATGGACACACGGAGATGCAAATCACGCCCAGCAATTAGCAACGGGTGCTGTCTGCTTCCCAACACTCTGCCCAAGGATTTTGAAGCTGTACAGATCCCAAGTTGTCTTTTTAGATCTCTTCCACCCCCTGATTCACTCCAGAAGAGCCTGCAAACTCTTGTCAAGCTGATTTAGCATGACAGGGATTTGTCCCATTTCCAGGGATAGCCCTAGTAAGTGACAGCTTGGGCATTTCTAAACAGTGCTCCATCATTCCCTGAAAAGGGGTACCCCAAATCCCTACAGATCCATCCCCACCAGTGTGTGCAGCCAGCCAGGATCCCCACACGGATCTCTCTCCTTCACTTTCAGGAGACTCCTGTTGTGCAGTGATCCAACATGACATTCCACAGCCCTGCACACCTCTTCCAAGTTTAAATCATCATAACCTGACCACACTTCAGGTTTGTCTGGTTCTACTGCTGCAGCTTTCCAGGTCTGCTGGCACCACCCAGCAGCTGTGACCCCGCAACCCACCAAGAATCCAACTGCCAGCCAAGGAACACCACATAAGGCTGGTGACAAAGCAGCTCAGTCCTTTCTGTCAGGCATTTGGGCACTAAGACTCAATGTTAAAGACATTAAATACACACCTGCAGACTTTCTGGCAGAGTTAGAGTCTGTGTTCCCAAGATATGATGCCCTCCTACCTGGTGCCACCCTTCTCACCAGCTCCTTGTCTCAGTCCAGGGATCTCTGAGGTCTCCAAGGTCAGACGGAAGGACACCAGATTTTGCAGGTTTTTTTCCTTTCTTCTTTCTCCTTTTGTTTCTTACTTTCATCTCTCACAAAAGAGCTCTCTAACATCATTCTGTCTACTGTTACAGCACTCACAGTGTCAGCTACACCACTGGTTAAGGTCATATTTCATGCACTCTAGACTAAGGTGATAATGCAAGAAGATTCAGTGTCTGTAAAGCAATACTTTTCTCTTTAAGAGGAAAAACAGTTCAGCTGAAACTAATATACAAGTCATGTAGGCAGACAATTTTCATTTCTTCTCTGACTAAACTTGTGCTTCTCCCTCCAAATTCCATGCTAGTGCATGAATAAGGCTTTATCCCTCTTGGTATGAATTGATGAGATGAGACAGCACCGGCCCAAGACCTGGTCTGTGTGACACTTGCCCAATTTACCTCTAAGTAGACTTAGTGTGGTCTCTGAGGAGGCAGACATGGAGAGTGGGCATAAACTGTGACTCCAAATCCTGTCATTTATAATGTTTCACAATTGATTTCCTTTGCAGTTGCTTGCCATTTATTTTCCTAATAAGACAAATGTATATAAACTGTCTTCCACCTCTTTTTATTAGAGAGATTGTCCTCTAATTTTAATTCAGAAAACCAAAGTTAAAAAAGGATTATTTATGATTTGACCTAGTTTATAGATATCTACCATATTTTTTTATTTATTTAGAAACACAATATCCAAACAACTGAAGAAACAGAACATCTTCTTTAGAAAGAGGGGAAATGTATGTTTTTCATCTTCATGATAAGATCCTGTGCCTTGCAGAGAATGTGGTACATGGCTCAGGGAATTTAGGGCTCTGTTGCAAGTAAGAGGCTGAAGGAAGGTATTCCTTTCCCCTGCTGCTTTCTCCCATCCTCTTCAGCCACGGGGGTGTCTCAGGATTCACATACCCAGCATTTAGCCCACTCTGTTACAAGCTCTTCCATAGCAGAGTTAAAGAGGCAGAACATGCAAACACATTTTTCAAGCCATCCCTACAAAAAAAACTGAGACAGACGAGAGCAAATGGCAGTTTGGAAATCGAATATTTTATTCAAATAAAAAAAAAAAAAACAGAAACCTTTAATAGAAATGCCACCGCTGTTCCTGCTGAAGTTAACTGCTACTTTACACCACATTTCATCATTAGCATGATCTAGATAATGTAATAACTGTTGGATGACAACTCCTATAAGCTTGCCAATTCATTACAAATTTAGAGATATTGGACTAGAAACTAATATTCCTTTGCAACCTGAAATTATATTGTATTGCCAAGTCCTGCAGCACAAAGGTTGGAGCAAGTTCTTTTACACAGAAACAGGATATCTGAAGCATACTATTAAAGCTAAATGTCCTTTTTTAGTGTGTTGTCTAAATCTGCTGGCATTCTATACATGGCAAGAAAACCCGTGAGCTTCTGCCAGTGTCATCAAATTAAGATCAATTTCCAACATCACTTCTAAGTGCTATTTTAGAAGATGCTTGATCCCACTGAAACCACACTGATGGAAAGAGTAGGCAAAGTGACAGATGTAAAACTTATTGTTCTCCCTTCTTCCTCCTCTTTTGAGCTGCAATTTACCACTCAGCTAATAAATAGATGAGAGTTAAAATTAAAAACTGATGTTCATGTGCTTATTGATCCCACCCCCATCCTGTAACAGCTGCAGAATTTCCTCCTCCACTCTGCCATGTTCTTGCTGTGGTTTTTAGAGCTGCACAGTTTTTGTGCCTACTGTGGGTAGAACCTCATCGAGGCAAATAACTAACAATTTGGGTCATGGCAATATCTGAAAAATGCAACCAGAAGGGCCCCCCTAAGGTGAGGGGCTGGCTCAGACACCCCCCAGGACTAGAAACACCAGAGCAGAGAACAGGAGCTCCTCTAAACAAACATGGTGTGTTCTTCCCCTAAAAACACCAGTTCTTTGATTTAGTGCCATCGGGATTATGGTTGTATAATCCTCACTTGCATTTATGTGGTTCCAAGATGCTACATATCATTTCAATGGAATGGTTTCAAGGGAATTCAGGAGAACAACCCAGGAGAGAAGCCCAGTTTTACCATTTAACAACCTGAAGCAGCCACAGCTTCAGCCAAAAGCCTCCACTTAAACCTAACATTTCACACATTCCCTGTCCTCCTCCAACAGCCTCCTGCTGCACACACCTGTCCAGAGGGATAGGGACATGTTCCAGGTTCTCCCTCAACCCTGAGGGAAAAGGAGACCCTCTAGAAGCCTGCCTGCTGTGGGACAAACCACCATGGGGTATCACTTGTTGGGAAAGCAGAGGCTGCCTTGGTGACGGGTGTCTCACAGACACACCTCAAGCACTGGTGAAGCTCCATTTTCAGGAGAGCACCTTTGACCCCTGAGTTGTCCCATGTCAGCATCCACCTTTGCTGAGTTGGCTGCTTGGACACCTCCCAGTGAGGGTGGTCTGAGCTCCAAAGCAAAGATTCAGCTCTCCAGGCTGCAGAGCAGAGCTGTCTACATGAGCACACCCACCAGGACAGCTCATCCCGCCAGGAATGCCCAGTTATGGGACACACAAACATCATCCATGATCCTTTTGAAGGGGGGCACAGCACAGCAGTGGCTGCAGGATTCCAAAGCCAACCCAAGGCAAAGGGAAAAAGCTTGTTGCAGCTCATGGAAACAAGATTTGGTGTTCTTTGCTTTCAAAGCCTGACCAAAAACTCTGCATTTATGCAGAGCTAAGTCCCCAGCTCTTCACCTTCCCAACTGAGTCAGACCCCTAACAGCTCTTTTGATTTCATGTGCCTGATCGCTTGACACCTGTTTCCAAAGGAAAGCCAGAATATTCTTGCTGCTGTCTGGTAACTAGGCTGATTCTCAAACATAAAAAGCTGCTGGCTCAAAGCACACATCACTTAAGGGGATGCATATCAGCACCCGGGCAATCAGTGCTGCACTTCACTCACATTGCACGAGGCTCTTGCAATGCAAGTTCGTCAATCACAGGTGCTTCAGGCAATCAAAAAGAGATTTCCCAAATGGCTCTCCCCAAGTCAGACACCTAAATAACACCTTTTAAAGTTGAGCTTGTCCCCTACACCAGCAACACCACCCTGATCCTTTAAAATCCAAAGGAAATAAATGCATCCAAGGCAATCTCTGCTAGAGACTCCTCATCCCTGAGCCACTGGAACAGCACCCAGGGCTGTAAGACCATATTGTTTAAGTGTTCTCCTTCCCAAGCCCAGACCTGATTCCTGATGACATCCAGGAACATTCCACACAGAAGGCAAGAGTGAACGTCATAAAAATGTCTGTGTGATTGAATGGTTCTTGTGAACCCTCGTGGCAGGGGAATACCACGACCTAACATCATCTGCAACATGTCAGGATAGTTAAATGACTGATCAGATGACAGGATTCCCTGTGCTGAATCGAGTTTATGCCAGATGTGAGTCTAGATGCTCACTGGTACAACTGCTGACTGTGAACAGAGATTTGGCATTGGTCTGTGGGCTTATTACCCAAGATCTCTTCTCCCAGTTCATCCTGTGTGACTGGAGATCTTTAATGGAAGACAGGCTGCATCTCACAGCTGCTCATTGACAGTCACTGCTATTTTTCAGCAGGGCTCTCCTCTCCAGGCTCATTAAAAACAACAGAGAACACCTACAGACCTAAAGAAAAGGCTCCTCAGTGATTTGAGGACAGACTTTCAGAGCTAAAAATGCATTTCAATGTACAGTGACATTCCCAAGGAGTTCCCATACAGCTAAGGGACCTGTCTGCAACTAAACCAGGCAGCAGGAAGCACAAATCACAATTTGCAAAGTCACCTCACATTCCCACTGACTACTTATGGGGCCAGACTTCTGCCCAGCAGAAGGAGTTCATTAAACACCTTTTCAGACAAATATTGCAGAGGAAGGAGTGTAGTGTTCTCCTGTAGAAAAGGTCCTTATCCTTCCTGAAAAAATATAAGCTAGCTGCTAGAAAATAGAAAAGTACTACAGTCCGATGAATGACTGCTTCCTTTCCAGCTTTTTCTACCAGGAGACTGGTGATCACAGAATTACAGAATGGTTTGGGTTAGAAGGGAACTTAAAGATCATCTTGTTCCACCCCTTGCCATGGGCAGGGACACCGCCCACCATTCCAGGTTGCTCAGAGCCACATCCAACCTCTCCTTGAACACTTCCAGGGATGGGGCAGCCACAGGTTCCCTGGGCAACCTGTTGAAGTGCCTCACCACCCTCACACTCATAAATCATCCTTATCACTGCCCATGAACAGGAAAGAAGTTAATTCTGCTTGAAGCAGTAAAATGAGAATTCATGCAAAGTCTCAGTAAATAACTCAGGGAGATGAAAAGCTCTTTTCAGAGATTTCTGCGACTGCATTTCCAGCGCTGCTCAAATCCAGGGAATTGGTAACAAAGCAAGAAAAATCTTCCCACCCTCCCAGCAGTGTCGTATGTGGGATAATCTTTTGATGGCTCAAATTGAGCCTCTTTTCAACCACCCTGTCCGCAGATTTTTTTAGCAGATTAAACCAAAAATATAAATATCTTTCAATTACAGCATTGCAAGAAAAAACCACCGAGAGCACCCCCCCCCCAAGAGCAAACAGTTATCTAAGAGCTTCCCTTCTGCTCAGGGCTTTTTGCCTCATTTTTTAACACCAATCCTTTGCAGTGAGGTGGTTTGGGGTGGTGTAGTTGCTTTCATCTGCCTTTTGGGGGAAGAGCTGACAGCAAGGAACAGCAGGGAGGCTTTACTTCACTGGAGCTGTAAGTGATAAACTCCCCAGTTTTGTCAGGGGAATGACAGTAGCACTGAAGACAACGAGTGCAGTGCTCAGTGTCACAGGCACAGGATGCAGCTCTGCACCAGAGGAACATCTCCCAGCTGCAGGAGTTTGCCAGGAATACAGCTCTGTCAGGCACAAATAAATGCACAGGGAATAACAAACCCCTGTGCTGGTAGCAGGGACAATCTTTTATGTTCACTGGGTCTCTTTAAATCCAAAAGGCAATCAGTCTAATTCAAATTATGAAAGGTAATTACTGAGCAAATACAACCCAGCACAAAGCTGTGACAAGAATGCCTCATATAGTTATAGTAGGTACAGCACCAGCACCCAAACATGACTCCTCTCCGTAAGATTTTCCCCCAAATGATAAATTTACAAGGTGGAATAGTGCTGCTGCCATCTCACAGCACACTTCAGCCAGCCTGGGCAGTCACAGTGGCTAGGAACAAAAAAAAAAAGGGCAACAAAAACCCAAAGCCACACTGCACGAACTCCAGGCAGGTGACAGAAATACAGGCAGCAGCAGAGGAGAGGTCGTGGAGAGCCCGGTGCATCACACCTGGGCTGCCAGATCCCTGCAGGCAGCAGTGATGAGGATTTCCTCCTCTCTCCCCACTTGGCATGACCTGAAAGCCAAAATGTGAGCTGCTCCTCACAAATCCCTGCACCACAGACCAGGCTGCTCCTGCTTTTCATCTCCGGTTTACACCTCGTGGAAAACCACAGCTGAGTGTAACACCTGCACAGCAAGTAGTCACAATTTATCTGGTGTCACTCAATTTTGCTTCTAAAAAAGGAAAATCCCATTTGTTAATGGAGTAGCAGGTGTTTTATAACAAACAGCCTCCAAAAATAGGTGCTGGGTAAGGCATAGTTACAGGTACCTCAGCTGATTCCCAAAGAATGAGCTGCACTAGAGAACGTGGGATCTCTCAGCTGAACCTGCCCAGCATTTGACTGTCTACACCAACAAGGACTCGTTCTGTTTAACAATACTTTTAACTAAAAAAAATTCTAGTTTGAACTTTTCCATTGCAGAGAGAAAAGAAAAAAAAAAAAGCAAGCAAAAAACCCCACAAGTCCAAAATTTCAGCTTATTTATTTACAAGGGTACAAGTGATCCTTACATGTTTGGCACTATTTACATTTTCTCCCCTCAATTGCAATCCTTCTCAGGACACTACTTATAAAGTTTACATCAGCACCCAAACACAAACAGGGAGGTTTTTTTCCATGAGCTCTAGCAGGCAACTTTCCCACAACTTATTAAACCCTCCTTTCTGCATAGGAAAACGCTGGGTAGAATAAGAAATTATCGGCGTTTTTTAATTAGGAATCTCCAGCAGCGTGCCTGGTCCTTCAAAGGGCAAAAATAGCATCTTGGTTTATGCTCTGCAGGCACACACACACTTGTAGGGATGCGTTTATCAGGGTTTAAGAGGAGATGCTGAAACCCCCCCTCGCGGGACCTCCGGAGCGTCCCCAGCCCGGGATGCGCCGCTCCCTCCCCAGCCGCCCGCGGAGAGGCGAAGGTGACATTCACCCTCCGAGGGTGCTGCTGCTGCCCCTGCCCCGTGTCCGGTGCCCCCGCCCCGCTCAGCCCCAGCTCACCTCGCTCATGTCGCCTCCCCCCCGCACTTCCCCCAATGCCCGGCACCATGCGCGCCCCTTTGGGGTGGTTTCGGGCATCCTTGCAGGGGTGGAGACACGAACTCCAGGTGTGCTGGAGGCGGCCTGGGAATGGGGAATTATTGCGGCAGATCGGATGAATAAATGATACGGGGAACTTTTTTTTTTTTTTTTTTTTACTGTGAGGATGGTGAGGTGCTGGAACAGGTTGGCCAGGGAGGTTGTGGGTGCCTCAGCCCTGGCAGTGTTCAAAGCCAGGTTGGAGCCTTGAGCAGCCCGGTCTGGTGGAAGGTGTCCCATGGCAGGGGTTGGGACGGGATGGTCTTTAAGATCCCTTCTAACCCCTTAACATTCTGAAATCCTATAAATCAGGCTGAGAATCACTGCTCTGCTCACCTCTGGCTTTTCTCTCGTCTCATCAGTCTTGCTGCCATTCCTGTTAAAATACACAGTGTTTCTTCCACAGATACATGGAAAACAGCCCTTTCGATCATTTCTGAATGGTTAATTAAAGCAAAACTTTGGGATGTGTGCTGTTGTGCTCCAGCATCCGTCTTTTGATGGAGCACAATTGCTATATTTGGCAATACACACTCAGATGCTCTGACTCACGTATCTGCGAAGAAATACAGGTTCAATTAGCTCTGGGAATGCACTTAACTCCCTCAAATTTTTCTCAAATCAATAAAAAAGTAAAAGTATTATATTGGAGAGCCCAAGAAGCTTGACAAGCCCTCCCACTTCCAGGGACTACCTTGCAGCAGCCTCTTTTCTATGCCAACATCTGTCTTCAGGGCCAGTATTAATAGAGGCAGGGAAATAAATTTCATGAGAAACCACATTTTCCCTTTGAGTTACGGAGGCAGGAGGGGCTGGGCTCCTTCACCTGAGGGTGAGGAAGCTCCACAGGCAGTGGAACCAGGGGTGTGTATCCTGGGAATATTTTGGGGATGCTGGTCAAATATGTAGGGATGGGATCAGGAAAGCTGAGGCAGAATTGGAGCTGAGTTTGGCAAGGGATGTGAAAAACAATAAGGGCTTCCACAGGTATGTCGGTCAGAAAAGGAGGGGAAAAGAAAATTTACCCTCCTGGGAAACAAAACAGGAAATTTGAGGTACTGAACACAATTTTTGCCTCTTTCATTTTACCATTATTCCCAGGACCTCCACCAGCATCTGGCATTTTTAAAAATTGACATAATTTGTCCCCGTTTTTGTTGTGAGTGGCCCAAGCAGGCGGCAAACATGGTAAGAGTTCATTGCATGAGCAGCTTCAGGAGCTACCCTGCAAGGACCCAAAAGAAAGATGAAGTTTAGCCCCTGAAGAAGCTGTGTTTCATGTGACACCATTTTCCAGTGAAGAGCAATTGCGGGTGTATTGCATTAGTATTCCAATTCTGACAGGAGTGCCATTGGTCTGTCAGCTTATGGATACGAGGCACAATGCTAACATGAATTATTAACAGAGCATTCCTGATCAAAGGGCTCCCAATCACATGGGAAGGGACACAGACCGCTGAGAGGAAATCTTTTCAGGTCCCTTTGACTCTGAGAGGAGTCACATCGGTCTCGCTCTTCACCATCAAAATAAATGTGTCAAATCCAAGAAGAAAATCTCCTGGTGATAATTCAGGCTGTGTGCCCTGAGAAGCAGGTTAACAGGGAAGGCTCTTTGCACTAAATGCTGCAGGAGAACATACAAAATTCTTATTTCCTGACCTGCTTGGAGGAGTTCACAGCTTCCAAGAGAGGCACCCTGGAGGGCACGCTGAGCTGTGTCTGGGAGGTGGCACTCTCTGGAAACACAGTACCCAGCCTGGTGTCTCTTCTAGAGGAACCATGCTGATGGTGGTGACAGTGCCCTCCGTGCTGGGACTGCTCTGAGGACAACTTTTGGGAACATGCAGTCACAGTATAAAATGCATTATCTGGCCCTGAGTGAGCAGAGAACTCCCCTCTCCCCAGGGAAAGCCTTTGACCTGCACAGATGCATCTGCTCTCTCTCTCTCCCTCTCTGAATCTTGTTCCCTGCCTCCCAGCGAACATTGCAGCAAATTTCCACAGCCAACCAAAGCAAGCCAGGTATGAACTGTGGGCTAAAATGCTCTGTGCCTCTCCTGCCTCTCAGTGTGGACTTGCTCAACTTAACAGCTCATGAGTGCACACACACAGACACACAGACACACAGATGCCTCCAAATCTTGGGTCTAGCCATCTTAAACGGACAAATCCTGAGTTCTGGAAATGCAGCAGCAACTTGAGCTTTTGAAAAGGATCTTACAATAAAGGTAACTCTAGTATTTGTTTTATTTATACCCTGCCATTTATGCTGTCTGATGGCACCACATTTTAGTTTTGAGGTACCCCCTTTCTCTGTCAGCCTTTCTAACCCATGGCAATCCCTCAATTTAAAGGTGTCCCAAAGTTCTGCTTTTACTTAAGTGCACAGCTAAGTAGTGGCACTTCTAAGTAGAGAAAATATTCTAAGCAATCTATTTTCAAGAGCCATTATATTCTGAAAATTGACTATTAAAATACCACCTTCTTATTCATCAAGTCTGCACTCAGTGTGTGTTCAATCTTGTCTGCTGGCATATGACTGCAATTTTACTGCCTTTTACTCCCACTTACCTGAAAGATTCAGCAGAGAGAAGAGAATCTGAGCTGGATGTTGGATCAGAAAGGCTCTCAGGCTTCCAAGGAACTTCACCTGTTTAAGGGAACTGAAGATGGCTCTTCTCTGCCAGACTGAGCAATCCATAATTGGAGAAGCATGTGTTAAAGTCCTGGAATGATTTGGGTTGGAAGGGACCTTAAAGATCATCTTGTTCCAAACCCCTGCCATGGGCAGGGAATCTTCCACTAGATCAGGTTACTCAGAGCCCCATAGAGCTTTCAGTTCCAGGGGCGGGGAGTCCACAACCTCTTGGGCAACCTGTGCCAGGGTCTCATCACCTTCACAGGGAAGAATTTCTTCAGAATAGCTAATCTAAACCTGCCCTCCTCCAGCTTGAGGCCATTCCCCCTCGTCCTGTCACTACATCCCTCTCCAGCTCTCTTGGAGGCCCTTTAGGCACTGGAAGGGGCTCTAAAGTCTCTTCTCCAGGATGAACAGCCCCAACTTCCTCAACCTTTCCTCACAGGAGAGGTGCTCCTCTGGTGTTGTTTGTGAAAGGAGAGAGCTGATGGTGTGCTCAATCTTTGTCAGTGACACTGACACACAACTGCACAGTCTTGCTTTGCTTTAGATCCCACTTCTGAAGGTGTTGCTTGCTAAGTGAAGTGGTTTGATCAGAAGCACAATGAGCTGCAGAATTTCTCCAGAAGAAACAGAATCACAGAATCCTTGAGGTTGGAAAAGCCCTCCCAGCCCATGGAGTCCCAGCTGTGCCCGATGCCGACCTTGTCCCCAGCCCAGAGCACTGAGTGCCACATCCAGGCCTTCCTTGGACACCTCCAGGGATGGGGACTCCAAACCTCCCTGGGCAGCTCTTTCCAAGGCCTGACCTCCCTTTCCATGGGGAAATTCCTGCTGGTGTCCAACCTGAGCCTCCCCTGGCACAGCTCAAGGCCATGTCCTCTCATCCTGTCACTTGTCACCTGGGAGCAGAGCCTGACCCCCACCTGGCTCCAGACTCCTTTCAGGAGGTACCACAGAGTGCAGGGGAGGATGACTCCTTAGGCTGCTGTATTCTTCAGTCAAAATTTGATTCAAATCAAATCAAATCAAATCCAAAAAGATCAAAATGAAAATCCGGCTGTGTCTTGAACAGTGTTCCACATTCCATCAGAGCAGAACTGCACTGTTTGGTAGAATATATTTGAATTTTGACTGTGACTGCAAAAACTGAAGTCTCCCAGTGCTTGATATTGGTACAGTGAAGTGAAACCTCTGCCTCTTGCTGGTTTTACACTCCTTGAATTTTTAAAGAGAAGTAACGATTTCACACAAACTTTCTACAAGAGAAAAAAGTCCATGTTGAAGCTGAAATCAAGGATGTTGATTTCAAATGGAAAGCTTTTGTTTCAGAAAGACATGTGCCTTTGAATCGTAGAAAATAGGAGAAGGTCTGGAACACAACCTTAATCACAGAGAATATGCTGTTATTACAGGCTTTGGTTTGCTCCTTGTCAGCAATAGATCTAACAAGCTGGATGATGGATGACTGGTCATCTCAGACATATCAGCTAATGTGCCCAGGAAAAAATCTAAAGAGACAGTTTCCACAGCTGAACTCCCATTAGTATGCCTTCTTACCTTTTAATTAAGAAGCTAATGGCTGTGGGTAGTTAATCAACAAAATGCCTTTAAAGATCTGGGCCTGAGGGCCTTTGTTACAACCTAACCTTTTTTTCCCATGCAACAGGAATGAGTCAATGGTTCCAACAAAATCTGATCACTGTTGGTGTCACAAAGATATCAAATATAATTTGAAAAATTGAGTCTTTTCTCAAGAGAGTTACAAGACATGACTTACTGTACAGTGTGAGTCATCTTCCATCCTAAAAAAATACAGCCCGAAAACCAATCACCCAAATATATGTGTCAATTCTTCTGTCTGGCCAAAGAGTTTTGATGGATTTAATTCAGAGACGTGTCCTTAACTTGGGTGTAAAGAAAGCCATCCTCAGTTTAAGCCAAACTCCCTAAACTTTTCAAAGCCTGAAGAATGTTCTGGGGTTTGACTCCTTAAGTGGCTCAGCTCTGCAGCAGCCAGAGGATGTGAAGATGTGGAGCATTCAGATGTTACCTGGTGCTTATCCGTGGCAGCTCCCCTCTTAATTAGAAAGTAAAAAGACATAATAATTACCAGTTAACAATCTTCAATCTCTGTACAGGCAAAGGAATTGATGTGATTTAGAAGATCCACAATTATAACTTGTGACATGGAGAGATAAGGAAGTTTAAAGTATATTCTTTCCCTTACTTTACTTCAGTGAGTTTGGAGAGGTTAAGGGCAAATTTTCAGGGAGTCTCTTCCCTAAATCCTTGTTCAGATGATGGATTTAGAAGGCTCTCAGCTTCAAAAGGGCTGAGGTAACATCCCTGCCAGTATCAACCTCTGGGAAGACCTCAGGGATCCCATCATTTTCTCCTACCCCAGTTGCAGAGAGCTGGTTTGGCCAAAAATGAGACCCCTTCCACCAAGCACCACCAAGCAGTGCTGCTGGGACTGGGGGAGCCACTGGATTATTATTTTTCTTGGTCTCTGTAACAGCAAAAAGCTGAGGTTCAGAAGAGCTTCTCTCCTATTTGCCTTTCATCTTTTAGACAGAGCAGAGCCCCCGAAACAACCTCTGATCTTTGTGTCATAGCAGTCCCAAATTTTGCCAGACATTTTACAGGAAAAAAAATATTGAGTCGAGACATCCAAACCCCTTCTTTCCACTTACCCCAGAAACCTTTTTATTGCACTGTTGACAGTAATGACCCATAACATATTCCAGTAAAAGGAAGCTAAAGTCACCAGGTCAACTGATGTATAGTTAGTGGCTGCCAAAGGAGGAAACAAGTGTGAACTCACTTCATCTCTGCTCTCCCCTCATGCAAATGCACATTGGAGTTCCTCACTTTCTCAGAAGGCACAAAAATGTCTGCTGTGCAGGATGGGCTGGGATAGGGCATGGATCATGACAGAGCAGTTTGCTGGAGAGGGAAAACCCTTATCAATGTAAGGACACACACATAGGAAGGTCAGTGACAAGGCGGAGTTGCCTCTCTTGCTAAATACCTTCTTTAAAATATATTTATGGACTGATAAGTGAAGTTTTGCAGTTCTCAACCTCAGCTGCTGGGGCCTTTTCTCCCTTGCATACCTGGTTTTTGAAAGGAGCCAGTTAGAATTAATGTTACATACAATGTTGGCCGGAGGTAGGAAGCATGAAATGGGCTTGGTACTTCAACAGGCCATATCTAGGCTTATTTTCTACATTTAGTTTATTCACAAAGTGGAATCTCTTCCACTTAGCAAGGTAAAGATATTTACTCAGCATTCAGAAATTGAGCCAGTCAAGGGAAAGGTGAGCTCAGCACTTTTTAATTTCTGAGCTGTGAAGTGCAACAACAGACTGAGACAGATTGGGCTGCCTTGTAGAAATACCCATTTAGCAATGGGCATAGTCAGAGACCCAAAACCAGGCACTTTAGCACAGCCTATTCTGTCCCACTGAGTTAAATCTCTCCTTTTAGCAATGGTTGGTTTGCTGAGAGGAGTGTGAGGCATGGAAAGGAAAGGAGACCCAAAACCAGGCACTTTAGCACAGCCTGTTCTGTCCCACTGAGTTAAATCTCTCCTTTTAGCAATGGTTGGTTTGCTGAGAGGAGTGTGAGGCATGGAAAGGAAACATAAAAGTATGCTACCAAAAAAAATGATCCTGTTCAGCATCCAAAGACCTAAGATGATGAATAGGTGTAGCTAATTTGGCTGAATCTTTTTTAATGATAGTCTTTGTAATTTTTTATGTTAAAAATGAAAAAGTGGAGGTGGAAATAAAAGCAACTCCCTGCCGAGTGATGGAAAAGGATGACCCCTCACTTTTAACAGAAATAAATGCTTAGTTCTCTTTCCTTCATCTTTCTTCTATAATGTCTGTGTTACCAATAATAACACCTCATTTAGCTATTTCCTATGGGCTTATGGTGACATTTCAGTTGAATGGTTGATGACTTTTCTGAGGCCCTTGCTCACCTTCTTTCCTTGCTAGAAAGTGCTCTCTCTGAGCCAGTCTCTTTATTTGAGGTATTATTAAGTGAAGGTTCTTGCAAAGGTCAGCATAACTCTAAAATAGATTCACGTTCACAAAAGAGAAGTGGTTCTCTGTCCTGGCTCACCCTGGTGCCATTTTATTCAGAGTTTTCCAAGGTGGTATTTCCAAAGCCCCATCAGAAGGTGTGCTTGGAAGGTCTGGGCTCTCAGGGATCTCTCTGCAGACCATGAAAGGAAAGTTTCCCCTGAGGTTATTTCAGGATATAACTGACCATCCTGATTTATGCCCTGCCAAGAGCATCTCCCACTCCCTCCCCTTCCCTCTCCTTTAAATTTCTACTCAGGTGAGGGAAAGAAAAGAACACAAAGCTATTTTTTGGTCATTATGGATACATCCCTAAGGGTTGACACAGAAACCTTTCTCCTAAAAGATGCAAGCCTTCTATGCATGGCACTGGAGGAGGGTGAGAACAAGGCCAAGCTGTGGGATCCCCCAACTCCAGGCTCCCAGGCTGCATGTCTGGCACTGTGCTGCTTCTACAGCTTTTTTCTACTGATGTTGCTCTTTAAAATGCAAGTGAGGTCACATGGAGCTTGTTTAACACTTGCTGCTGCACAGAAATTAAAAATAGCTGCACCGTGTTACCTGGGACTAGGAAAAAAGCACAGCTGGGTTTAATGCATTCTTGAGTAGTTGGTTTGTCCCTGTGCACCTCAAGTGCCCTGAAGCACAAAGGAGTCCAACATTTACACCAGGATATGGCCAGAACAAAAGTCCACTCAGTGCTCCCTCAAATGATCAGAACTAAAATAATTTTGACTCAATTAGAAGCAGTTCAGACCCTACAGTGGCCTTGGCAGTGTGATGGAGCACTGGCTATGAGCCTAGTGGACAAACTAGCTCTGGTCTCAGCTGTAAAAACCAGGAGGAGTCCTGCATTTACATTTTTTGCATGCATTTTATTTGTGTGAATAATAAGTAGGTTCATTTATATAAATTACTCGAAGGAGTTTGGGAAGGTCAGAGGAATCTAATCCCAGGTTCTCTTAAATATTTAGTTTATCTTCTCTTTGTATTTAAAGTTTCGGAAGCTGAAACTTTAATGATGTTATGCAACTGTAAACAGATGAGTTCACCTGATATTGGGGAAGGGAACGGTGTTAAATAACACAGCTCTTACCCAGGAAAGACCAAAAACCTGCTGGCTTATTTTACAGAGTGCATTGCCATTTTGCTGAGCCTGTATCTACCTTATTTCATGTTTCAAACCAATTCCATAGAATTTAAAACAATTCAGAATCAAAGAATAATTTAGGTCAAAAAGGGATTTCTGGAGGTCATCAGGTTCCCCAGCTCAGTGGAACAACAATTAAATACTGAATGCAAGTAAGAAAATAGTAGTGCAACTGTTTAACATAAATTTCTGGACACCATGTGCAAGGGTGACATAAAAGGATGACTCTGACCTAAAGCCTGGATTTTTTTGTTTTGTTTTGTTTGTGTGTGTGTATTAATTTTGTCAGTAACACATTGTTATGCTGCCAGGTGGAATTAGGTACGTGACTGTATTTTTATACAAATTTCAGGTGAGTAAAGAGGCTTTTGTGTGAACTCAGTGTAGTTCCAACCTCTAGCAGGAGACTTCAGCAGTTCTAACACACACTCACAGGGCTCCTGCTGCCATCTGGTCAGGAGTTGTTCCTCGGTTGGAGAACCAGCCTATGGAGTTGCTTTGAAGTATGCCCAACTTTTTGGGAGGCAGAAAATCTTTGAATCCAGGGCCAGGGCAAGGGCTGCCCAGTGCTGGACCTGTCCTACCCTGGTGCAGGAGGAAAACTCTGCCAGTCCTGCTGCAGCCTGTGCAAGTGACTCAGGATCTTTAGTGATATCTGAAGCTTTACTTCCTAATGGGATTTTCTGTTGTTGTTTGTTCTGGAGAGCTCAATTTGATGAGCACTGATCAGGGCAAAGACTGAGAAGGAGGTGAATGCCCACTGTATACACACCGTCACTAATACCTCATTAAGCAGGATGGTTAATTACACTCTCAGTGCTGCATCTATAAGCAGTTTGCCTCTTATCTGCTTAGACCACATTTAAATGCAGGATGAGAAAGCAGTGACAAGTACTATCACTAACCTGTGCAATGTGTGGTGTTTGGTGGGAAAAGGCTCGTGATTAGTGTAAAACTGGGTGATTTGGCTCTCAGGAGAGCTGTTGGCAGAACAGGCCCATATCTGGTCTCAGTTTTCTTCAGTGTAGTGTCTTTCAAGAAAACACTTTCAAATGAATGAGGTTTGGTTTACAACAGCAGAGCTGACACGAGAGGCAGCTTCTTGCTGCTGCTGAAATGTGTCCTTCCCTCCCTGTCCGTGTTCTCCTTCCTCCCTCACTGCTGCAGAGTTCTGGACTGTGACCAAGAGTATTGCCAGAATAGGTTTTAGCTACTTTCTATTAATGTCAAGCAAAGAAATGTGCAAGTACATAAACACCCCAACAAAAGTCCATTTCCATAGTAGATGTTTATTCCCCCTGTTCTGTTACACAGATTTCTAATTTAAAGGAGGACGTGACTGATGCCTGGAGAACAAAGTAACCACTGCATCCTTTTGAGGTTTTGTGTTATAAATTATCTTAGCCATAAAGTAAATTAAAATTGTACTGTTCCAGGACCTGAAGGGAGCTTACAAGAAAGATGGAGAGAGGTTATTTACAAGGCCCTGGAGTGACAGGACAAGAGGGAATGGCTTCAAACTGACAGAGAACAGGTTTAGATTGGATAGTAGGAAAAAAATCCTTACTGTGAGGGTGGGGAGGCCCTGGCACAAGTTGCCCAGAGAAGCTGTGGCTGCCCCTGGATCCCTGGAAGTGTCCAAGGCCAGGTTGGATGGGGCTTGGAGCAGCCTGGGATAGTGGAAGGTGTCCCTGCCCATGGCAGGGGGTGGCACTGGATGAGCTTTAAGGTCCCTTCCAACCCAAACCATTCTGTGATTCTATGATTCCACTGAGAATCACCATTTCCTGCACACTGAAATGCCACTTCTAACCCAGGGGCTGGAATCATTAAATGGCTAATGAAATCAAAAGCATGATAATAGATTTATTACTTAAAAAGGTGATTATGCCAATTGACCTTTTACTTAGAACTTTAGGCCTTCATAAAATCTTCTTGCTCGCCAACAGGAAAAAAAAAAGCAACCACCCTGTGCTAGCAAATCTGCTCATTTGACAACTGTGGCTGAGAAGCAGAAAACAGCAAATGGAGCAAACTGAGTTCAGTGAACTCTGACCCATGGAGTCTCCAGCATAGCATCAACTCAGGCAGTGTGAACTGAACACTCAGCACCCTGCACCTGCGGCAGGAAAAGCAGCCACAGCCTGGCACTTCCATGGAAATTGTTGAAATTAAAGGCTGTTTAGATGAGGTTTTTAATTGCCTTGGTCGCTGACCCTCAAGTGTGGCTGAAGGCAGTGCATCCCTGAAAGGGAAACACACAGAACATGAGAGATTCTGTGCCCTGTCACTCACTTGCCCACGGTGAACTTTCATCATTAAGCAGCTACAAAAGGGCACAAAGGACACAGGTGCTGCTTGGCAAATCTTCTCAGTGGCAAAATTAACAAACACAAGCCAAGGAGTAATTTAAGTGTTGTAATGTGGGTAACATTAGAGCTTGTGGCTCTTCTTACAGTTTCCATTTCAAAGCACCATCAGTGCCTTCATAATCCTCTGACATTAATTGTATCCACCTCTGCCCTACCAAAAGAGATTAGCAGTTGGAATCAAGGAAACCAAGGCTTTGTAACTTATTAGCTGTAAGCTGCTGAGTGTAGCAATGCAGCAAAAGAAAGAAAAACTCCCTGTTTCGGTGGATGATCTTCCCAATATGCATTAGAAAGTCTTCATTAATTATTTCTGATTGGGTTCATTGAAATAATTGAATCGCATCTGCAATGCAGGGCAGAATTTGTCAGCAGCCTGGCCAGTGAGGGAAAAGGATATAGATTTCCTTCCTTATTTCTTCTGCAGTGCCATGTGGCTGCTCACAGAGCTTGACAGCCAGCTGAGGAGTCAAGGCACCTACTCTGAGGCATCTGGGGTCCTGATTAAACAAGTAAAGCTCTGAGAGTCAACAACAAATTGAAGGCAGAGGGGGAGAAAAGAAGCATCTGCAAAGAAAGGTGAGAAAGAAAACTTCTCTAGAGGGAAATAAAACATTATTGGCGGTGGTGCTGCATAGTTCAGCAGCGGCTTTGTCGCAGCAGGAAAGAAGTTGCAGTGGAAAGGTTTCTGAACACTGAAGCAATTTTCTTTGGGCATCTGCTTAGGGGCAGCACCGCGGGGTGACAGGGCTGAGTGGCCTCTGCATTGATGCACACAGGTGGCTCAGTAAACACACAGTGATGAAGACAAACAGCTCACCTCCCTCTTCCCTGTATGACCACGGGGTCCACTGTTACATGGCAAAGGGAGCTTTGCCCCCTCAAAAAAAAAAAGCCCAGCCTGTCCCTCTGGGTAAAAGATGCTCCCTCCTGTGCCCTGCAAGTGATGCTGTGGTTATTTCCAAAGGAAACCCTGTGGCAGGGACACCAAGGACCACAGACAGAATCCCACAGAGCATTTAGGTTGGACAAAGCCTCTAAGATCACTGAGTACAGCCTTTGACTGAACACCATCATCATCTCAACCAGACCACAGCACTGAGTGCCACATCCAGTCATTTCTAGAACATGTCCAGGGACAGTGATTTTCCTTTCTTGGGCAGCCCATTCCAATGCTTGACCACCCTTTCCAGGAAGAAATTCTTCCTGCTGTCCAGTCTGAACCTCCCTGAGGTTGTTTCCTGTTGTCCTGTTGCCTGGGAGAAGGGACCAACCCCCACCTTGCTACAACCCCGTGTCAGGGAGTTGTAGAGGGTGATGCTGTGCCTCACTGCCTGGTGGAAGGATTGCACTTAAATCTGGAATTAACTCTGTCCCAGAATGGATGGGGGTTACTCGTCATAATGTGCAACCAGTGGAAGCTACAGAAGGTGCATTAACCACTTAGTTTGTGTTGTCTGTAAAAACAACTTTTAAATCTGCCCCCAAAATAATCTTTCTTACAACCTGAGGAATTATCTTTGCCAGGAAAGAGAGCTCTGCAGGGGTCTGGCAGCAGCACACGGGGTCCAGGCCCCACCAGGCAGGCACCAGAAGCCCAGGTGACCACACAGGTCCAGAGGGACAGGCAGGCACAAGGTCCAGGCAGCCCAGGAGGTGCTGGGCAGTGGGCAGGGACTCCAAGCTCCCTGCCAGGGACTGAGCAGAGTTCCTGGCTGAGGATTCTCACTGCTCTTTCTCCCAGCTCAGCTGGTCTCACAGCAGTGTGAGGGAAGGTTACACAGCATCACCTCAAACACCGGCAGCAAACCCGTGCAGGGGGGAATTCCCTGCAGAGGAGGATTACAAGGAAAGGTGGCTCCAGAGGCTGCTGGCATTCCCAGGGCCCTGAGAAGCTGCACTGAATGCTCTCAAAATTGCAGTTACAGCAGCTAAGTCATTTCATCAGGTCCCCCAAGACCTCAGCTCTCAGGTATCAGCTCAGAGCACTGGAAATATGTGTGTGTACCACAGCCACCTCCTCCCTTACCTTGTACTTTCCAGTGTTCCATCCTCTTTAGTACCTGTCTCTTGTAAACACATTTAATACACTCAGCTAGCCTTTAGATGTTATGAAAAAAAGTAAAATATGAAAGCCTTGGAAAGAATACATTTATTTGTAACTCTGGATGGTTCTATTGCATAAGAGAGGTATTTTAGTTTTAAAATAGACTCAACCCCACTGAGATCAGCAAAGGTTTTGCATGAGCAAAGGGAACAGAATTTTGACTTGTCATTTAATACAAAGGTATAAAATGTCTTCAAATTTGGTTGCACAACAGAATGTAGAATGTCACAATTCTTTTCAGGATCTCTAGGGAAAGGTAATCATGGAATCATAGAACAGTTTGGAAGGGACCTTAAAGATCACATCTTTCCACCCCTGCCATGGGCAGGGACACCTTTCACTATCCCAGACTGCTCCAAACCTTGTCCAACCTGGCCCTGGACACTTCCAGGGATCCAGGGGTAGCCACAGCTGCTCTGGGAAACCAGTTCCAAGTGCCTCACCACCCTCACAGGGAAGGGCAAATAATCAATAATTAGTATTAGTAGCAAGCAGCATGACAGAATCCATGATGTAACCATCATATATAAGTTTAGGGGAAAATGGTTGATTTTCTTTTAAACTGTGCAGCAGTTTCAGCTGTTCTCCCAAGTCCTTTGCTCCCTTCCACCCAGCACAGCAGTGTGAGCACTCCTGGTGAGTGGAAGCACTTCCTTCCACTCCTGCACAGCAGCCCCATCCCAGTCACTCTGTGTTTGTCCCCTGCTCTGGCAATGGATAAAAGGAGTAGGGGAAAATAACTGTTCCTCTGCCAGCTCAGATGCCTCTCCAGTGAATTTTGATGGCTCAGCACAGGCGCTGCTTCCCTCTTTGCTACCTTTTAGTTTTCATTTTGCAAACGGAGATGGAGAAGCAGTGATCTAATTTAAAGTGTTTTCTGAGCTCAGGCAGCATCAGAGAGCTTCGCTGACAACCTTAGATCTTTGTGAGGATGTTTTTAGAGTATCAGGGAACAGACTTGCAAATTTCCAAGATTAAGAACTCCACAAAGATTGTTGCTAAATTTGCTGGCATTTTAACAGAACAGCCTCTGTTTTAGAGTCATAGGATCACAGAATGGTTTGGATTGGAAGGGACCTTAAAGCCCATCCAGTGCCACCCCTGCCACGGGCAGGGACACCTTCCACTGTCCCAGGCTGCTCCAAGCTCCAATGTCCAGCCTGGCCTTGGGCACTGCCAGGGATCCAGGGGCAGCCACAGCTGCTCCGGGCACCCTGTGCCAGTGTTCTGCATGGTTTGAATGGGTCTAACTGCTTTATACTGAAAAATACCACAACATAATGCTAATTTTCAAGCAGGAATTGTTTCCCCAACACAATTCCAGTGTGGATCAGCAGTTGTCAGGAAGATCAGGCTTCTGCATAGGTGCTGCAACATGCAAGAGGCAAACCTAATGGGAGCAATGCTCATCAAGGGGGATTCATTGTCAGTAGGGTGACACCTAAATGAAACCCTGCGGCATGGAATAGTCCCAGCATCTGGCAGATTGTAGCCCCATGTGAATCCTTGCTCTGCTGGGAAAGGAAAATCCATCCTGGCAGCCTCTCTGGAAGAGTGTCAGCTGTGGGGCAGCAGGGCTGAGCCACGAGTCTCCTTCATCCTTCAGCAGGAGGTGTGAAACGGGTGCTGTTTGCAGTGGAGAGAGCCAGGGTGCAGGAAAACACGGCCCAAGTAAGACCTGGGCCCAGAGCACCAGTATCTGATGGGAAGGTCACTGGGATTAAGGGAATCAATAGCAGAGATGAGCTGATCCAAGGTCGGAGCAGTCCCTGGGTCCTTTTGATGGGAAGCTAATGAGTGGGTGGCAGGGCTGAGATGGATCTGGTTGACTTCTCTAATAAAAACCTCTCACGGTTGTTTTCCCTCGATTTTGGCATTCTTCTCCCAAAACGAAACCAAACAGAGCGTTTTGCTGGAACGTGATTTTTTTTTTAAAAGCACTTGGTGTAAGCCTCATTTGAGGGAGTGATCATAGCACAGGAGAAAATAAACAATATAAATAACATCTGTGTGACACGAACTCTGCTATCAGAGCTAATGCCAAATGATGCTGGGAGCTCCCCAGCATTGATTCTCTGAGCTGGAAAGGAGTAGCCCATTGCAATATTCCTCTGGGCCTGCAGAGATGCATCATTTAAATAACCATCTGTGCTAATCTAGCATAAATCATCCACAATTTCCAGGATAATGGGAAGGAGTTGATAACAACCTGTACCTCGCAAAGAACAGAGAGCAGGGTGAGGAATGGGTAAGAGAAAACTGAATTCCTCAGGGCAGAAGGGCAGAAATCTCACACAGAGCTACAAACTGCAGCAAGGTAGAACATTCCTGTCAAATCCCACCTTCCCAACAACATGGAGAACTTTCCTTCTGCCTGAGGAGGTTTGCTGCAGACATATTAATGCAGAACTGATTTAGTTTCCATTTCTTTCTCTTTTTTTTCCCACCAGCAGTTCAGAAAGGTCAGCCGAGGTGTGCACAGTGTCCTCCTGAAGTCCTGGTGTATGGGATGATGGCAATACACAGCCACCAGTGTGTGTTTTATTGGATCAACTGGCATTGCTGGAAATGTCAGGCAAACTTTCAGGTATGCAAGCCCTTATTCAGGTCTGAAATAGAAGCAGCAATTTTCAGAGCTAAATACAAGCTGAGAACAAATGCTCAGATGTTAATTAGGTATGTATCAATTAGGCCTTTGTTTAAAGGAAATGGATTTGGGAGCTGAGGAGAAGAAAGGATGGGGAAGAGGGCGGAAAATGAGAGACAGAGAAAGTTAAAGTTAAATGAAGCTGCTTGTCACCTGGGGGGAGGAAGAGGCAGGTAGTTTATAGCCTGGGGAACAAGAGTAAATCGTGGTGAGTGGGAGGAGAGTAATCATAAAAGTCACATCTGCATGCTCCTCCAGATCAAGTGGCTTTATGAATTTCAATGCTCAACCTCATCTTTAGGAGGGGTTTTGGAGGCTGTTGGGAAGAAAAGTACTGAGATGCCAAAGGTGTTCGGGGAGCAGTGTTTTCCCCTTGGCAGCTGAGGTTGGTTGGGGTTTATTATAACTTGAAAATATGAGCCCACTTTGGTCTATCCTGACTGTTTGGTTTTACTTACACAGTTACCATGGGGCCACTGGATTAATTCCATGATATTGCTGGGAATGAGGGTATGGGATTTAGAGAAACTCAGAGAGAGGGAGAGTTGGGGGTGGGCCTCAGGTCCCCATTTTAGATGGGGAAGATCTGCTTGCGTGGAGAGTGAGGGGTGAGAAGATGAGTTATCTCTGACACTTTAAGGAGACCATATTCTGGTTTTCCATGAGCTTCTTCTGGGGAATTTGGTAGGAAGCTGTGTTTTTCCTGCCTCGTGCAGGATCCTTTTGAGGAAAGAGATGGTGAGCCCTGCAACCAAAGAGCTATTCCCATCTATGTCACTGGGATGCCCAAATCCTCAAAAATGCTGCATTTTAGGTCGGCAGCACCCCATATCGTACATTCTACCAAACAAATATTGCAAATAGAAGCTCTGTTCAATCAGATCAGTAAGAAACCAAGTGTTCAGTCAATATTGTGAGTACTCTTCAGTAAGAGTTCATCTGTTGATTCCACTCTGCCCACACAAACCCGAGGTGCATTTTTTTGAAACAAGAAACCTCCACATGGAGCCAAGTGTTATTTTTAAGTGGCTTTGTATTAAAGGTAGCCTGAATTTTCTGTGAAATACAAAACTGGTGAGACAAGTTTAGGAAACCTTACTGTGGCATGAAAAACTGTTTATCTTCAATGCATTTTTTCCCCGCATATACAAGCACAGAATTCAAATTAGAACATTTTGTAAGGAAACACGGAAGGGTTTTATATTATCAAACTGTGCACAGTCTGTGAGCTGTAAAAAGCTGGATACTTCTAGATTACTAAAATATCCCTCAAGTCATAATTATAAATCAATATGCATGTGTACAAAAGATTGGTGTCTCCATAAAGTGCCTGAAATTCAATATTTTTAGTCTACTGTGCCTTCTGAAAGTGCCTGCATATTTTATATTCCCTGTGAGCTGCAAATTGTCTCTGTATTTTATGTATTGTTATTTGTGGAGCTCTATTTGCAAACATAAGTAACAGCTAGTACTGGAGATGATATACAGGCTGTACAACATGCCCAAAGAAAACAAATCTGGAAGGAAATAAATGCCCCTGACCATAAATTCCAAGGACATGATGAGAATTTTTTAACCTCATGCCAACGCTGTTAGGAGTGTTCCATAGCTGTGTGGGATGCATTCTTGTAGCTGGCAGGAAGGGAAAAGAGCTGCAGACTCTGGGTAATGTGCACGTTTCCATGGCTGTGGTTGGTACCTGTTTGTGCAAAAATCTTCATTTGTTTGAGTCGGTGAGAGGTGCAGTCAGGGAGGTGTTAATTCCTCCCGCTGCTGTGGGATGTCCACGGGCATTTTCCTGCTGGCTGGTGGTCCCTGAGGTGAGCATGGCACCTTGGAGCACTTTTCCAGCTGCCAGGCAGGATGCACAGCTGGAGGGTGACCTGTCTGGGGTGTCCCTGGGATGTCTGACTGAGACAGCTGGGAGCTGTCAGCAGGGAAGGAGCTCCCACGTGGTTCCCAGGTTTGGAGCCTCACTTAGAATCCTAAAACGGTTTGAGTTGGAAGGGACCTTAAAGATCATCCACTTCCAGCCCCTGCCATGGGCAGGGACACCTTCCACTATCCCAGGTGGCTCCAAGCCCTGCCCAACCTGGCCTTGGACACTTCCAGGGATCCAGGAGCAGCCACAGCTTCTCTGGGAAACCAGTTCCAAGTGCCTCACCACCCTCACAGGGAAGAACTCCTTCCCAATATTTCTTCTAACCCTACTCTCTGTCAGTTTAAAGCCATTCCCCTTGTCCTCTCATTACAGTTCCTGATGAAGCATCCATTCCCAGATTCCTTGTAGCCCCTCTTCAGGTACTGGAAGGCTGCTGTGAGGTCTCCAACCTTCTCTTCTCAGATTGTTCATTCATCAGGAATGCCAGGAAGCACTTTTGCCCAGCCACAGCCTGCAAACCAATTTTGGCAGCACTGCTGGCATCCTCTGAAGAGCCTCAAGCACCAGGCAGCACAGCCTGGGAATCTCAGTGGGGACTCCCCAGCACAGAAATCTCCTTGTTGCTGACACAGTCTCAAGTTTGTGTCCTCTGGCCCATGGCATCAACACAGAAATGTGTTTGATTAATGTGGAAGGATACAGATGAACTGGAGAAAAGGTTTCCTTCAGTTCTAGGTTGGCTGCTTTACTCTGACACCAAATAATATCGAAGCTAAGCTTGAAAACAAGGGCTTGGAGATAAAAAAAGGAGTACAGCTTGATCCCTTTGCAAAATACATCCCAATGAATCAACATTTTCTGCTTGGGAACCCCTGTCTCCATACAGTTTACAGGTTCTTTTACTTTTCTGACAACAAGGAGACCTTGTTAACAATGCTCATGCACAGAAAGCCAAAGCTCTGTGGCTTTTACCCCTCAAGTCACAGGCTGCTCTTACCCTGGGCCTCCGTCTCCCATGCAATGGACATTCCTCTAATAAAGTGGATTTTTGTTTGTGTTCAGGTTGCATTCAGCTACAGTGGTAACAAGGCAATGTCAGCAATAGGAATACTTGTATCAGAATGAGGTAGATGTTTTTCTCCATGAGTGTTTAATTCAAAATAAGGACATTTTCAAGGACAATTTCAAGATATGCCACAATGTAAATTGCTTATATTTTTGTCTGTATAACACTACAAAATTCATTTCAAAGCTCCTCCTTAGGCAAACAAGATAGAAAGGCTGTAGATGGTCAGAATTCGAAACAGTTTGGTGTACAAACAGCACATGGCAGACCCTGCACTTGTTCTGACAGACTGGCGGAAAATGCCACCAGCAGTGCAAAATCTGGCACAAGTTAAGGAGATGCCAAATGCTAAACATGCAAAACAACTCTTCCTTCCTGAGTTCAGGTTTCAAATTCCTCAGTTTCACTGCACAGGGTGTCACTGGAAGTGATTCTAAGCAGGAGCTTCTTTCAAGAGCACCTGCGTCGGTTCGTACCGAAGATTAACATGAGACACACTGAATAATTCAGAATTCTTTGAGTGGGTAGAAAGAAGAGTACACTGAAAATAACTTGTTTTTCTGGAAGAAGTTTGCCTTTTTGTAAAATAAAAAAAAAATAATAAGCTTGAACTTTTTTATTATGAAATATAAAATTTCAGACAAAATATTTCATTAATTTTAGATATGGTTCATGTGCTGGATCCGCTCTGCTGAGAAGTTGCTTTGTTAAAGTGCATTTCCCATGGTCATTATCAACTCTATCCCTGAGGAAAAAACACTGTTCAAACTGAATTCCAGCAGCCACCATTGCTGTGACACAACTCGGCCCACAAGTGGAACAGAGACATAAAACATTCAAGCAACTCTTCAGAGTCAAGAGTTTCAAATCTACATTTTTCAGCTTAGGATTTTTGAATTTCAATTTTTTTAAAAAAGGATTTTTTTGGCATGTGGGGGATTGGGTTTTATTTTGAAATGTAACATCAGATTTCAGGCAAATAGCTCTTATAAAATAATGTACTGAAATGGAGAAATGTCATTTCTGATCCAAAGACAGTTTTGTTAGAAATTTTGAAGCAGGCCTCATGAAAACTTGCCTTGATTTTATTACAGAATAGGAATGGAAAAATGTTGATCTGAAAGCTCAAGATGATCAGCTGTACATAAAATACATTAAAAAGCATAGATATTGTATTATTATTATTATTATTCACCAGTTTTTCTGAAATAATAAATATCTTGCATTTCCAGTCCTTGATCTTGCTGTAATGTAACATTCCTGTCTGACAAGAGTTTTACTGATTTCCTTGGGACCCAAAACGTGGATTCTTCTTCCACAGTCCCATCAAACTCATTGTCTTGGAAGTTAAGGCTGTCCATTTATGTCATTTATGTCCATTATTTTGCTGAGATATCACATGCTGATTATAAAGGTTGCAATTTTATTTCATTGCATGAAGAAAAAAAAAAAAAACAGAAAAATAACTTATAACTTAAACTGAGAGAACTGGTTTTAACTTTTCTCTGTTGCAGGAAGGCATCCCAACGTGTAAAAATGCAACTGCTAGAGAAGTATCTTGGAGAAGTACATCCTACACGAGTGTCACATTCCTAATTTTCTTTGGGCTGATCAGATAATCAGTACGTCTTTGAGGTCGCACCTAGGGGAGAGCAGAAACAGTTGCAGAACTAAAAGAGATCCTAGAAAAGCAGTCCCACAACTGGTCTCAGGAGGTTACCTGCCAACCCCTCACCCCAGAGCATTACAGCAAAATGAAATCTATCATCGGCAACCCACTCAAAATCCAAACACAAAGGAAAGCACGAGAAGCAGAACGAAACAAAAGCTTCACATGCAACACGCTGCTGGCAGCTCTGGGAATTCATGATCCCATCTTATGCTGCCTGAGATCTTCTTGTGGCCTCTGCAGTCTGCGTGCTTTTAAACAAAAGGTGATGTTGGGTGTTTCTCCTCTGGTTGTCTTAAAGGAAATACCTGTTAAGCTGTAAAAAATCTGAACACTTGCTTTCCAAATCCATTAGGAGTCACAGCAATCAGCACACCAGCATTTCCCGTGGCTGGAAGATCACTCTCAACATCTCAGTGTTTATTCAGAGCAGGCTTTTTCTAAACTTCCCAAGACTGGCAGGATTCCACTTCCACTGACTGCAGCCTCAAACTGCCCCTGGTGGGATCAGAGCAGGGCAAACGCTCAGCAGCCTTGGAAAGCTTTTCCTCATCTGAAACAAGTGCAGTGCATCTCCAGTCCGAATTACTTCGGTGCTTTTGCAAAACATCATTGGAGAGGAAAAGACGAGGAAAAATTCACTCTCAAATGCATCCAAGTAACATAAACTTCAGATTTTTAAATGCAGTAGCAACGCCTTCTCCCTGCAATTCCTCACCTGGTCTCAAGCCCTTGGAAATGAATGGAAATGTCACTGTTTTTCTCAGTGAAATCTTTTATCAAGCCAAACGTGGTTCTCTAACTACTGACCAATCTTCCTGAGGTTTGTTTCTGGAGCATTAATCGTGCACAGTCTGTATTGCTCTGGTATTCTTCCAGTATTAAACATCCTCAATAATGCATTTGGTACATATACATTATTGAATAACACATGGAGGCAAATGTTAGATAACAAATGTCTCTGGTGTTTAATGAGTCCCAGCACCACAAGGAAAACTGTGGGATAAATTTAACTATCCTAGAAACATTTCACAAGACAGCTGCCTTCTGTTTTAAACACAACTCTCTTTCTCCTCCCTCCCATCCCTTCTTGTTGCTAGAACATGCTGCTGTTTTCTAAATTTACCCTTCTTTACTGTTTATTTTTGCAGAGAGGAGAGGTGCTTTGGGGAGTAACAGGATTGTCTGGCTCTGCTCTAGGACCTTTTCCAAGTTCCCTCTGCTGCACCTTATTTCTTGCATCTTAGCCCAAAGATCTCAGTGGTGCTGAGCAGAGAAGCTCTCTACTACCACTCCCCCTAAAATAACAAATTTACAAATAGAATAGAAAAAAATCTGAAAAAAAAAGTCAAAGGCAAATGTTATGTTTGTGGAAAGCAAATATTCCCAGATACTGTGGTCTGTGAGAACAAAGGATACTGAACCAGCAGTGTACTGAGTAACCAGAAAGTTTCAGAGGGGGCCCAAGAGAACCCTGTCTCTAAAACTCCCTGAAATAGGTCATGTTTTGAATCCCGTGTTTAGCGAAATACTGAGGTGAGAATATTTCCCAGAACTTGCTGCAGAAAAAGACCCTATTGCACCAGATTTGCTAAAGGAAAAAAGACATTAATCACAAATCAGCAGTGTTGTGAAAAGAGGCAGCTTTGGGGCCATTTGGAGGCAATGCTACAGGAGATTTAGGGAGGGGATTGTGCCCCTGTGCTCAAGTGAGACCCCACCTGCAGAGCTGCCCCAGCCCTGGGGCCCAGCACAGGGAGGACGTGGAGCTGCTGGAGAGAGGCCAGAGGAGGCACCAGCATGAGCAGAGGGATGGAGCAGCTCTGCTGGGAGGAAAGGCTGGGAGAGCTGGGATTGTTCAGCCTGGAGAGGAGAAGCTTTGGGCTGAGCTCAGTGTGGCCTTGCAGGGCCTGAAGGAGCTGCAGGAACCATGGAGAGAGACAATTTCCAAGGGCTGGAGGGACAGGACCCAGGGAATGGCTTCCCAGTGCCAGAGGGCAGGGCTGGATGGGATCTTGGGCAGGAATTGTTCCCTGGGAGGGTGGGCAGGCCCTGGCACAGGGTGCCCAGAGCAGCTGGGGCTGCCCCTGGATCCCTGGCAGTGCCCAAGGCCAGGTTGGACACTGGGGCTTGGAGCAGCCTGGGACAGTGGAAGGTGTCCCTGCCATGGCAGGGGTGGGACTGGATGGGCTTTAGGGTCCCTTCCAACTCAAACCATTCTGAGATTCTCTGATTTAGGTTTGCACATGATTCTGAACAGCAGGGAGCCAGAGGATGAGCACCAGCTGGATCCAGGCTGCCCTGTGAGAGCACTGGTGAAAGGGTAACCCCAACAGGCCTCTTTTTCTTTAAAAATCTCATCTTCAAGAATGAGCCATCCAACCCCTGTCCTGTCATGGCACTTCTCCTCACCACCAAAGCAGGAACTGAGCAGAGTTTGCTCCCAGAGTGGGGATGATGTCCATGAGGGTTCACCCTTGCCCTGCTGCATCTCTCATCGTTATTTGCTTTAGAAATACTTCTATTTCATGCTTACTGTGTTCTGGCATCAATTAATAAATAATTTCATGAATTTCAATCAACTCATGCTGTGTGCTGGCCCATTTTCTGGGAAGCTTTCTCTGAAGCAGCAGAGCCTTCCTGAGGTTGCACTTCACTGAAATGGACGCTGCTGGCTGCTGGTCACTGACCTAAAACTAATTTTCTGATGCTATGGAAGATCTCATACAACACATTACAAATAATAATGCAGAGGAGCAGGACCACAAAAACCATTTCATATTTATACCCTGATCTGCTGGAGCTGCTGGAGCCCCTGCTTGGTTTCGATTTCAAAGTTGTTTCCTCTTCAGATTAATTCAGTGCCCTGATAGTCCTGCCAGTCCTAGGCTGAGGAAAAATGGCTTCATAATTCATCACACCCTACAGATTGAAGGGAAAAAAAAAAACCATCTCCAGTGGCTTGCTGCACCAGCACAACATCATAGGGGCGAGTTTCTGAGGTGGTCCCCCATCAGGAAGGATGCACTAACGTCAGCATTTCTTTTCTATAGTTTTAAATCTCTTTGTACTGTCAGCTTGGCATCCAGTTAACCAGGGATATCTGACAGTCACATGCTTCAAAGCCTGCCTGTTGATTTATCATCTGCCCTGGGTGCCTTTTCACAGGGATTACTATAAAAGGATTATTATACTGGGAAAAGCTTCACATAGTTGGTTTGGTTGAGGAAACAGATGCAGCACAGGTCTTTTCATCTCTTGCAGCTCTTCAGCCAGACCAAAAGAGAGCTAGCAACACATGGATGAATCAGAAGGTAAACGGAGTGTATATCAGCTGGTTTCAGGGTTGAATCCTTCAGTGGTGCTTTGTATACTGATCTTCAGTCAATGAAAGAAGGATTTCTGCTCTTAGAAGTATGTTTCATTCAGTTCTGCAACCCGTGTGGTATCAGTGATGTGAATGATGAGCACACATCAGGCACTATGAAACAGGACTCTGATCTCAACACTGATTTGACACATGGCAGCTCCTCAGACACTGATGCTGTGGAAGTGTATGATAAACTGAAGGCTTGGTATTAGCCAGCTGAAAGAAATTCAAGTCTAACTGCATTAGAACCGACTGCTGACACTAATGTGGTAGGAGTACTCCCAAATGTGTCTGCATGCATCACACACTGGGCTAACAAAAACAGAACAAAAAATCAGGGAGGCACAGCTTTCTGGTTCTGAAGGTTTCTCTCCTCCCTGCCCTCAGTTTTTAATTTTCATTCCAAATTCACTTTGTTTGCAGGAAAGACACCCACCACCACCATAAGTTCTGGATACCCTCAAAATAATTCGGATACACTATTACTTTATGTAGCAAACCAGTTCCCTCCTGTCAGCTTTTTGGACACTCAGCACATTTCCCTGCCCATCAATACAGCCTGGAAATCCCCCCTTGTTTCTTCATGGGTTAATCCCACCCAAATGCCTTCACTCTTCCCCTTCTCCCACAGACATTTGGAAAAGAAACTGCAAACTGCACCTGCCATTTCTCTATCTGTATCATCAATATTTATTGCTCTCTTAATCAAGATATGCTAACCAATGGATATCATAACATGACATATCTGCAGCACATTTCATCAGCAGGGGTAAAATTGTTTGCTTTCATTGATTTATATTTCTATTTATTGACCTTTTAATTCAATTTCGATAGCTTAATTTTCCTTTCCAACAACCCTCAGAGTCGGAGCAGTTCTATACGGGGCAATAAAAGGAGCTGCAACTCATCATTCACTTCCTTCTCAGTATAAAACCACAACCACAACTAAATAATATTTCCAGTTTATAGAGTGTCATTTGGAGTAGTTAAGAAGAAAAATAGATCCTTCCCCATTAAGGGAGCCATGACTCACTCTGGATTGGAAAGGAGGAGTGAGGCTGTGGAAGCTTCCTGGAGCTGTGCTGGAGTTGCAGCAGGGATGAATCCGGCCCACTGGAAATGAGCATTCACACCCTGTTATGGAATGGGCTCCTGATCTATCACAGAGACGTTTATGGCATATTAAATGGGCTAATTATGAAGCTTATCTAGGAAATTGTCCAGTCCTGCAAGTTGCTCAGTCCTTAGAGCTCCTTCTGTGGGAGCTTGGAAACGGAGTTCCTTGGAGGTGGCACTCAGGACCTGGCAGAACCGGCCCTGTGGCCCTTATTCAGGCACAACTTTCTGTGGGGCTGCCCCAAAATCTGCAAAATCCTGACCAGGCGATCCCCCTCATTGTGCCTGGGTTTTGGAAGGAGCACTGTGGGTCAGGGAATGAGGAACTGTTCCCTGAGTAGGAAGTTGCTCCCTAAAATCCATTTTTCTGGCACCGGTACTGGGAGCAAGGATCACACTTCTCCCAACCCTGACAGCAACTACATTTGCAATTAAACAGAAGCCTGCACCTCTGCTCTCAATTTGACCTTTTCTCAGTTAATATAATCACAATGAAGACCTTCCAGCACCTCTGACTGATGCTTCTGGCCTCTTCCAGTAGCTGGTAATTTTTCCCTCAGCTCAATAATTTACTTCGTTACTCATCATTTTTTAAATGTCTCGTGCACACCTTTGATTTTCCTTCCTTCTTTGCCAAACCTTTTGTTGAGGTTGTGAATTGATCAGTGCAATTACTGGGCAGCATTTATCTTCTGTGGACATTTTGCATTAGTTTCTGATTCAAAGAGTTTGAATGGCCAAAAGCTGAGCTTGGTGTTTTTCTGTTGTCACCCTTTACGACACACACCAGGGATTTCAGGTTTGTACCCAGTTGGGTCCACGGGTAACAAATCCTGAGGAAGCAAAACCTGTGATATGAAGTCTCCCTCAATCTCCCAAATCCTTTAAAATTGTAACTTTTTTACATATGGAACAGAAGGCATCAAATTTGAAGCCATTACCCTCAGAGACAAGGGAATAGATAAGGTTTTAGGTCTTCAGTCAGCAGTTTTTCTATCAGTAGGATGGACTTCCTGCTCCTAAGGGAGGACTTGGATTTTCCTTCCTTCTTGTTGACCTCTAAAGAAGCACTGGAAGGACTTTTGCTCATGTTTCCTGATTATCCAGAGAGAAAGAAGCAATTTGCTGGAGTCCATCTCTTCATGACCTCCTTCACTATGGAAAAAATTCTCAGGATAACTTCTCTTCCTCCTGGGTTTTTTTTACCCCCTATTTCTGACTATGAAGTCCTGAAGAATTAAGCTGAAAAGTCTTTGGGAATGTTTCCCGTATTCAGGAAGGGAAAGCCAACTGAGAAACACAACTTTCTGGGCTCAGAAGCTGCAGTGGCAGGAAGGCAGGTGGTTTCTGAGGAAATTGTTTGATTCAGCACTAGCCAGCAAACATCTAAATGAGTTAACATCTGATTTCTCCTGCTTGACAAGAAATATAACGAGAGAGCACTAGAATGCTTATTAGGCAATATACTGGCATCAGTGGTGATTGAACTTTATTAGAATATATCCAGGATCACCTTTTGTGAGAAAACTTGTATTATACAGCTAACAGGGAAGGTTATGAGTGTAAAAGGAGAACGCTTTTTGTCTGGGAAATCTTTTACTGTGTTTGAATATATTGCCATAAAATTAAATCATGGACTGCAAATCCACAATTTAAGGTAAACCTTCAGCAGCCTTTGATCAGCTCCTGCATACACAAGGTGGGGCCATCACAATATACTGAGAAGCCCTGTTCAAACAGAAGTTTGTCTTCAACACGCCATTTTTAGATTGCTGAATATTCCTCTAACATAGGGAAAATAGTTCTAAATAATTTTCACCTCTAGATTCTCTCTTGATATTTTTCAAGAATGTGTGTGCAGCTATTGATGAAGGTAGAAGCCACTGTAACTGAGGTTTTTATATTATATAATCAGGGACAACTGCTTTAAAAAACAAATATTTCAATTTTATGCTGTGAGCACTGTGATGGATGCAGTGTTTCCTTGGCCACTTGAACTCCTAGGCCATCTAACCCAGGGTTCATGTGGAGGCGGCACCTTTCATGTCTCAGTTTGAATCAGGACAGTGAACACAGTCTCCTGATGGTCCCCACTCACAACTTTATTCTTCTCACGGTGGATGGAGCTGCCTGAGAACATCCAAATTCGATGCCTTTCAGATGTCACTAAATGGCTTAATGCTACCCCAGTGCCCAGCCAGTGCCCATGAACCATCAGTGAGCACCCAGTCACGAGGAAATGGCCAAATGAACCCCAGAACCACTGAATCCGAGTCATCAAGGTTGGCAGAGACCTTCAAGGTCATCCAGTCCCATCATCAACCCAACACCACCATCATCACCCCTAAACCACATCCCCAAGTGCCACATGCAGATGCCTCCTGGAGTCAATATCCTGCCCTGAAATGTGTCCAGGGTGCTCAGCACAGCCTTTCCTGGTTGTCGGAGCAGACAGCATGTGCCACACGCCTTGTGCATGGAAGCACAGCCAGTGCCCCACAGTCCTGTTCACAAGCATCCCAAACACTGTCTGAAAGTGTTGCTTGGGGTTATAGATCCACGCTTGAAGCCTCCACTGTTTTGTGCAGACTTTTCAGCTTTGCTTGAACAGTATTTTGTTTGACAAGTAATTCATGTCAACCATCATAACTACCAGGCACAAATGCATCAGTGTCATTGCTGTTATTTTTTACTGGTATTATGTGATCATTGTTTTAATTGCTGATTGAGTGCTTCCTAAATTTCACTGTGTGCCAAAAGAAATTGACACACTCTACTATGATTTATGTGCAATGTCATCCCCAAGACAGATTTCTGCACTGTACATGTTGAAGCAGCTCTTCAGCAATAAATGAGTTATCACTGTGTTGAGGAGTGAACTCAGTACCACATCACAGCCACTTTCTCAAGAGAATATTGGCAAAAACCATCCTGAAGTGCTAAATGTATTTTACAAAAATATGGCATAAATTAACATTCACATTGCTCTTGGGCTGGAAGCTAAGAGAGAGCAGCACCAGCCTTCAGAACGAGGCCACTGAGAATGGAACCAGTGGAGGAATAAACACTGAGCTCTTCCTTTTACATTTTAGCCACAAGGAAAAGGGACAAAGCTCGGGGGGCACTGGGTGTTGGGTGTGTGCTTTCCCTCCCAGCTCTTACTGCTGAGATACCAAAGGTTTCAACATCAACCTAAAGTTCCTGATTGAAGCAACTTCTGCAATTCTGGAAAATACAGTCAAGAAATGATCCAGAGAAAATGCACATTTATTTACTCTCTCTACACTGGATCTTCCTTGCAAAGGAACCTCAAACCTTCACAGTGCCTCCATCTTATATCCACATCTCCTTCAGTCTGAAGGAAAATACAGTCAAGAATGCTGAAGGGACATTCCACTTACCTAATTACAGCTCTAATTGACTTCTAATTGTCTACTTCCATCCAAAATCTATGTTTGGCTATAGCACAATACACACTGAGTGAAAAAGAAGAAAAGGTCGAGATATTCCAGATATCAGCATTACCTTTGGCACAGAACTGATGTGCAAATTGTCATTGGGGCCAGCAAACTTTGAAAACACTGGGGGAAGAGAGGCAAGTCCTGCAACAAGAATATGAAAGACTAATGTTATTCAGTGTCCACCATGGCATGAACCACAAGGCATTCAGGAATGGCCAAACAGGATTTAATATTGTGAGCCAAACCATGGCTAATTTTTTGGGCTAACATGGCCAGGTTTTTTTATTGAGGGAGTTTGCAGGGGTGGCTTCTGTGAGATGACACCAGAAGCTGCCCCCATGTCAGACAGAGGCAGTTCCAGGTGGCTCCAGCAGGGTCCTGCCTGAGCTGTGACACTGGTGGCACCTCTGCTGTAATATATTTAAGGAAAGGTAAAGAAAACAGCACAGCAGGACCTGGGAAAGAGGAGTGAGAAAGTATGAGGGAAACAGTCCTGGAGACACCCAGGTCAGTGGAGAAGGGAGGTGACCAACCAAGGTCAACCCAGAACACAAACAAATATGAAACAAGCCAATCGAGGACTCTCTGGAATCAATTTGTCCCGGTTCACTTAATTTTCCTTTTATGTTTTTATAACTCCTTCATTTTATAATGCCACATACTCTGGAAATCTTTCCCCTGTACTTATTTTTTCACCACTTGTTTGTCAGAGAGGAAAGGATGTATGCCTGGATTACAGACTCTGCACAATAATTTGATGTCATTAAGTGTTTGATTAAATGTTTTGAGAATAATGTGGTTATAAATGCAAGTGGCGGGTAACGATTTGGTGGAGATTTACATTTGCTTTTGAAGAGTCTTTGTGCTTAAGGACAAGAATTTATAATGCCTTAGTCATTTATCATAAAATAATAGTTCTCTAACTGCCTTTATTCTTTCCTTCTTTTTTTTTTTCTGTTGGTAGTGGTGGATTTTCTTTTGTTTTCACAGACCAACTGCAAAATATTGCCTAAATTGCTGCTTGTATGAAAATCCAGTCCTCCTACATCTGGCCCCAGAAGACAATTGGAAGAACAAAGGCATTTAAAAAAACAACCCAGGACTAAATCTAAATTCAATTGCAAAGAACTTGGATGTTTCCTCAATATTTTTGGAGGATCTTCCTCTAAAAAATCAAAAATGTTCTGGAGAGGTCCAGGTCAAGCACAACTCCTTCACTAAATATTGTGAAACCTTGTAATTTTAATTGCTTGTTGTCCAAAAGGCCCATGTTGAGAAGCAATTTGACAATATGTGATTCACCAGCTTAGACTCACTTGGGCTTTGTTCTGTGTTCCACAATTCCTCTGGAATGTATCCCAGATTTTCACTGCCACTCCCCTGCCTGTTTTCCACATCGCCATCTTTTTTCTTCTCAGCTGAAACTTTTCTAGAAAACAAAGGTGTCATTAGAAGCTCACCATGATGGGAGAACTCTTGCATAGCAGACTACAGAGAAAAAAGTGCACATCTTACTTCCCAAAAAAATAGGTGCAAAACATATCTGGACCTCCCAAACAATTAGCTGGCACAAATCTTGTTCCATTTAAGTATTGCCCATGGAATTTTGTTTGGAAAGTTTCCATCAGCTGCAGTATCAGAAAGCACAAAAATAAAGCAACCCTCAAAGAGTGAGAACTCTGTTCCAGATCACAGGTTTTGTAGAAAATTAATTTTGATCTCTGATTCTGAATTGCAGGATATTTAGGGGCCTGATAATGAAACACCAGCCAAATCACTTATGACAGCTCATCATTTTGGTGCCCAGTTGCAAAAACAAAGCATGTCCTCTCACATCCCCCCAGACAGCTCCCAAGTGATCCATCTGTACACTCCGGAGTCAATCTTTCACTCTGAAATTCACTTTGCACATGAGAGAAATTCCTTGGTTAAAGTTACACATCTCTGAATTTGCAGAACGGTGCCCTCACAGCTGCACAGGGATAGAATGGTGCTTTTTTACCCAAAACTCTGATGCTAGAAGAGTTGCTACTCTTGATCTGTTGCTACCATGGGCCCCTCTCCAGGATAGTCCCAGGTCCACCTCTGCCTAGGTTTGAGGTGTGGCAAGAAGAAATCGACTGTGGCAAACCAGGAATTTTCAGTGGGAAGGGGTGTTAATGACATTTGTGGAAACTGCTGCGTGTCCTTGTACAAAAGTTGTAGTGAGGGTCGGGCTCTGCTCCCAGGGAACAGGGACAGGAGGAGAGGGAACGGCCTCAGGCTGGGCCAGGGGAGGCTCAGGTTGGACACCAGCAGGAATTTCCCCATGGAAAGGGAGGTCAGGCCTTGGAAAGAGCTGCCCAGGGAGGTTTGGAGTGCCCATCCCTGGAGGTGTCCAAGGAAGGCCTGGACGTGGCACTCAGTGCTCTGGGCTGGGGACAAGGTGGGCATCGGGCACAGCTGGGACTTGAGGACCTTGGAAGTCTTTTCCAACCTCAGTGGTTCCATGATTCTGTAATTCTACTTTTTTCATGTTTAGTAGGAACCACTTTGCAGGCCCACAGATTCAGAGAGGCGTTACTAATGCACACAGACAAATCTGGTGAGCCAGCCATCAACTACAGGGCTTTTTTAGGAGATAAACAGGTTAGATACCACTAAGAAAACTGCCATGGTTGCTAGAGGACAAAAGCAATTGTTTGGGGCTACCACCCCCACGTGTTACATGACACTGTGCAGTCTCTTTTATCTGATCCTTAGATCCCAACAAACTCAGTGGAATAGCCAAATAAAAAGCAGCTATAAAAAAAAAAAAAAAAAAAAAAAAAAAAAAAAAAAAAAAAAAAAAGGTGTGGGAGGTATAGGAAGATAGCCAGCCAAGTTAAAAATAAAGGTGGGAAAGAAACCAGTGTGTGTTTGGTCTCACTACTTCTTTGCTACTACAGCAATGCAGCTTCCAAAATCTGGACAAGCATCACTCTTTTTACTGCAGGGAGGTTCCCCCCAAGAAAAAAACACTGAGCCTACAAAATCTGTGATTGTTAACAATCCTTGTGAGTTCAGGGTCATTGTTTAGACATGCTAAAACTTTGCAAAGCTGTCAGCACTGAGTCTCCAAGTCCAAACTGAGCATCAGAGCCTGACCTTATCCCAGTTTTCTTAACTTTAAAGTGTAAGCAAGGTTTGTGAAGTCAGTGAGACAGCTCACGTTTAAAGTTAATGGAGAAATAGTAACTTCATTGTACTGAGAGCTAAAAACACACATTCTGCCATGAAGGTAGAATTGTATCTGCCCAGACCAGATGCAAAAACATAGAGGGAAAATAAAGTTATTCCCTATTCTTGACCTGTTCAGGTTGTCTGAAAGAAAGCACTGCAGATCCACAACAGCAAGGCAGGGCCTGGGAAGGACATGGACCTGAATGTTCCTGACCCCACTGCTGGGCAGGTCCTTCCCTGCACTTCAGCTGGTTTTACCTTAGTAGGGTTGATCCTTGTGGAAGTTGCTGGGATTCTGAACCAAGTCAGAATCCAAGCAATCCCTGCTGATTTAGTCCTGCCCTATTTATGTAGCTGCACTTGGCAAAATGATGAATTTAACCCCACAAAGTAAGAAATCAGTGGAAGTTTACATGTATGGCATGGCATAATAAGATCATTTCCTTGGGAGAAAACAGAGGGTATCTAATTTCCTTATTTTGTTTCCTATCAATAAAGTGCTCTACAAATGGAAATCTGTCAACAGACCTCCACAAACTTTCCCCACAAGAGGCTGCTAATGAAACTGGGAATTACTGATGTGCCAGGCAACGGGCTGGAACATTTTGTAAACTCATTAAGGGACAGGGAGTTAAAAGCCCCACAAGCGTAGGCAGAGGATGCATTTACAGTGCTGCCTAAATATAAATAATAATATAAATAACCCCACTGCCATGGCTGTCACAGCCACACAGGTGCTGAAAAAAAGGATCTTAATGCCAAGAGCCACCAGTTATTGACTTCTGAAGTTTTCCAGCTCAGTGCAATCATGGTCCAATGGCTTTGTACTGTAACACATCCAACAATCACGGGATGAGGTGCTGATACCCATCAACGGGGCAGCTTTATTAATTTTTTATACAATTATAGAATAGCTTAGGCTGGAAGAAACCTTAAAGATCACCTCGCTCCAAGCCGCTGCCGTGGGCAGGGACACCTTCCACTACCCCAGGTTGCTCCAAGCCCCGTGTCCAGCCTGGCCTTGGACACTTCCAGCGACGGAGAGTCCACAACCCCTCCGGGCAAGCTGTGCCAGTGCCTCACCAGCCTCCCAGTCAAGAATTTCTTCTTAATATCTAATCGAAACCTTCCCTCTAAACCCCTTTTTTTACCGGTTTATCCAGCCTTAAAAGAGCCGGGGAGCCGGTGGGATTAGCCTGCCCCGCTCCGGGGCTCGCCCGCTCCCAGCGCCAGCCGCGCTGCCGGTCTGGCAGTGACATCCTGTGGCGGCGGCGGCAATAGCCCGGCGGGCTCTGGTCGCCAGCCATCCTCCCCTGCCTTCCCCGGGACACCTGGGGGCACAGCCAGCTCCCAGAGATTCGCTTTGTCTTCCAGGTTTAATAGAGCGTCTGCTCAGTTCGTCACCTCTGCGCTGGATCCATCAGCGAGGCGGCGCTTTGGGTTTTGATGGGGTTTTCACCATTGCGGGATCAGAGTTCCCAGGGTGCTGCGAGCTCCGGCGCTCGCCTTTCATCCCGAAACGCAGTCCCCTCCCCTGGATGCTGTCCCCCATCCCTCTGCTGTCCCCACAAGCTCACACAGCCCGGCAGCACCGGCAGTTCTGGGATGATGGATGCCAGGACAAGGACACTGGCACGTTCCCCTTGCCACCCTGCAGCAGCCTCAAAAAGTCCAGTGAACACAAAAGTTTTGCCACATCATCTGACTTACCTTATTTCATTTTGATAAGTAGATTCTGAGAAAGAAAGAAAAAAAAAGTGTTTAAAATGCAGGAAACTAAAATACAAAAGTAAGTTCTCTGTAAGTTCTCTTACAGCGTGCCCTGAGTTCCAGCTACCCCAGGAGCATCTCTCCACCCTGTTTACAAAATCGGGCAGCCCTGTAGAGCAGCTTACATGGAAACTGGAATTAGGCACGCAGCACTGAAAATATTCTTCAATAAAGAGCCTTTAAATGTCTTTAAAAGTGAATGTACTCCCAAAAAACCACGACCCCCTGGTAGTTAATGTGAACTGATTGCTCCGGAATCAATTTCTGAGAGAAGCAGGATGGAGAAATTAAGGAGCATCTTAAACAGGTCATAGTTAAGAGCAGGATCTGCCTGCTCACTCTTCTGCTTGCAGGTCTTTGCACAGCACCAGAGCTGACACTAGCAGATTCGTGTCTTATCAAAGAAACTTTTTAATGTATAGACCAGCTGTGAAGGTCCACTCACCTCTCCTCTTTAGGTAGCAGCGCACAGCAACCACAATAATAACGATCAGGAGAACAATACCAAGAAATGAAAGCACAACTGCAACTACAATAACCCACGCGCTCCTGTTGTCTTCACTGTAATCATTTTCTGTTAAATCAAATGGAGAAACATTGGACTATCAGAGCTTCAAAACATCCTTTCCAGAATATTTACCTTTCCTGTGAGATGCTATTAAGTGCTTGGTGAATATTTAACAAGGAGTCTGTGTTTTCCAAATGACAGACTCTGTATTTATGGATGGCGCCCAAGAATTTAAAATATTCCTGAATTCAGATCCTTTATTGCAGTTGTAACTTTTCCCACTGCTACTTCTCTTCTGAAAAACACAGGGTTGCAATCTTCCAGCTTAATTTTATTTTATAATTATGCTGGGCCTCCCAGAGTTCTTTGGAGACATTTGGGGAGAGGTGTTAAGATTCAGTTTAGGTGTCCATACTGCAGATATTGAGTGTCTTGCCTGGCTTCTCTTGTCAGTGGAAAGAAAACAGGTATTTTGGGTTACAATTAATTTCACCAAATGTGTATTTGTCCCTTTCAATAAGCTGAACTGCTCTGAAAAAATGTCCATTTCTCCCCACAAACCAGAGCAACAGTTGTAGGTGATTAGTAAACTTGGTGATCTCTAGCCTGGGAATATGATTTGCTAATAAATTCTGTCTTGGGATTTCTCTCAATGATTTCAACAAGTGTTTGATTTTGGGATGTGCTTGGTGGGACACCTGTTCCCCACTTAAAGAGCCCCAAAGAGCAAAACCTGTGAGGAACACACAGCTGCTGACCCATCTTCTCTACAGCATTCTCACATTTATTCCTTCATCTTTGCTGTAACCTACAGGGTTAAATGAGGGGATTTAAGGATAATTCAGTGTCTTGCTGAAATCGGTTGCTATGACCAAACAGGGCTCCCACGTGCACAGAATTTTAAAAATAGCTTGCATTTAGAATTACAGAATCATGGAATGGTTTGGGTTGGAAGGGACCTCAAATTTCATTCAGTGCCACCCCCTACCATGGGCAGGGACACCTTCCACTATCCCAGCATGCTCCAAGCCCTGTACAGCCTGGCCTTGGACACTTCCAGGGATGGGTAATATTTCTCAGGCAGCTGGATGTACAAGGAAGATGTCAGTTCCAATTTCCACATCATCCTGCCCCTTGGTTTGACCAAATATTCCAGAAGCACCTCCAATTTGGCTTCTCCTCGGAAAGCAGCCCCAAAACACTTTTGGCAGTTGTTTAGAAACAATCTTCCAACCCAAATTACAGGTGTGAGACCATCCAAATTTGGCACAGCTCTGTCCCATGGGTTTATGGAAGTCTTCTCCTCATTAGAGGTCCCAATTAACAACTCCATGGCCACACTTAGCTGGCAGCCTCTGGGAAAGGTATAACAGGAGGGAGGGTGACTAGGAGCTGCTCAAGGTCAGGGCAATTCCCCTGACGTGGGAACCAGCTTTACCTATGGCAGGGAATAAATGAAATCCTTTCTATCTACAAATTTTCCTGGGTGTGTGTTTGGGGTTTGGAGGTTTCAGACTGCAAAGATTCAGTACCAGAGCCTCCTGCAAAGCTTGAACCTCTGCCAGGAATCTGCATTCTCCAAAGCTCAGGTCATTATCATTAAGCAATTTGTTCCAGTCTCCTCTAATCCTAATGCTCAATCAGCATGTTTAGAATGTCTTCTATTAGGAAAAAACCAAGCACTCAGTAACCTGAAAATCAGCAGTAAATCCTGTAGGCTGCCATCAGCTGATGATAAACTTGTTCCTAGTATTTTTATCTAGAAGGACTGCAACACATATCTACATTTTAACATATTTTGTTCCACTGAGATGCCACGGGGATTTCAAGATGACTAAAACATGAAAGACCGCTAAATAGCTGGGGAAGCTTAACCCTAGTGGGAAGGGAGGAACTAAACACACCTGCACTGGCCCATTCCTGCAGGCTGGCTGCCACACCAAGGTATTTCACTCCCTGTCAGGGTCAGGTTATGTGCCAAGAGATTTATGGAGCTGAAGCCAGAAGGACAGGGTACAACATAAACATTTCCCAGCACTTCAGCATTTTAGTGTCTGCAGTTTTGGAGGATGCAGGAAGAAACTGGAGCTGGGACCACCAGGTGTGGATGAGGAGCTGCCAGGGGAACACACAAGCAGGGCTGCAAGGGAGGGGCGCTAAATCCAAACCAAGTTACACGAAGAGTTTAGTGTAGACAGAGCCACTTCCTCATTCCACAGGGCCCATCCTCTGCTGCTATCCCAGCCTCTGGCTCCTCCCAAAGTTGTCCCAAACATTTACTTTGACAAAGTGTCTGCAGAAAAGGGGATTTTCCCTGGCAGGTGCTGGTGACCAGTGAGGAATGAGAGACTGGAAAAACCTGCACATGGCTTCTTGGACACTTTGGAGCTTTCTGGCCAAGTTCAAAAGCAGAGGAAGTCCAGGCTCACGGGGGACTCTCTGTCCTCATCTTCTGCAGGTGAAAGGCCACAGGAATTCAACACTAAAGCCAAAGACAGCTTGGACCCAGCTAAGGGACTCCACCATGGATCCCATTCCCCAATCACAGCTCTGTGAATGCATCTCCTGGGATAACTCTGTAGGAGTTCCCAAATTTCAGGCTCAGCCAAACACCACTGTGGGCAAGGTAACTGCAGGAAGAGCGAGTGACATAAAAATGCATCACTTTTTAAGGAAAGACTGACCCAGAGGTGCAGGAAGGTCAGACATTCCCTCACCAGGAGCTGACTGGCTGGAGAGGGCTCAGATTTTTGGTAGTTATTGTGTTGCTTGAGAGGAACATGGAGGAACTTGATTCCCCAAGCTTTTAAGTGAAGGGGAAAAATGATATTGCAGTAGTTTTGGGAAGGACTTTTTACATGTTTGAAGCTGGTTGTGTTCTTTCCCAACAGCCAGCTAAGGCTGAGCCTGTATATGAAAATTGGGACAGCTCTGAGATTTTGAGTGTGATATATACATTATATACCTTCCTCTGTCATGAATGCCATGCTTTTATTTCATTCTGATCATTTAAAGACTTCAGATTCTCCTATCCTGTCAAATTTTGAGTGCCTGCTGCTGCTGCACAATGGTATTTCCAAAGAGAAATGAATAATGGTCCTATACAATCACTAATTGTACACTAATAGTGCTTCACGACATCTGTTTTTCTCCTCTTCTGATTTGCAATGAGTAGCTATGGAAACATCACAAATGAGTAGGCAGGGGAATTTATTAATTTCCTCAGGATAGTCCTATTTTGCTTAGTCAGTAATTAAGATCAATGTGACTGCAAAAGGCCATATTAGGAGTGGTAAAATGACCTTTTCCAACTGCATTACCAAGCAAGCACTTCTGAAAAAGGCCTGCTAATAATGATTCATACTGAAAATGAAGGGCACAGCTACTCAATCTTCTCCGTTGTTTTATGTGTCAAAATGTCTGTACCAAACCCCTCATTGATACCCCTGTAAGGATGTTTTGTATGTGCCATGTTCACCCATTGCAGAAGAAGAATCAGTTCACCAAGAGAAGCTGTCAGCATGATTACAACCTTGGTGAAAATAGTTAGAGTTCTCACAGGCCTTGCTAACTGCTCTGGAGAGATTTGCACGAAATCCAGGCTTGGATTAAAGCAACTTTGAATTTCCTTAAGTAAAAGTCAGTAAAAAGCAACCTAATGCACTGCCCAAAAAATTGCATATATGTTAGTACAGAATTAATTCTGGGTTGTGTGCAGGAACTGAGAGGGTTTTTTCCCAAGTCAGGGGTAAAACTGGTATTGGATATTACAGAGAACAATTTCACACGAGGGTTTGGCTTTGTAAGAAATTAAGTTAATGTGGCAGGCATGGTCTGATCAAGCATATTTAAGATCTAAATTCCTTAGGTGTTTTCTTGGTCAAGGAGCAAAGGCTGGTTTTCCTAGCAGTGAATCCACAGGAGTCAGAAGCAGATATTTGTCAGAGGCTTTGTTTGTCTTGCTCAGTCCTGCACTGGGCTTCATGGTTCATTAGACTGGTACCAGTGCATTTAACCCTACCTATACATCAGGCTGTGGCTCCTGGCTCTGAATTCCACCTGTGCACACCCCAGAGGATTTCATTTGCAAATAAAAGACTTTTAAAAACAAAACGAACCAGAACAAAAGGCACAGCTCTGAGTACAGGTGGTACAGTACGGGAAAAGTACAACAAACATTCACTTACCCGCAGCAGAGTTGTCAAAAATAAGAGTTACAGTTGCATTCTGAGGGCTGGGGAGTGCTTCTATGTCAGCTAAACAAGTCAAAACCTCAGTGTCCGTCGGAGTCAGAGTTAAGGTGCTCAGGGCATTGTGGAGGCCATTAGATCCTGGACTTTGCTGGTTAACATAGCTGGACTTATCAAGGAAAGAGTCATTTGTCATCCAGGTAATGTCTGGAGCCGGAGCCCATCCTAAGGCTTCACAAACAATCTCAATTGTTTGGTTGTCTTTTACTGTTAAGGTGCTATTTTTGATGAGTAAAGATCCATTAACTGTGGGAGGGAAAAGATGTTTTTGTTCCTTCAGAATGTTTTGCGGCATTGCTTTCCTGCTGGTAGTTTTAAATCTTATCTCGCTACCCAGAAATAGCTATGCCTTGAGATATGGAGTGGAAAACAACCATTATTAACACAGATATACCACATGCATGATGGGAACGTGCAGTTATTTCAACTGCATGGGCCCATTACCCAATATGTCTAAAGCACAAGTCTCAGCTTTCAGTACCTTTCCAATAAAAAGCAGGAAATTGTACTTTTTAGCCATCTTGACGTATTTCCAGCTGAAGGAAATATGAACATAATGAAATAACTGTTTCTCTCGAAGTTTTAAATATGCTCAGGTTGCATAAGAAAAGGTTTACAGGTAGGTGATGAGATGTTATCACTATACCAAGCACCTCCTTGACAAATGGGTAGTGCCTGGTGATGAGATCCTGCTCACCTGGCTGCAGTCTAGAAAGGAATAAGAGATGAAACAGGAAAAAACAGGGGCAGTAATAACCTTTGTTATTGGCACTCTGAGTGTGACTGTAAAATCTGCTTGGACAGTAAAATTAAGACGAGGAGGGCAGGAAGCAAAGCATGGTAAAAGAGAGCACGTACTCCTTCCCAGGGATAATTTGAGCAATTCCTCAGAGGATTTCTTTAAGTGCAGCACAATAAAACAGCTTTTTGTTGGTGGCCATACACACCTTGAACAGAGAGAAAGGCAAAGTTGTTCTCGCTGGGTTGCTGGATGCTGCACTCAATCCTCCCAGAGTCACTGAGCTGGGTGTTGTGGATGATCAGCTCCGAGGTAAACTCACTGCCACTGGTGTAGTTCTGGGAGGTGAAGCGGTCTGTGGTTTCAACAGAGCCCTGGGAGCTGATGACAGTGAGGACAGGGCTGCCCTTGGACAGCCAGATGAGGACCTTCCACCCTGCAGACACCGTGCAGTTGAACCGGGCCTCTGAGCCAGCCAGGACCGTGGCATTGTCAGGGCCTTTTATGATGGAGTAACAAAAGCCCAGACCTGCAAGGGAACAAAAATCAGTCCATAAACACATATCCAACACCAACAGAGGTGGTTGTGTAGTGTAAAACATCTTAACCAGTTCAGAGATGGAGATGGGCAATCTCATCTTTCAGATCCTGCTTAGATTAAGTGGTTTTCTTTAAAAATGCCTTTAATTATTTCATCTCTCCTTCTCCCACTCCAAAATCACCTGTTTCTCTTCAGTAATTCACTGACTACCATTTTGATGGCAAAAAAAAATTCCACTTTTAAATAGGAAAATACACGAGTTGCCTAGCCTTTAAATAATTAAAGGAGTGTGTAACCAGTCCCTTTTCCATATCTTGGATTGCCACTGATTCAGCCTAGCCCCATCACTTATCCTTCTGTGCTCTTTCCCCTATTCCTCTTCTAAAGCCTTTCTCAGGCTTTCTGTTAACCAGAGGTGCTGTAACTCGTTAGTTTTAATTCCTTGAAAGGTAGTGTGAATTTTGGCTAATATTTTTCAGAGCTGAAAGCTCCTAACAAAGTCATTCTGTTTTCCTTTCCTCCTTATTGGTCCTCCCATTGCCAATTCCACCAATTGCACAGGGCCTCATTCAGGAATATTTTGAGTGCAAGGATGGACATTTCACTCCCTGCAGACCAAACAGTCCTGACAGAAGCATCAGCCTCACCAGTGAGCTCGTCACGACTTCCTGGGGAACATTCCTGCTGAGGGAGCACCGGGACTGCCAGGTGCCCCAATGCTTCCAGCTGAACTCTGCTCCATGACAGCAGTTAAACACCACACTCCATGGCAGTCTAATTAAAACCCCGTGCCTGCAAATTTGGCCTGAGAATAAGTGTTCAATTATGTTCCAGAGAAAGGAAGTCTGAAATGGTCATCGCTCCCTCGCTAAGAGTATTTCAGGACAATGAAGTCCTTTTTAAAGGTTTCGTTGACACCAAGTTTTTTAGGCAGTTTATTCATTAATGGATTAGCTATAAATTATTGAAAAAAAAACATTTTCCTTTCAGTCAACAGCTGACATGAGTAGGGCAGAATAAGCTGTATTGTTTCCCACAACAGGGGTATTTGATGGTTGTACAAATAGAACCAGAGCCCAGTCTCAGCGATGACACTGCAACCAGTGCCTCAGTGAATTGCACCCAGGATGTAGGGTCTGGAATCTCATTGCTCCATTGCCCAGACCCTTTTGCAGTTCCAGCCCACATTTAACCTAGACACTCTATATCCAACCAGGTTGGTGCCAGAAAGTGTTCTTTAATATAAATAGCTCCTCTCTTTCCTCCCACCCGCTGCAAGCATTTACAGACTTCTTTGTTTTGCAAGATTGTACAAACCTCGCTCTCCCTGGTTCTCTGTATGGCTGACTCTGAGTCCTCTCATGTTTACAAAAACCTTCACAAAAATTTTCCACCTCCCTGGGTTATGCTACCTCTGCCATGCACCTCAATCTGCAAAGTATATCTGTGTGTGAGAAACAAAACATTAAATGAAAAGCAAACTTTACCTACTCTGATAATTAATAAAGCCAGATAAGATTAAGTAAATCATATTTCTGTTTAAATTAAAACTTACCCACTCTGCCCCTCTTAATGCAAACTGTTCTCTGTGCACTTGGAATTTCTTTCCATGCCTGTGCAAACACTTTACTTTTTCAAGGAGCCGTGGTTTGCCAGGGCTCTGAATAAATGATGCAACTTTCAGGACAATGCTTGCTGTTAATTAATCATTGAAATTTATCCCTAAACAGTAATAATCAGTGATCATTGGCTCTAAAAATAATTGGCTTTTGCTTTCTTCAGACATTCAGGGCAATATAGGCAGGTAGGTATGAGTTCATTATTCATCTATGATAATTATTTTTTATCAGTCCATAGGTAGGGTAGGCTCTACATCTTCTTCCACCAGCCACGTCTGCTGGAACAATAAATGGTCTTTCCCTGACTGCTGTCCCATAGGGAACAGGTCCCTAAGCCCTGCACTGGGGATCCTTTGGGAGGCAGAAGGAGTGGGACATAACCTCGCCTCCATTTAGATCCAGCCTCAGCACAAGCAATAAAAGAGCTTCATCAGCTTTCTCCACCTGTTGCCTGAATGGTTTTGGTGACTTCACCTTTGCCTCTTTATCTTCTTGCTTTTATTGTTTATCCTGCACGTGGAGTCCTGAACCAACAGCGTGTTCCATTGTCCGACCCATGCACAAACACTGATAAAGTCACTTGTGTGAGGTCAAAGAGGACTTTCAGGGCAGAAATGGGATCTAAACCCAGCTACCAATGCCTTAAGCCAGTGCTGGAAGTCCTTTTGCTGGACCTTGCTTCATGCACTGCGGAGAAAATGTCAGTGCTGGTTTCATTTACATCCTGCTTCAAAAATACCTTGCAGATGGTTGCTTTTAAGCAAATTAAGGCCTCGAGCTCGATTTTCATTGCACTTTACAGGAATTACGTGTTCAGCTCTTAACAGCTGTTTTAACATCTGCTTCCCCACACACGAGCAGGGAGACATCCCACCCAGGCAAACACCATCCCTGCAGCAGGGAAATGTTGGGCAGTCTCCCTGAACACCCCCTTGGCTTTTGAAGAACAGACTGAGGACACCTTCTTTGAGACACATCACTAAATGTCTATAGAGCAGTCACCAGGGGGGAAAATTTGCTTAATTAAATGCTTATGGTGTCCCAGCTGCTCAGTCCCTCCCAGCAGCATGCACAGCACAAACCAACTCCTTAATGAGCTGGTGTTTTCCCTCCTCTGCCACACAAATTCACTGTCACACCACTGCAGGTTGTGAAGAAATGAAAATGCATCTTGTGCAGGATGATGCCAGCACTGAGGGAACCTCATTTGCCACAGAACAGCCCTTGCCCTTCATCAGCAATGTTTCTTCTTCCACGCTTGAGTTAACTCCAAAGGACCACTCTTCCATGCTGGAGTTTTCAACAACAAGGGCATTGAGACGTGGCTACTTCTCCTCCTTCCCTCCTGTCCTCTGCTGGCTCTGTCTTCCCTCTTTTGTAAGTGACCTATTTGGATGCAGCACAGGGAGGGACAGGATGGGCTTATCCTTTTGCCATAATGATTCCTCTTTTTTTTCAGCCTCATTATCGTGTTTCAAAATAATCTCCCCCTCTATACCCACACTGCCCTTCCACAAACACTGCTTTTCATCCTTCAGTTTTTGTATCTAATATCTGTCTTCCTCCCTTGCCTCTATGCTCTGTTTGAATTCCTACATCTTTTTCCTTCCAGTCTTTGAAATTCCTTTTTCTTTTCACTTTTTCTTTAGTCTCCTCCTTGCCCCGCCTTCCCTGCCTCACCACTGTGGCCCACTGCTCCAGCCACAGCTCTGCTATGAACTGTTAAATAGACAACAATAAATAAATAAATAAGCAGCTCAAGTTTATTTCAAAACCCAACAGCCCTGCAGCTGAGCTTTTTGAAAATCAAAGTAGGTTAGAGCTTGTCAAAGCCTGCAGAGGGACTGGCTTGTTCGCTTATGTTAACAAGATTTTTTAAATGCTTACAGGATGTTTCTGTCAAGTAATACCAGACTCCTGATGCTCAGCAACACTGATTTCCTCCCACCTGCACATAAACCTCTCCGCAGCCCCGAGGCGAGTCTTCCTCTCTCCTCTTACTCACTGTTTGACAGCAGTCCTTGGCAGAACTTCCCAGTGCCCAAAAAGAAGAGATCCAGGGATTTCCTGAGCCAATAATTGCTTCTGCACCTATGGATCTACCCTTTATGATATGTGTTTCTAGGTTTTTTCAGCCTGTTTTTTCCCCCACACCCAGAGACCATGAGCTTTACTATTTAATTACAAGCTCTGAGAAAAGAAGAGGCTTTGGTTCACCTTAAACCTTCTGATACTTTTACTGGTTGCCACGAATTCTTTTTGTTATGAGAAACTGTGAATAATCATTTCACCATTCACTTCCATATAATTAATTATTTTAATACATTTTTACTATTTATTTTTTTTCACAAGCAGAAAAATATCCCAGTCTGATGAAGCCTCCTCATCCTTCCCTCATAGCCCAGAGAAGCTGTGGGTGCCCCATCCCTGGAAGTGTTCAAGGCTGGATGGAGCGTTAAGGAACCTGTTCTAGTGAAAGGCTGGAACTGGAAGATTTTTAAAGTCATTTCCAACCCAAAGCCTCCCATGATTCTTTGATTCTCTACCTTTGATCAGCTCTGTCACACTTTGTAGCTTTCTCAAACCTAACCCATCCTTTCTGTAATGGAAGGCTTAACAAGACAGCCAACATCCAAGATAAAACCTGTCTGTGGATTTACATAATGCCAGGTTTCATTTTATCTGCCTTGCTGAAGACATTAAATGGTGAAATTTTCTCCCTTTTTCAGCAATTTGCTCTCTTTCCAAGACATCTATTCTTTTCCCCGCTAGACATTGCCGTTAAGAGATGCTTTGCATTGAATGCTTTCTCTGCCTTTATTACTTACTCATCTGGCATCACGACATTTCCTGGCAAATCTTCCAAGTCTCTTTTTGGATTTGGCTGCCCTAAGTAATTCTGCACCACTTGCAAAGTCTGCCACCTCACAGCTCCCTCCTCTTCACCAGGTTGTTGAATACCACACATCCCTCTGCAGCTCCACTGGGAACAACACTGCTCAGAAAACTCAGTGTTTATTCCTGCATTGTGTTTCCTTTCACTAACTATTAATCCATGACAATACCCTTCCCCTCATCCCACTGCAGCTCATTCCTGTCAGAGCCTGTTAAAACTCCAGCTAGACTATAATTAAAATAAAAAAATCAGCCTTGTCCCCATTACCCAGCTAGTCACTTAATATTCACTTTTCCTCTAAAGCTTTGCCACCAAGACACTTTTAATCTGAATTGACTTTGAAATTCAGGCATGTGAAGTGCACATTGGTGGTAAACCAGCAACGTGATAATTTGCACTTACTTCTGGAAGTAAAAACCAGCTGCTGACATTGAGTTCTCTACAGGTGCACTCTCAAAAGCAGTCCCAAACAGGAGGAAGAAAAAAACAAGGAGAGGGAGAAACTGGAAGTGAAAGAGGGCAGCCTCCCCATCTCCTCCCCACCCCACACGCTGCTCAGTCCTTCACACTGAAGCACACTTTAAATCATCAGCTCATTCAGGCTTGAAATGCAAACATTCCCCTTTCCAACAGTTCAAATAATCCCACTCTGTCACTGACTGCTCAGTCTGAACTCATCAGCAAAGGCCATTTACACCACATTAAAATTAGTTCCTGTATTTTGTCCATGGTGGCTGATGCCACGGGTTAGGAACATGTCCTACCTGGCAGCGAGGCAGTCAGGATGAGGGGAAGTAAAATGGATTTCTGGAAGCTCTCCATTGGAGCATTCTCTCCTGGTCCCTGAGGCAGGAAGCCACCGGTGGTCAGTGCATGCTTGAGAAGAAGCTGAAGGACAGAACTTATCGAGAAACTCAGGAATGAGCCGCTGCTTTGGGTCCTGTGACAAGGGTGACTTTGTGTGACCTGTATCGCCAACAAGGGGAAAAGATTAAATGAGGGAGGGTTTGGAAGCAGAGCAGAATCTTTGCTCAAATAACTGTTTCAAAAGACACAGAGGAACTTTCTTCAGCAGAGAAAAGTCCTGCAGATCTCACATCCCTCAGTCCCTCCTGGCTGTTACAACACTCCTGCTTCAGCACTGACAGGGCCAGGGCAGCTCCAGCTGCATCATTAAAGTTACTCGTGAGCAACTGGGAAAATAATTCTCTGAGCTGCTGCATTTGTGCGGCTGAGAAACATCAAAATCTCCTCCCAGCTCCCCAGACTGAGCCCTCAGAAAGGCTGATAGTGCAAAGAAGGTCCCCACAGTTATTCCTCACAACGTGGGAGTGCCTTCTATACCCCAAAACAAACCACCAGCAGCTCTCCACTGTGGTCAGAAATAATATACTGGGTGTGAGACACCACCTTACTTCCGTATTTTCTGCTTTTTCAGTGCTTGTGATTCACCTGTGGGATATCATTCTCCTCCCCCTCAAAATATGTGGGAGAGGCTTTGACTGCGCTTGGTTTACAAACTCCTCATCTGGGCAGCTGAAGTTTGCCTTTATGAAAGGGACCCACATCAGAGGATGTGGTTTTGTGGCCAGACCATATTTCTTGTCAGGAAAGCGTTTATTGATTCCAGGGGTGTTCTTTGTGGCAGCACTGTGCAGTGCATAAAAATTAGTGTCACCACAGAGACACGCTGGGTTTCCTGCTCAGCTGCAGCACCAGGCTGTGCCGGAGCTCCGTTCCCTGCCCGGAATCTGGCAGGCTCAGCTGGCATCTTGGGCCATATTTTCCCGTTTTTCAAGCTTTCAGTTTACCTTGGGAACCTACAGGACAGCCCTGTCAACTAATCAACGTTTTAAGCCAAACCTGCGGGCTGATTTCTTCACCTGCTCATTCAAAGGCTGGTTTGGGTTTTCCTAGTGCATTTTGAAAAGTTTGGGGCTTTTTTACTGCCACATTTTATGTGTGGCAGGCAGGTGGGGAGAGAGGGTCACTGTGCACAGCCTGGAGGGATTTCTGCTTGCTCTGTCACTCTGACAGCTCTCGGCACACGCACAAACCAGTCAGGATTACAGGAGCTGGTATCATCTGTCATATGAAGTGAAACAGCCCGAGTAAAACACCAGCAAACGAATCCAAAACACAGGGCTGGGTTCTTTTCCAGGAAGCTGTGACACCAAGCAGGATTTCCAGCCAGAGCAGCAGCTTTCATATCTCCACTTACAAATCCAGTTGCACCAAAGCAATCTGAGCTGGGCAAAGTTTTGTATGGTGAAGAATAAACTGGCTAGAATATTATGCCAAACCCAGGACAAGAATCAGTAAACAGCTTGGGGTGAAGTAGAGCAAGACAGGAAAGGGAGGGGTCTATAATGTTTTGTTCTACTTTGTTTCAAAATGGACTTTTAAAGGGCCAGGAAATATTATCTGATCCCCAGATGAAACAGGATATTTTGGCCGACGATGAATTAAATACCTGGGGTTTGTTCTGGGCTGCTTTTCCCCTCCTCTGCAGGTGCACAGGGTGACTCACATTGCCAGAGCTGCTCTGAGCCTCCTCCCTCCCTCATCCACGACACAGGTAGGGGATAATAACAACGATAATATCACTGTAGAGGAATGGCAGCTGGATCCAGAGAGGGGCTTGGAGGCTTTGGGCACCCCACAAAGGCCACCAACCCCAAATGTCAGGAAGCAGAATAGGAGACAGAGCCACAAAACGCCCCTGGCACCCCAGGGCAGGCTCCCTGCTGAGGCAGGAGCAGGGACAAGGGCTAAATTGTCTTTCAGCCACCAGCTCCGTCTGCTGGGAAGCAAATAAAGGCTGCAGAGGGTTTACCTGGCTCACATCCCTGGTGCTGAGATCTCCCACCGCTTTCCCTCAGACGACAGGTCCGGCTCGCTGCCCACGCAGGAGGCTGGAGGTGATCCGAGCGAGGATCCCGGGCCAGCCCTCACCCGCTGTCCCAAGGCCACGTCCCTCAGGGGCCGGGGACGCTGTCGCTGAGGGGAGGGAGGCCGATCCGCGCTGTCCCTCGCTGCAGGCCGTGCCTGGCACTGTCCCGTGACACGCAGGGATGGCCTCTCCCTGCCTCCGCCCTGCCGCCCGTCAATGTTTAACCGGGCCCCGGGGAGGAAGTGAGGCACGGCCGGTGACACACGGAGCGAGCCTCAGGCCGCCCCAGCCCAGCGGCTGCGGGGCTGCCCGTGCCCCATCCGCGGCAGGGCCCGGCAGAGCCGCAGGGCCGGGATGGGAGGAGAGGGCTGTGGGCCTCCGGGGGTGCAACCACCGGGTGAGCGCCACGGTGCCTGAACGAATGGCCCCTGTTACAGTGACACGAGGAAGCGCGATGGTGCCTATTTCCCCCTGTTATAAATGGCACAGGGGAGTGCAACAGTGCCCGGCACTGATGTCCCCTGTTATAATGGCACAGGTGAGTGTGATGGTGCCCATCTCCCCCGTTATACTGACACAGCTGTGTGCGGTGGTGCCAATTTCCCCTGTTGCAATGACACAGGTGAGAGTGATGTGCCTGGCACTGATTTCCCCCCTTACGATGACACAGGTGAGTGCGATGGTGCCAATTCCCCCTGTTGCAATGACACGGGTGAGTGCAATGGTGCCAATTTTCCCCATTATAATGACACAGGTGAGTGCGATAGTGCCTGGAATGGATGTCCCGTGTTATAATGGCACAGGTGAGTGTGATGGTGCCAATTCCCCCTGTTACAGTGACACAGGTGAGTGCACTGCTGCCAGTTTTCCCTGTCACAGTGACACAGGTGAGGGTGATTGTGCCAATTTCCCCCATTATAATGACACAGGTGAGTCCTATGCTGCCAGTTTCTCCTGTTGTAATGACACAGGTGAGTGTAACAGTGCCTGGAATGGATGTCCCCTGTTACAATGGCACAGGTGAGTGTGACGTGCCTGGCACCAATGTCTCCCTGTTAGAATGACACAGGTGAGTGCTATGTTGCCAATTTCCCCTGTTATAATGGCGCAGATGAGTGTGATGTGCCTGGCACCGATTTCCCCTGTTATAATGGCACAGGTGAGTGCAGTGGTGCCTGGAACAGATGTCCCCTGTTACAGTGACACAGGTGAGTGCGATGGTGTCTGGCCCCAATTCCCCCTGTTATAACAACACAGATGAGTGTGATAGTGCCAATTCCCCCTGTTATAACAACACAGATGAGTGTGATAGTGCCAATTTCCCCTGTTACATAATACAGGTGAGTGCAGCATTGCCTGGCACTGATGCCCCCCATTATAATGACACAGGTGAGTGCGATGCTGACTGGAATGGAATTCCCCCTGGAATTCCCCTGTTATAATGGCACAGGTGGGTGAGTGTGATGTGCCTGCAGGCTGGAGCACATCCCACTGCTAAAGTGCATCAGGCAGCATGGCAGAGAGCAGAAGTGCCCTTGCCAGTGGTCCCTGTCACCCACAGCCACGGTCCATCAGCAACCCTCGACAGGGCGAGGGGCTGAGCCAAGTCCAGGGAGCATCCAGGGGGGCCCAGTTTGCAGCTGAAGGAGTATTGGTTTTCTCTTTGTTTTGTTTGTTGTTTTTGTGAGTCTGTTTTACTCAGAGTTCGAATTGGAAAGCAAGAGACACAGTTTTTTCTTTGGTCGTAGATGTTTGTTGTATCTTATCTATAACATAGCTACACAGAGGCTGCCTTCTAAATTAACAAGGTGAAAATGGCCCTGAGTTTCAACTTCCAAGGTTATTTAAAGCCTAGTTTAACCAATTAAGAATTGCCAAGTAATATGTTTGTACTTATAATCTAGTAACTAACTATTCATGTCCCACACTGCGGATTTTTTGAACCAATACCAGAAAACCCAGATTTGTGAAGAAGAAAGAAGAAGCAAAAACTCACACCCCAAATCCTCCATATTGTTACACTTATATTACTATATTCCATAAACCTAAATTTCTAGAACACATTTCTATATATTCCACCCAGTGATGTAACTTTTAATTACTCAGCAATAATCTCAGGGCTATCACGCAATCAGGGAATTCTTTCCCAGGGTCTAAGATCAAATGGAGTGTGCTTTTAAGGATCATTGCTTGTCAGAATGTAATTCTCAGAATTCAGGGTTCCAGCATTGGTGGGTGGGACAGGGCTGGGGTCCAGGCTTTGTAAAACTTTTCAGGTAAATCTTCTGCATGTAAAAATGAGGTGCCCATCCAGGGCACGAGGCCAAGGGCAGCGATGCATTAGGCTGTGGCGTCACTGGGGAGAATCACGGTCACGGAATCAGTCAGGTTGGAAAAGACCTCTGAGATCATCAAATCCAACCTTTGACCGAACATCACCTTGACAACCAGACCAAAGCACTGAGTGCCACATCCAGCCTTTCCTTAAACACCTCCCAGAGGTGGTGACTCCACCTCCCTAGGAGTGCTTTCCAGTGCTCAATCACCCTTTCTGTGAAGAAATTCCTCCTGATGGCCCCAGGAGGCTGAGGGGGTTGTGTGTGCTCCCTGCTGCCTCGTGAGATGTTCTTACAGCCTTTGTCTTCCTCCAAGAACCACATCCTGCATTTTATGCCATTGTTGGTCAGTGAGCTGAACTGATGTGACACATCGGGAGATTTTTGTGACGAGTCCATCTGCCAGGAAGCTTAAATCGTAAAAAAGGGACGTACAACTTCCCTGCACTGTACTTCCTACTAAGCACAGTAACAGTAGCAAGTAGAAATTAATGCAAAAATGACTCAAATCGGAAAGCTTCAGTTCAGCAAAGGGAAATGAATCATTCAGTTTGGGGAATTGTGAAAAATTTCTGAAAATAAATATTAAAAGCTTTGCTTTATTAGAAGAAACATCACCCTGACTTGTTAAAAGAAATAGCCGTGAAACCTGCAGGAAGAGTTTCTTTGACCAGTTATAATTTTTTGTTACTATTTCCTTGACTTTACAAACACCTTCTTTTTTTAAAGTCTAAAAATCTCACACTCTTGTTCCACCAACTTAAATAACAGTATTCTTGAAACGCCTTCCATACAGGTGTGTCCGAACAAAGCTAGAGCAATAAAAGGGATAAATAACACCTAATGAGCATGTTCCATCTCTGGTTGCCCAAGCAGGAAAAGTGCAGGAGGTTAAAATGAATTTTCAGCTTGAATTAATCAAGATAACGCTTCACAGAAATGCTTTGGGAAGGATAATAGCTGCTTTGAAAACTTTTACAAAGCTATCATTTGGCACTACTGAGGAGAGATTGGCTCTGTCATCTCTCTAATTGCTCTTCAGGTAGGCTTAAGCTGCTCTGCGGTTCATGCCCATCCCCTCAGTGTAGAGAGGGACAAAACCATTTGTGTTAGAAAAGACCAGCATGTGCGCTGATATTTTAGTAATTATTTATTAGTGCCTTTGTCGGTTCCTTCCTTTGGCTTTCCTAATGAACCGTGATGTTGGGATGAGTAAAACCTTGGGTTAGGACGGAGTGGGATAAGGGGTGGTGAAGTGTCCGAGTCCCCAGCCTCTGAGAGCAACGTGCATGCACAAGGTTACCCTTGTTCATGATGTTCAAAAGATCAGGTCCTAAGTTTGCCAGCCTGATTAAAATGGAAAAGCATTTTGGTCACCTTGTGAATCACCAGCCTGCACACCAGGCAGAGTCCTACCTCCCACTCCAGTTCCCTTAGACACTTCTTTCCAATTTTTCCTTTTTCTTCTGCTGGTGAGTAGGAGGATTTTCTCCCTGTTTTTTTCCCCCCAACCCTTCCAAACCCATTTCTGGATGGTGTGTACACTGTGAACTCCTAAGCAACCCCCCACATTTTTTGTTCTGGGGTGCATGAGACTGGAACATATGTCTGCACAGCTTGCTGTGCAATCCCACGCGAGGAGCTCCGAGGGAAATGGACTTCCTGGGATTCGCTTGGTGAAACCTTCTGTCAGTGCCACTGGGGCCACAAGTGTAATTTCTATTTTTTGGGGACAAATTGTCATGATGGGAATGGTTTTGAACTGAAAGAGAGTTGGTTTGGATTGGATATTAGGAAAAAATTCTTCCCTGTGAGGGTGGGGAGGCCCTGGCACAGGGTGCCCAGAGCAGCTGTGGCTGCCCCTGGATCCCTGGAAGTGTCCGAGGCCAGGCTGGATGGGGCTTGGAGCAGCCTGGGACAGTGGAAGGTGTCCCTGCCCACGGCAGAGGAATTGGAACCAGATGATCTTTAATGTCTTTTCCAACCCAACCCATTCTATTAATCTGTGATAGAAAATAAACAGCATTTAGACACCTTAATCTGTAAAATCACCAGGCCTTACAGTTCCATGCTGTATTTTGGCTTATTTAGCAGAGTCAAAGAAAATACAGTCAGATGGTGTGAGCACTAAAGCAGCAGAGAACAGCCACTTACTTATTAAAGCTGATTTGAGGTCGGTGCTAGAAACAGGAATAAAATTCTTCATTTCTTCATGAAAATGGGCTTGAAAGGAGGTTTGACCATTACAAAGATTTTGAGAAATGGCTCCCTATCGAAGAAATAAGTGTTCTTTTCTGTCATGAAGTGCAGGGGAGTTGAAACACCTAGAAGAGACAAAGGCAGGAGGAAAGCTGCCCTAGGGACTGAATTAGCTGTCTCTATCTTGCTGCCTACAGGATGCTGCTCTCCAGCAGCAACTCAGGCCAAGGAGATGCTAAGCCATAACTTTTCCCAACTCTGCCTCTCTTTTTCCCCCCTTTTCTATGCTCTTACTCCTTTCCTCTGCTGTTTGCCAAAATACTTGGTGCTCTGCAAGGCCTTTCTCATTCAAAACAGATTTTATTAGTGTTAGCTGTAGAAATCTAAGTGAGACACACAGACCCATCTCTGTCTCTAACAGGTTTTTCAAAATCTTTTAATTCGTCTGTAAATGTAGTCACATTTTTCCTTAATCAGAAGCTTAGAGGAAAAGCTCCGGAAATAACAGGGCTGGGCCATTTCCTTTTTGTGTTACCTTTGTGAACACTGAAATGCATTTTCCCCCATTGTCTCCCTCCTTATATTGACGTCTGAAAGCCTGGGCTGGACTGGACTTCCTGGTTTAGACTGCAAAAGTAGCTGAGACCAATCCCACCAGGGTGCTTCCCACTGATCTGAGGAATCCTGCTTTGTCTCTTTCCAAAGAAGTCAGGTAATCTTTGCCTTGATGTAAAGATTCATGAAATTGTGCTGCTATGGATCTAGGCCTGGATAAATTCTCAAGAACCTTGTGACACCAATTTAACTCATCTGATTTTTTCTTTTATTTCTTTTTTCTTTTTTTCGTTGCTGATTATAATAAAGCCATAGCTCTGTGCAGAATTGCTGTGGGCCCTTAATGAGGAAAGCTTTGGACATAATCTTCCAGACTTTCACATCCAGGAGGCCACAGGATTAAACACTTTTTTTTTTTTTGGCACGAATATCCTTGCAGTTTTTATTTGGCCTGAGTAAATCTGCACAATTGGAATGTTGTTCTCCAGTCCTTTCCTGCAAGCACTCCTTGTGAACCACATTCCATGTTCCCCTTTTGCCAGGTGCATTTCTCCTCTCCAGCACTGAAACCGGGGACTTGTAGCTGGAAAAATGAAAATGTCATCATCCAGGGAAGGTAGATGAAGGCATTCATCACGGAGTTCAGGCAAGATGAAGTAAGCAAGTTTATCACAGAATGACAGAAGATGCAGCTTTGGTGCTGTCAGAGGGAGTGTAAATCTGAGGAGGAAATTTTTAGTGCTCTTTAATACATCAGTTCCCCTGGCAACATTTTCTTCAGCTTTAGAAATGCTTTGTCTCTGGTTCAAACAGCTTTAATTGCTCTGGTTATCCTTCAGTTTATTCTAAAGAACTTTTCAATGCGTGGTAATGTGCCAAGGAAATAAAAACATCATTCTCTACATTCATAATCACGATTACATTTTTCATTATTGCTTAAGGTCTTGCTTTTTAGACTCTTCCTGTGGCTTACATGGAAAATGAGATTTTTCAAGGAGTTCAGGCAAAGTGCAAATCTATCCAGAGCTCCTTTAAAACTGGTGCTCAACACCTCTCTCTGGCAAGCACAGTAAGTCCAGCTGTGGACACATCAGATGAACAAATGGGCAGCTTTGTCAGAGGTATGTACACACAAACACTGTGTCCAGGGCTCAAAATCCCACAGGACTTCCCAGGAAACTTACCATGGGGCTATGGAATTAAACTCCTTTTCACACAGAATCACACAGAATTGTTAGGGTTGGAGTTGGAAGGAACCTCTGAAGATCATCTTGTCCAACACTCCCAAGCTTTTCTTTTTTTCCTGATGATTTTGCAAGGGCTGCCAGTTATGAGAAACGTTCATGCTCACACCTCTGAAAATAGAATATTAAGGAATATTTCCCAAGTGACCTGCAGGCACGATCCAGAGTGGCACTGTCATGATGAGAGAGCAGATTGGCACCAGAACAGTAGGTGTGATATTGGAAGAGCTGCTTCCCCTTTGCATTTTCATGAAATACATCCCTGTGACTGACATCTTGCTGCTCCCTTTGGGCATTCAGTTAAGATCACCAAGTAGAAATGGCAAGGCCTTTTTTTTTTTTTGGAAATCAATGTCTCCTCTGCACTGTTTGTGATACCAGGTCTGTGACTGAAAGCTGCCCTTTGTCAGTAAGACAATGTAAGGCTCTGGCAGAGATGGTTTCAGATATTCAATTTCTCTTCGTGTGGCAGAATCACTGCTGTATTTTGGCTTTCTCCTGTAGAGGAGCAGTGAATTTTATTTTGATATTCAGGCTGAGAGAGTCGGGGCTGTTCAGACCGGAGAAGAGAAATCTCCAGGGAGACCTTATTGCACCTTTTCATTATCTGAAGGGGCTACAAGAGAGCTGGAGAGGGATTTTTTACAAGGCCTTGTAGTGATAGGACAAGGGGTAATGGCTTTAAACTGAAGGAGGGTCAGTTTAGACTAGATATGGGAGACAAGTTTTTTACAATGAGTGTGGTGAAAAACAGCAACAGGCTGCCCAGAGAGATGGTGGATGCCCCATCCCTGGAAAAATTCAAGGCCAGGCTGGACAGGGCTCTGACTGAGTTGAAAATGTCACTGCCCATGGCAGAGGGGGTTGGACTGGATGACCTTTAAAGGGTTCTTTCAACCCAGCCACTCCGATTCCGTGATTCTGTTCGGTCCTTTCCTTTGCAACGCTTGTACACAAAATGAGGTCTCCTAAAAGCTGAGGGAACTGGTGAGCACTAAACGATCTCAAGAATACAGTAAAGATTGACATGTTTAAAGGATAAAGTTTCCTTTCCTCTTCCCTGTCCCAAAGTTGCTGACAGCAGCATCGCTGAGTTTCCAGCAGGAAACCTCCTGCCAGAGTCACACCTGCAGGGCTTGGCCTCAGGATAAGGGGCTGACATCCCCAAAAAATGGGCTGAGGTGCACCACAGCCCCTCACCCTGAGCTGCTCCACCCCCTGCTCACCCTGTCAGGACCCAGCAGCATCACTCCCACGCCAGGTCCTGCTCCCGCTCACGGCTCAGCTCTCTCTGCTCTTTAATTCCCCCGCTGAACTTTTACGAGCAGCGACATGTGTAAAAGCTGCAGGTCCCTTTGTGTACTCGAGTCAAACATTTACTTACAACTGCTGTTTCAGCAGTAATAATTAAATTAAACATGAAGGGATTAGAGCTGCCTGGAAGATCCACGAGCTGGAGGTGTAAATCACACCACATCGCTAATTTATGACAATTCTGCGCCTCCAGCTGTACACGGGGGTTTGTGGGGTGTAATTGTGTAACTGTAAATGTAACTGTGATTCCTGAGGAGCAGCAAGATGATTACAGGCCTCTGTCCCTGCACCCAAAGTCATAAATGAAGTGAGGTCGGGTTAGGTCAGTAGCTGAACGCAAGGAATGTTGTGTACATGGTTCGCTTGCAGAGATTCTAAGAAGGGGCTTGGATTTATTTCTTTTTTCCCCACAAAAATAATGCATTTTTGAGTATGTGAAACATTATTTCTCAGCCATTGAAATCGTCCAGTTAAATTTTGCAGTGAAAATGTACTTAAGTGAACTCTTTAGAAGAACAGCCTCAAATCCACTGCATTACCAGGCTTTGAAAAAAGTCTCTATTTGCTCAGCCAGAACATGTGCAAATTCAAGGCTGCTTTTTTCAGGCTTGATTTTCTGTGTGCTCTCTCAGTGCTGTGAAAATACTTGTAGATATTTCAAGGAATATATTTCTGTCATGAACTAATGAATTTAAGTCCAGCAGCAAAAAAAAACCCCAAGCGAAATACATCGGAAATGTAAGCAAGAGAAAATAAAAGATAAAGGCAGAAAGGGAGGACTTTTCTCTTTATGGTATTTAGTTCATAACTGCTTGTGTTTGGGAAACAGTCTGACAGTCTTCAGTTATCCCGCATTTCTCTTTTAAGTGATAAGCGAATAGCCCTGTACTTCCAGGTCCCAAAAGGACCACGATGGCCATCCCCAGGCACACAGTGGGGCAGAAATCATTTCAGGTTGGTTCTTGTTCTTCCCAAAGGTATCAGCTGTGGTTAAATTTATCTTTTTCTTTCAGTTCCCTCGCTGTTTCCTAAGTCATTTTTGAGAAGGGGAGAAAATTCAACAGTTTCAGATTCAGATCTAACAAGGCCACGTCCTGGGTCCTGCCCTTGGGTCACAGCAACCCCGTGGAGCTCCAGGCTGGGCAGAGGGGCTGGAGAGCTGGGAAAGGCCCTGGGGGTGCTGGTGCCAGGGGCTGGACACGAGCCCAGGGGTGCCCAGGTGGGCAAGAGGCCCCTGGCACCCGGGCTGGATCAGGAATTGTGTGTCCAGCAGGAGCAGGGCAGGGATTGTCCCTCTGTGCTGGGCACTGAGAGGCCCCTCGAGGGCTGTGCCCAGTTCTGGCTCCTGCAGGAGAGCCCTGGAGGGGCTGGAGCGTGTCCAGGGCAGGGAACGGAGCTGGGAAGGGGCTGGAGCCCCAGGAGCGGCTGAGGGAGCTGGGAAAGGGGCTCAGCCTGGAGAAAAGGAGGCTCAGGGGGGACCTTGTGGCTCTGCACAACTCCCTGACAGGAGGGGGCAGCCGGGGGGGTCGGGCTCTGCTCCCAGGGAACAAATGATATGATGAAATGGTGTCAAGTTGAGCCAGGGGAGGTTTAGATTGGATATTAGGGAAAATTTCTTCCCTGAAAGGTACTCAAGCCCTGGCACAGCTGCCCAGGGCAGTGCTGGAGTCCCTATCCCTGGGGGGATTTAAAAGTTGTGTAGATGTGGCACCTGGGGACAGGGGTTAGTGCTGGACTCAGCAGTGCTGGGTTAAAGGTTGGACTCTATGACCTTAAAGGTCATTTCCAACCTAAATGATTCTATAATTCTACTGATTTTTAACTGGAAAAGGAACCAGCCCCCTAACTTGAGTACACCCCAAAATGTTGATACATCCACAACCAGAAAATCAGGTGAACACACACAGCAGCGTGGTAGCAAAATTCTTTACTAAAATATCAAACATGGAACTGTTGGCTCAACACTCTCAGGTTCCACGCAAACAATACAAACACTGGCACAGGTTTCACACTGCCATTGCATCGTCACCCGCAGAAATCCGGGAGGAGCAGCATTCCTGTCGCATCCAGCCCACACCAGGAGCCCTCGTGTCCCCTTGCACTTCTGTGTAAGGCAAAACTTCCACTGCAACAATCCACCCTGGATTTTCAGAAGTGCATGGGAGGGTTGTACCTGCTCAGCAAGGCTGAGTCAGAGGAGCTGTTAGAGCAAAGCCTTGAAAATCTTAATTTAAACTGAGAATGCGTTAGTTGATTAATTAGGGTTGTGGGGAAAAAAAACAAAAAAATTGTATTAATTTTTCTGCATCCAAAGACTGATCTGGTAAAAATAGAGTGTGCGGAAATGCAACCAACTCTAAAACACTGTCAGCTCTGCTGATTTCTGTACTCCTCCCTACTTAGAAGCACTGGAGTAACTTTTAGATGACCTTTCCAAAGCTATTCATAAAAAAAAAA
>VXAD01006437.1:127750-150231 GCA_013399195.1 Dicrurus megarhynchus
CCAAAATAATTAAAAAAAAAAAAAAAAAAAAAAAAAAAAAAAAAATTAATGGTCCTCTAACCAAGAATGCATAAAAACATTGGGGTAATGCTCTACTTCTGCACACAAACTGCCCCCAAATTGCCTGAATTCTTTTATCAGCCTATACAAAACTTAAAAAAATAAGTATATGTACACTGCAGTATTGTGTTTACAGCTCTAGTTATATTTCTGATCATTTTGTGATGGTCTTTCATAGGAAAATACATAAAATTTTGCAAAAGGCCACTAATGCTGTTTTGATTGTTTTAGAATTCATGATCTGAGGCCTCAGCTGCAAATGCTAATTTAATTTAGCTGATACATATAAGCTCACTAGTACAGTGGTTTTGTTTAAACAAATGGATTTGCCTTACATGCAATCATCTGCTTTTTCTTAAATCACATTTTCCAGCAGGGTAACTTTCTATTTTAAGTAATTAATTATTCAGTTAATATATTCTTATTCAAAGCAGCCTAGGGAGCAGGGAGGGGTTTAGTCTGGAGAAGAGGAGGCTCAGGGGGGACTTCATTGCTCTCCACAACTCCCTCACAAGAGGTTGTGGAAAGGTGGGGGTTGGTCTTTTCTCCCAAGTAAAAAAAGGCAGCAGGGGTTGGTCTTTTCTCCCAAGTAAAAAAAACAGCAGGACAAAAGGAAATGGCTCCAAGTTGCACCAGGGGAGGTTTAGATTGGATATATGAAAAAATTCTTCACAGAAAGGGTGGCCAAGCAGAGGAACAGGCTGCCCAAGGAAGTGGTGGAATCACTGTCCCTGGAAGTGTTCACAAAATGTGTAGATGTGGTGCTTAGGGGCATGGTTTTGGGGTTAATGGTTGGGCTCAGTGAACTTGCAGGTCTTCTCCAACCTAAATGATCCTGTGATTCTGTGAATCACAAGATCAGTTTCTAATTTACACAAAGAAAATCATTACACTGAGGAAAACTCTGTGCAGCAACTGGAAGCATTCACTTGGGAAGCCACTTTGCAAAGAGGAGAGGAACGGGCTCCCCGCATCCCTGACATTTCCACCTGGACTCATCTGCTCCTCAGCAGAGCTTCAGCAGTGACACATCAAATGCTCACGGACAGCCAGGCCATTAGAGACTGATGTGGGGACAAAACATTCTGAAGGCAGCAACAGAGACATCTTGTACAGGTCCCTTGAAGTTCCAGATGCATCTCCCTGGAACCAGGATCAGGATGGTTTCTCAGACCATGCCTGAGGACCTTATTCCCAACGGAACATCAGCGATGGATGTCGTAGAACCACAGAACGGTTGGGGTTGGGTTGGAAGGGACCTTAAAGATCATCCATTTCCACCCCCCTGCCACGGGCAGGGACACTTCCTACTAGGATTTAGCCCCAAAAATACAGTGGTTGAGTCTGCAAAAGTGACTGGTTGAGAGCAGCACCATCTCCCCAGTTAGCAGCTGGATTCAAGTAACTGGGAGCACTCCTGAACTCCAGTAAAAGCCACAGCCAAGAGGTCGAGCAGGACTTGGTCCTCAAGAGTGATTCTTTTTATGCTGATGCAAAGCCACAGACTGCTGGCACCAGGCACTGAGGTGGAAGTGAGACCTTCAACTGCCTGCAGGATTATTTCATTATTATTTTATTATTATTTATGATTCTATTGTTACCTCTGAGAACAAGAAGAGAATGTCAGGCTGACAATGCTGTCCCAGCTCACAGACCTCAACCCCTCAAGACAGGGAGCTAAGAATGACCAGGAAACATTCTTTTCTGCACACCATTTTCCCATAAATTAAAGGAATAACCAGTCTGCACCTTGGGCACGAGAGCAATGAATGGCAAAAGATATTTCTGCCTTGTACATGGAAAGGATAGTGATTAAAAAGATGTTGCTTGGCTTTATCAGTCTGACCCGTCACACTTTTTGAAGGCAGCAAAAATATTCAGAAAATAGCTGAATTTTAAGTAAAATTGAGCTGTTTAAATATTTTAACTATTTAAATAAAATATTAAAAGCTTATTAAAGAATCTTAAAATGGAGAAGGCTATTCTTCTGACAAACAAATAAACATTCTTCCATCATCAGTGGCCAAAAGTGCGTGCATGTTCTCAGGTTACTCTTCACCAGAGAAAATAAATAATATATTATGACCATTATTAAATATGTCTCAGGATTTTCCTGCTGAAAATATTTATCCTGCTCTTCAGACACAGGCAAGTAAAAAGAGATACTTGGGAAATCCTTACCAAGAAGAATTTGAAAAGAAAGAAAGAAGAATCCTTCTTTTCAATGAAAAGAAAAGAAACAATAAAAAAATAAATAACACCAAAATAATAAAAATCTATTTTCCTGTCCATGCTGGGTGTCGGATCCCCTCAGCTCCCCTCAGGAACAGCTCCACTTCCACTGCTTTTTGGAAAAAACACTTCACACAGACATTACAGGCATTCCATGCTGATAACACCGACCTTGCCTGTGCCTGCAGGAAAATCAAACAGGACCATTGCATAAGGGAGCATTGCTGAACTCCCTTCTCCCTCCTCAGAGCCCTGAAGTATTTTTCACAGCATCTGCTGTAAAGACCCCTGGCTCCTTATCTCTGAAACTTATAATCACCCCAGAGATTTCATGAGGCTCTGCTTGGGAATGAAATAAGGAATAGGGCTCCCAGCCTGAATGATTACTTGAGCACATTTCCCCACTAGGTCTTGTTCGAAAGAGAAATACCCTCCTGTCTTCTCCATCACACACCCAGTTTCTCATTGGAAAAAAATGTCTAAATCACTGTAAGTGACTCTAGTGTAGCCTTGGCAAACCATTCACAGTAGCTCTCAGGCAATCAAAGTGAGACACAAATATAAAAGATGTCTCCAGGGTCTATTTTAATAGGAAGAGCAGGACACCCTCCACTGGCTCCACCACGGATTATTTTCAGCAGGAAGCACGCACCAGGAAACAGCTGCAGCAGCTTTTACACGTCCACCAGGTGACCTGCAGTGCCCAAGGTTGTCCCAAGAGCATTGCATGGGCAAATTCTACCATCTCTGCAAAAAAAATTGGTGTAGACTGAGGGAGGGATCTGTGCCAGGCTGCAGCTCAGCCCACACAGAGCTGGCTGCAAGGGCAGGGCTGCAGCTTCCTCTGCCGGGAGGGAGCATCCTGACAGCTACAGATATCATTCCTTACAGGCCTGCACAGATGGGTGCAGTAATTCATCAAGGGAGACCAGGAAGATGGTGCAAACTTCATTCTCTGAACAGAAGTGCTTTGACTGTTTGTTTGGCACTGCAGAAATGTGCCCAGGCCTCTGGCAGCAAGATTTGGAGGGCAGGTTAGCAGGCCTGAATATTTCAGGAAAAAAAAAATAATTATACCTTGGGTAGAGCAGGGATGCCCAGAGGTGGGAGTGAAGGGGAGAGAAAGAGGTGTGCATGTTCTTGGGCAGAAACAGGGAATTTTCTCACAGAAAGGGTGGTGAAGCACTGGAAGGGGCTGCCCTGGGAGGTGTTCAAGGAATGACTGGACGTGGCCCTCAGGGCTCTGGTTTAGTTGACAAGGTGGTGTTCGGTCAAAGGTTTGACTCAATGATCTTGGAGGTCTTTTCCAACCTTAACAATTCTCTGATTCTGTGATTAAAATGACCACTTAAAAAGTCTTTAATGTGGTGGAGCTGGAGTTAATTGGGTGTTTGCTGGAGTTGGGAGCAGCCCTGTAAAAGCAGAGAATTTCAGTTTGTTAAGTGGAGCAGGGTAGGTGCTAGAGCACAGCTCCTTGATTTCCTGCCACCAGGCGATTCCAGTAGCTCAGCTGCTCAGATGGTTTTATTTCATGGCACGTCACGATTTTCTTAAAGCGAGGGACAGAGAACCTGATCCTTTCCGGGAAGAACGTCTGCTCCGAGTGAAGCTCCTCCAGCCGAATTTTTAATTTGGCAAGGCACAGCCCTATGAACACATCCTCCAGTTTAATGAATGGAACACTCTCAGAAATGTTGTAGATCTGACTGGCTACGTCGCTGGATAAAACATATCCAGTCCCGGAACAAAAGGGCGGGTAGGTCGTTCCTGGATACTCCTCCCTACTCACATACCACTTACTCCCTCTTGTCCTTATGGGGTACTCGTGCAGTTTTAAAAAGCCTGTGAAGAACCCAGCAGTCTTCTTTTTCCTCAGAAGCAGCTCAGTGAGGTAAAAAACGTTGACAAACACGTCTGTGTCAGTTTTCATCACGAAGCCGGACTGGGAACAAAACCGGTGAATCCACTCGATTCCCATCATGGTCTTCAGGGTCAGGTTGTAATAGGTGTCTGTGAAGTTCTTCTGGATGATGTCTCTGTACCTGTGGCTCTCTGCAGCGATGTCAGCCTGCTGGCTGGGATCCACGGGGCTTCCCAGGAGGAAAAACGTCAGCAGGCGCTTCCCAGCCACCGTCCTCTCCTTGCCCCAGGTGTGCCGGATGGCCATCCTGGCATCCCCCTGCTGGAACGAGGATGCCACGAGCAGGACGAGGAAAGGGGGGTTCTTGTGGCAGTCAACATCCGGGAGCTGAGAGAAGTTCCCTTCCAGCCTCCTGAAGGTCTCCGTGGGGAATATGTAACCCTGGCTGTTCTCACAGAACATGCAGAACTCGGGCCAGTTGTACAAAACCCAGAAGCTGGCACTGCTGAGCCCCACCAGGCAGACAAACAGCCTGAACTTTCTGAAATCCATCTGAAAGGAACGAGAAGGAACAGCACATCCATAAAAATAACCTCTGCTTCCTCTCAGTGCTGTGCTCCCAACTCCCTGCACAGGGATTTAAAGCCAGGCCAGCTCTAACTGAAAGCTGCCTGTTTGAGGGCACTCACCCACGTGCATTTCTCCTCCTGTCACCCCCACGAGATGTTCTGCTGGCAGATTCACACTTGGGCTTAACTTGAATCTGCCCTCCAAGCCACTGTGTCCTCAGAAATCCACACAAGTGTGTCCACTGACACCACGTTACCCAGGCTGATGCTTCAAACCTGCTCCCCACTTTCAGCATCCTACAAACCAAGTCTAGACCCGCCGGGGCCAGAGAAGGAGCAGATTATGTGCCCATATCACAGGGCAGAGAATAACAATGATGGGGGCTTGGGGGTTTTTTTAAATACCATGTTTCTCCATTTGTGCCTGTGTCCCAGAGCCAGCAGGTGTCCAACGGGCACACCCAGCCAGGTTCCTCTCATCTTCATCACCTTTGTGTCCTGTGGGGCTCTTGCACCGACCCAGAAACTGCTCCTGATCCTTTTGCTGCAGGGGCCATGCGTCACATTTTTGAAGTGGGGTCAGCTGCTCTGAAGAGAAGAAAAAAGCCAAAACCAGCAGTGGGTCACATTATTTGGATGTTTCAGCTTGTGCAGAGTTTGAGTGACTCGCTAGGACATGCTGAGGTGAGAAGGGGGTTATCCTGTTCCCCTCTCCTCTTTAAGTGAGAACAATAACAACAATGTTCACTCACTTAACCTCGTAACAGATCAATGAGCTGCACACCTGGCTATAAATCTAATATGAATTTTGAGTGGGAGAAAAATTATCAAAGCAAACCCAAAAACTTTACAGTGTCAAAATATTACACATCTCCATTAATTAACCTGCTGAGAGGAGTTTAAGGCTTCAGTTGCTCATTCCAGTAACCCACAGAGCCACCAACTACTATTTTAGAGCACTAGGATGAGGCAATTTTTACCAAGGGGAAATGCATCTCCTTCCCCTTTCCCCCTTCTTAACAAAGAATTGTATCTGGCTCCCCAACTAGAAACACAGCAAACCAAGTAAACGATGCCCAGAGCTGCAGAATTCTTGGGAATTTGATCTCTGCCTTCTGACCAGGAATGTTGTGTGTAGACTCCCCCAGATCAGGTTAGTGCCTTCCTTTTGCTCAAGTTCCCCTTTCCAGGCAATCAAAGGTTTTGCATTGCAGGATTTAAGTTCATTTGAATGTCCAGCCAGGTGTTCCTGGAACCAAATCCAGTTCATTTTACCCATAAGAATGGTCCCATTAACTTCAGTGATTCTTAAAAGCAGGAACAAGTAGAACTGGAGTCTTGGTTTACTGGCATTCCCCCCAAAGTGAAATGCATTTTTGCAATGATTCACTAATGAATTTTGAAAATATTTCAAAAGTTCACATTTCTTCTGGCACTCATACTTAAATTAACTTTATCCTTTAATAGATAAGGATATTTTCTTGTATGTACAGTTCAGAGTAGTCTCATAATTAACTTTAAAACTGCTTTAGTTAAATACGTATGTAAAATCGTGTGAGATTACACATTTGCAGATATATATATATGTATATACAAAAGATCATACAAAAATCTGCTCTGCATCTGTTCTCACATTCTTCAGTGGCCTGGGAGGAAGCACATGAATATCCTGAATTGTGTTTTCAGGACAGGATGGTGTTTTGAGGTTGACAATGGAGATGTACAAGAGGTTTGTTCCTGTCATCAGGAACAATATCTGCCTGATATTTCTGTCACAGAAATTCCAGAACATGTACAAACCAAACACTGAATTAATGAAACAACTGAAAGCAATTTTCTACTAAAACCCATTAAAACCTTTTCACAAATATCCAAGTGCAAGATGCCCGAACACACAGCAACCATTTTACAAGATTTCAGTAGAATCAGACTAATATAACGTGACCTTTGTTTACTTTTTGTTTCCAGCACTGGTAGCAGATCTAAAAAATCTTTAAAAGGTCCTTGTTTTGGACAGCTGGGAGAGCAGCCTCCCACCTTTACCATCCTGCCTTTCCAGAGCCACATTGTCTTCCTGTTTCAGCCCACGCGTGAAGGAGCACAACTTGTACGCACACATAAACACACAAACACTCGCGGCTGGGCAGTGCAAATGTTTGTAAATGCATGCAAAGTGTGAACCATATTTTAGAAGTTTTGCAAGTGGCACACATGTCCATGCATCCTTTCCCAGCAGGTCCCTGTGGAGGGATCAAGGGGCAGGCAGTGGCTTTGATAAGAAGCGCCCTCTACCCCGGAGCAAAGCCTCCTTTGGTTCTGACCAGCTTTTGTCATCGGCTTCATCATCAAAAGGCAAATTTGGGTTTGTCTGGGAGTGGAGGAGTGGAGCTCTTTTTCCCTCACATGGAACATTTGCCATTACTCACAGAGGTATTTGTGGAAGGGGGTGGGCAGCGAGGCTCAGAGCACACCAGGAGTACCTTGGGCATCCCCAGCTGTGTAACCCATCCAGATAACCCGGAACCATGGAATCACGGAATGTTTGGGCCGGAAAGGACCTTAAAGATCATCCAGTTCCACCTCCCTGCCATGGGCATGGACATCTTCCACTGTCCCAGGCAGCTCCAAGCCCCATCCAACCTTGCATTTACTGAGAGAACTCCAAGGGAAAGGGCTGACAGAGGCACAAACTGCTTCCTCTTGCCAAAGCCGTTTTTCTTCCAAAACCATCCATTCAATTCTTGTTTTCAGATGAACAGGGAGAACTCTGAACACTAAAACCAATTCTATTAGCACAGGCAGGGCAGTTCCTTGGAGCACTGAAGTTTCTGTATCAGGGGATTAAATCACCCTGGTATTGTCTCCTTACCCCTGGGATGCTGAGCCCCCATCCCATCCCCATCTTGCATCAAAACAAATCTTTCTGGTTTTATATCAAGTCCTTTTGCATGACGTTATACTTGACTTTTCTCTGTGATCTCAGTCAGAAATCACAGTTTTTAATTATCTCAAAGGTTTTTCCATCTCCTGTTGTTCCAACTGCAAAATATTTTATGAAAGGCATTGCCAAAAAATTGCCTGTTTCATGCCCTAGAGACTTTTCTTAAACTGACTGGCACTTCATGGGTCTCTGCAGATCCAAACGTGGCTTGCATGGAATGCTGGCACCAAACAATGTGGGAGCTGCAGCCTCCTCTCACACACACCTGAAATGAAGACATAAAAAAGGACTCTGGTCTCTCCCAGCTGCTTAAGGGGAGTTGAAATTTTTTATTCTCTTTGTTGTTTATTAAATAGCCCCTTTTTTCTTGAGACTGTCTCTTTTGGACAAATCTCAATACTTCGTTTTTCAGCACAAAGTGTTACAACAACTCCAACACTGAATACAAGCAAATAAACACGCTGCAATGGTTACAAATGACTGCCACAAATGCATTTTGTAGCACTCTCCAATTTAGTAGCCATGAATTAAGCCAATCTCATCAAAGAATTCTCTTCTTTCAGCCACTCTTCCATTGCTTTTTCTATTGATTTTTGTCTGCTGAACTTCAAACTCATGCCTGAGATGTAAGTGCAGCATTCTTGTCCTATAATAGCACATTTTTCCTTAAGGCCATGTGGTTCTGTAGAGCCTCATTCCTTCCAACATTCTTTTAGAACTTATCCAGCAATTAGTTACATTTAATATTTTAGCTGCTTTAAATTTTCATAGGAATTTCTCATTAAACTCTAAAGGTGTTTTTGGCAAACAAAGATTTTGCTTGACTATTAAGATCCATCTTACAGATATGAGCAACACTTTAGTTATTCATTCTTTTTCCTCAATTTTGTTCTGGCTGGGGATAATAATTTAAGTTTAATAGTATAATTCATTCTTTTCACCTTTTCACTGGCTTGTGGCTGGCACGGAGTGTGTAAATCCTGCTGAATTCCCAAGGCCTTGCTAACTTGTCCCACTATTCCTGCTATAAAAGGAGCCTCTCTGTCTGATGACATTCCTAGAGGAGCTCCAAAGCACGGAAATATTTGATTAAGCAATATTTTCACCATTTCTTTTGCCAGGTTGGTGCTTCAGGCCACCCAGGAAAGGGATCCACTAAGACTAGAAGATGTTCACAGCTCTCTTTGCATTGAAATCCTGTAAAGTCAACTTGCCAATAATCTCCAGGAGAGCTACTACATTTGATAGCCTCTATCACAGCTTTATTTCCTCAAGAACTCTTACTTGGCCAGTAGGGGTGACTGCCCATCCACCAGGGTGAAATTTAGAATATATTGCTTCCAGGAACTGACACATTTCTGCACTATATTCTGGTTTAATACCTGACTCCCAGCTCCGTAGCTGTGACTGCTCACAGTCAGCTGGGCCATCCTTGGCACAAGGGAATAATTCAAAACATTTCCCAGGTTCTGGGAAGCCCAAAGCTGGAGGCCTTATTAGTGCTTTTGGAGTGGTTTAAAAGCAGCCCGAGCAGCATCAGGCCATATAATAAAATCTTTATGGGCAGTTTGAAAAGTCCATACAAAGGGTGAACCAGTTTCCTTTCGATCTGTTACAGTGAACCACTCCAAATTTATTTATTTATTTGTTTGTTTACTTTTTTTTCAGTGTGGTTATGAGTGTTTTGGGTTAGTTAGCAATTTTGGGGTCAGTAAGCAATTTTATTAATTGCTCTTAAGCCTTGTACTAACTGATAATCTTTGCTATTAACATTTTTGACTGGCAAAATTGGAGTTCACCAACAACCTGGACCTTAAAATTTTCTTAATGATAGGAAATGAGCCTTTTCAATGTGTTGATTTTAAAGGCTATTGGTTTTGTCTGACCAGGCCTGTGTCTGATTTTAGTTTGATTCTCACAGGTTCTGCTCTTTTTGATTTTCCAGGGATCTCCCTGGCTCATACAATGGGGATTACTGCATCCTTAATTTCCTTTGGAATAGGCTCAGATTGGGAAGTCAGTGTAATATAAAAAATTGAAGTTTCCACATATTTAGACACAGGGATTTTAATCTGAAAGTCTGAAACTTGATTTTTCCATTCAATTTTCCCAGTAAACTTTTCATTAATAACTGTTTTGGAGAGTTAGGCAGGTACAAAAATTGATGGGTTATTTATAATTTTCCTAATTTGAACTTAACTGGTTTGAAAAGGGGCACAGTGCACGAGTTCCAGTGGCACCAGCAGTTGTGATGGAGGCATCACTTAACTCATGGCCTTGCAGGGTATTTAATACTAAATAATTGGTTCCCGTGCCTACTAAAAATTCCAGTTTTTCATTTCTTGGTGTGGCTGTTACCAGAGGCTCTGCTATTTCCCTTCTAGGGTTTGGAGGAGTCCTGGGTTTTACCTGAGCATCATCCTGCTTCCAGTATCTATTTTTTTTTATAAAATGTTTGATTTGTTCCCAGTCTTCCTAATGAAGGTCAAGGAACTGAACCCCTTCCCCTGTTTCAAGATTCCTCCCTGGGGGTGAGAATTTTTTGAAGTTTTCTTTTATAACTGCTATCATTTTTGGCTTCGTTTTTTCCTGTTGTTTTTTTTTTTCCCTTCTTTTTTTTTGATTTGCACATTTCAATATACTGGTCTTGCAACATCAAGTAGTTTACCTGTATTAAAACTGTCCATTTCTTGGATTTTCTGTAGTTTTTTTCTAATATCATCTGAGGATTGTCCTATGAAAATAGGAGCCAGGCGATTTTTACCTTCTTCCTGAATGTTTTCTTATCTTTATTTCTCTCTTATCTATGCCTGCAGCCGGCCTTTTCAGTCCTTTATGCACAGGACTTTACAGCTAAGTCTTACAACTTTCTTTTTTCCTTGACAGTCTAAATGCTGGTAGCTGTTCCACCAAAATATTAGAAAACCAGGTTTCAAAATTTCTGTTTTAAAATAGCAGAGTGCTAAGTTCTAAAATACTGAAGTAGCTCATATTTAAAATATTAAAATACTAAGTTCCAAAACATGAAAGTAACTCAATTTCAAAATATTAGCATACCAAGTTCCAAAATACTAACATAATTCCATTTCAAAATACCAGAACATCAAGCTTCAAAATATCAAAATAACCCAACTTCGAGATATTAAATTCTAAAATACCCAATTCCAAAATACCACTTCTCAGACATCTTATACAGGCAGGATTCCCAAACCCAAAAGAATGCCTTAATGTCACAATGGGATCCTACCTGTGTCCCAAACAAATCTGAGGGAATCTGTGATTTTCTCCTGAAAAATTCCAGTGCCAGCACGAAAAATCCAGAGACCACCCCCCGGGCTTCACAGGAGACCAGGCACTTGTCCCGTGTAGGTTCACCAGAAATGACACCAAAATTGGCAGGAATAAACTTTTCTATCTTTCTTTCTGTTGCTTCTTTTTACATAATTTGCCAAAAACCCACTGGGGGCCTCTTTATCTCTTTCCCCACTGGTCCCAGACATGTTTATCATCCTCTGGGCACGCTTTGACATTGTTTTATGGGGTTTTTTTGCCAGTTAGATTTTAAGGTCTATTCAGCAGCTTCAGGGGAGCTGAAAATGTTTGTTCTCTATGGTATTTTTCACTGTGACCCGATGAAGAAGGTGGCCAAGGTCTGGGATCCAAATCCCACCCCACAGCACTCTCTGCAAGTCCCCGTTTCCACCAGTGGCACGAACTCCCTCCTACATCCTGCCATGGGCAGCAGGTTGGCTTCAGGGTCTCTGTTCACACCACTGCCCCTGGTGGAACCCCTTCATGTTTCCCAGAGATCAGGCCACGGTAACTGGTGTGACAAAGCCCAATTACTCCATCAAAATTAACCTGAAGTCTCCTTTAGGTCTGTTAATGAGTGCAATTATCTGAACAGCACGGAGAGATCAGGGCTATGTGCCATATAGTTCAGGAAAAGCAGTCTGGCCTGAGGCAGAGAGAGGGAAGTAGGTCTGGAGCCCCCCTGAGGAACGGGTTCAAAATATCAATTTAAAGAAGTAAACTTTTCTTAACTTTTCTGGGGCAAAGCTGGGTTCAGGGGAGAGTTGGTGCTGTCTTTGCACGGAGGTCACACACACCAGCCAGGGAAAACCCCAAACCACAAACGATCAAAGCACCTTGCACCACCTGCAAGAGTCCCCGCTTTGTAAAGAGACTCAAACAGCTGCAGCCCCAAAATCAGAGGCACGGCTTAAGAGTGTGACCAGGAGCTACAGCCTCCAATCCTGCACAGTTAAACTCAGCAGCCCTATTCCCATTTTCCTTTCCCAGTCACTGACTGTAACGTGTGCTCTGGTATAAGGACTAGCAATAGCTGCTAACTCCCAATTTTCCTTGGAATAAAGCCCCTAAATTGCTTTTTCATAAGCTCAGCATGACACAGAGAAGGATTAAGCACACACAGATAATAAGAAAATGTCAAGAACAGCAGGACATTTATTTTTTTTCCTAAATGCAAGCCTGTCAGAGGAGCAGGGGCCAGTTTGGAGCTCTCCAAAATGACATCTCTGGCGATGCAATGGGTTCAGCAGCAGCTGGGTCGCCGTTTTTATGGGAAGGCTCATGGGCAGCCTGGTGTCCCCTGCAGCTCAAGCTCAGAAGGCAGGGAGGGATGAGCAGGGCTCTCTGGCTCTGCAGTTTTTTGCTGTCCCTTCCCTCCTGGAGCAGGACACAGCCTGGCACCTTCCTTGTCAGGAACAGCAGCACCTGCTCGGGTACCACACAGGGCTGCCAAAAACAGGGGTGGTGAACCTCTACTTGAAATAAAGGGTTTCATGGGGACAGGCATCCCCCAGGAGCTCAGGCTGGCTCCTGCCCTGTGCCCTGTGGAGCCTCCCGAGCCAGGGGTGCCTTTTCCAGCTGGAAGAGCTGCACATGAGCAGCCACCAAGGAGACGAGGCTGAATGTCTCCCTCTTGGCACTTTAACATGCTGCTTTTCAAAGGGAGGGGTTTAGGGCAACGTGTGTTAACAGTGTGCCTGCCCAAACTGGCAGGGAAAAAGGGTGGAAACCCAAAAAAAGTGCAGGACAAGGGACAAACTTTTTGTGCTGCCCTTCCTGAATGTTTTTCCCTCTGATACGTTTCACCAGCCTCTGCTATCAGGGTGGTGTCTCCTTGTCAGTCCAGCAGCAAGGCAGAGCAAGACTCCATTCCTCTTCTCCACACACACCAGTTTCTATCACTTCAGCACTGAGCTTCTGGGCTCATTATTTACAGCCAAATCCTCTCCCTTTTTTTTCCTTTCATTTTTGTCCTGATTATTTTTGTCTCTTTGGTTTTTCTCTCATTTTTTCTGCAGTGCTGCTGCGGTGGGGGCTTGGCTTTCCCAGTTGCCCGCAGGCTTCCTGTGATGGGATGTGCACAGAGAGAGGGGCTCTGAGGGCTGGGGTTTTATTTTAAGTTTTCCATGCTTAAAACGAGCCTCTGGCTCTCCAGAAAGGCCAAAATGTTTTATGGCCAGGGTGTGACACTGTCACAGACCCAGGGCAGGAGTCCCTAAGCCATCAATTAGACAACAGACAGAAAAGGAGCATTACTGTTATGGATTTGCAAATCCTTCTACGTTGCCTGGCTTATGTTCTGTCATTATGTTACTAATACCCATTTAGCTGATTGACCCTGTGGCTCCAACAGCAGATTGAATTTTCTTTGTAAAAACGTTGGGCTGGTTTTTATTTACCACTTCGGGTTTTAATAAGGAAAGAATTAAAAATAATTAAAAGAAAAAAAAAAGATGCACAGTAAGAACAAGTGAAGTTATGAATTTTCTAGATAAAAAAATATTAGAGTGAGGTGTTACATTCTAGATTAATATAAACCAAGTGCAATGTATAAATTATATGATATATACAGATATTTGCATACAACTGTATTCTTAACAGCATGGCCAACATAGCCTAAACACTGGCACAGTTATAATAAGCAAAGAAATATTTTTCACAGCAATCAAAGAAAAACCATGATCAAAAAAAAAGGAGAAATTTTAAATTATAAATCGGTTAAAATTCAGTAACTAAGAGTCCCTGCAAGTCTCACTTCCATGCCCCATTGTGCTATGAGACAATTTCAGAAGAGCCACCTGACCCACAGTAACTCCTTAACCTCACCCCTACAGAGGCAAATCTGCACCATTTCTTCCTCTGAATCCTATTTTCTGTACCTCAGAAGGTGATTCACTGGTGGTTAACCACGGTCCCAGCAGATTGTATAAACACAGCCTAAGCACGGCCGCTCTCCCAGAGGCAGAGCACAGGCACAGGAGGAGTTTTGCAGGCAACATTCACCCATGTAATGGCTCCATCTTAATTTTTGCAATGAAAGAACAAACATTCGTGGGCCACATTCACCCGGAAAAGAGAGCAGATAAAGAAGTGTCACCTCAGGTGTGGAGATTTCCATTATTAAATTGGTTGCAATGGCCCAGAGCAGGTGGCCTTGGGTTCTGCCTCTGTCCCTACCCACATGCCTAAAGGAGAGCAAAGATCATGGCAAAAGAGAAGGCCTTTGTGGCACAGGAATCTTTTGAAGCAGAGGATGCATCTTCCTCTTTATTAAAAAAAATCATCAAGAGCCATTAGCTCTTAATGCACCTTGATCTCATCCACCCAACCATGAGCGCTTGCTCATAACATCTGTTTGGAAAAGCCAAAAAAGCATCCTCAGACCGAAATGTGATTTTGCTCTCAAAACCAGCAAAAAGTTTGGCAGGAGGTGCAGCTCCTCTGGTAATGTTGCAGGAAAGAGGTGCTGCAACTGAGGAGTCAAAAAGAAATGTGTTCCCAGGGACTTTAGCCAAGCTAAGGAAGCTCGCTTCTATTTTAAAATATCAGTTTGCTTTTCCAAGCCACCTGCAAAATTCTCCGGATGAATCCTGGCCCTAAAACACCCACAAAAATGTTCGGTTTGGGTATTTAGTAAGGCCAGATCCTTCTTCCAGGATGGAGAAGGATGCTGCAGTGGGGGCTGGAGGCGTCCTGTTGCAGAGCTCAGGCCATCAATGCAGGGACACGGTACAGGACACCCAGTACAGTCCAACCCTCACTGCAGGTGCTTCGTGTCCTTTTTAGGAGCATATTTGGACACTTCTGATTTAATCCACTTCCACTGGTGATGCAAACACAGCTGGCAGGCAGCCAGCCAAGGGCATCCTCTCTCACAGGCAGGGAAAAGAGCAGCGCCCTGGGGCTCTCCCTCCTTGCTCTCTCATCTTGGTAGTGTTTTTTCCCCAACATTCAGCCCAGAAGCCTTCTCCTCCTGTCTCTGTCCTCCCTTCACCTGCTGAGTACCAACCACCTCTTTCTGGGTTTCTCTCCAATGCTAATAGACTCTTCTTCTAAGGCTCCCTCTGCTCCTACAATGCCTCCACTCTCCTTTAGCCACGGATGCTAATGGTCATATTTAACTTCAGAATGGCCTCATGAATCAGCAATTTCACCCTACTTGCTATATTCCAAACCCCAGATCTCAGCACAGATAAGCAACTGTCCACAATGGGATGAATCAGAGCAACCTGACCCTTTGTAAATCTGTGTGCTTCATTGTGCTGAACAGGAATAAAATCCAGCTCACATTCTTCTTATCTTCATAAACAAAGCAATGAGGAAATTTCTTCCTCGGGCTCTTGTTGCCACTGCCAGGACTCCACAAATCCAGCTCTCTGAGTTATAGAAGCACCATTCTTCAAAAATTCTGTGCCCCCAAACCAAATTATTTATTGTACCCTGATTTTCAAGTAGTACTGCTTGTTGTTTTTTTCTCATCTTAATGCAAAAGAGAAATAAAACTGAAAATGGTATTTCAGATAGAATGAAGATCATGCTCTTCTCCCTTGGAAACAGTCTCAAGATACATGAAGGAAGAAGTAAAATAGCACTGAAGTGATAATTATGCAGATTATACAAAAAAAACCACCATTCAAAATGGGAAAAATTACCAATAAAGATATTCCAATATCACTCCTAAATCTTTGAGTGCTGCTCAGTCCTGACGATATCACTGTAGGATGAGGACCTGTCAGGATGTTACCTTGCAGATGTTTTTCCTCCTCTATTTTAAGCTGGGGGAGCACTTGGAGCAGGTGAGCCCGGTGCTCGTGCTTTGCCCTTTGGTTTCGTGCTGCCTCCTGGCACAGTCGTTTTTTGGTGTTTGGAACTTTGTACTCCTCCAATAGTTGAACTAACTCTTTGCATTCATGCATCTGTGAAGGCAGCAAGTCTGGTACTTTGGGAGGAAAAATCTTCCAGGGCATCAGGGAGTTTCCACTCTGGGCAGAGAGAACCCAGGACGGGCATCCGAACTCCCCTCACTGTCCCATGGCAAATGTTACCTGGGAGGGACAGTGTCCAGCTCCTCCTTTGGCTTGCAGGGCTCAGGCAGAAAGCAAAGGAACTCAAATCCAACAGCGGGGCCCTGATGCTGGCAAATCCTTTGTCAATAACTACTTGGCTTTAAAAGTGCTGATTACAGACAGAAATGTTTGCGGGATCGGGTCCAGTGGCTGCTTTTTTAATTACTTACCTGTGCTTCGTTGGTCTTCTTTTTTTCAGCATTTTATCCAAGCTCCCAGCAGGACAGCGAGGAGAACGCTGCCCTGGCTTTGTCCTATCTGATCCTGGTCTTCATGTGAGGCTGCCAAAATGTTCCGCCGTGTGAAACACCCGTTAAGTCTGGCAAACGAGATTACTCATTACCTCGTTCTCACCCCCAAATCAGTCTGCCCTGGTGCCAATTACCACGATGCCCGTTTTACCAGGGGATGGACATGGCAGTCCGGAGCCCACTGTGGGGCCACGCACTGCTGGGGACATCCCTGGATAGGGAGGTCTGGATTTTGATCCCGAGCTTCCGAGCGGGGTCACACCTGCAGCCCTCTCTCCTCTCCCTCTCCCCACCCACCGCGGCCGCCGGAGAGTTTGGGAAAGTCGGAGACGGGGCTCCGAGGGCACATCCGCGGCTGAAGGGGCTCAGTCGCTGCTCAGGGTCCTACCTGGAGCTGGGGAAAGGAAGAGGCACCTCCTCACCTCGGGCGCCCGCAGCGCATCCTCCGGCGGCTCCGGCGGCGGGCGGCTCTTCCCAGCGGGATCGCCGGCTACAGCCGCCCTGGTGTCCCGCTGTGCCCCCGCAGCCCGGCCATCCCCAGAGAGGGGCTCATCCTCGGCTGCCAGAAGAGAAGGAAGGCGGCGATGCGGCAGCGGTAACCTGAACTCCCTGCCTGCCTCTTCCCTCTCTCCCTCCTCCCTCCCTCTCTCCCTCCCTCTCCCTGCCTCCCTCCCTCCCCTCTCCCCCGTGGGGAACAGACCCACTGAACCGCTGCGGCTCCATCGGCAGGGAAGGGCAGGTCAGGAGCTGGCTGCGAATGTTTTTATTTTGGGTATTTTGGATGGGAGGGGGAGGCAGCGTCCTGCCAGGTGCGGGAGCTGCAAATCGTGTCAGAGCAGCGCCAGCCCTTCCTGGCGCTGGGAAAGTTCGGCTGGGCGCTCCCAATTACCAGCAACACAGCCTTGATTTGCTCAGCGGGACAGAAATCCCCCTCCGCTCAAAAGCCTGCGTCGAGGCACCCTCGGAGGGGTTTTCCTGATGCGGAATGACAACCCGGGGAAAGGGGAACGAACCTCACCCCGTGCGTGCCCGGGGCGGCGGCGTCGCCGGGGTGACAGCATCCCTCAGGCTCCGCTCACCGCCCCTTTCCTTGGACCCCCGCGTCCGCTTGACCCCGGAGCTGTCTGGGCTCCGGACAGCCCTCGGCCCCAGGCGCAGTCAAGCTTTTGCTTCAGGGCAAAGTACAGGTCCAAGCGGGACACCCGAGCCTTTTCCAGGGCCACTTCCAATACTTGGAGCACGTGGAGAACTGCAGCGCTTTCACCTTTATAAACTGGCCCCTGGCGACAGCAACAGCGACAGCTTCACACCACAACAATTATTGAAGCAAATGGCTCCGGGGGAAAGACATTTCTCTTCTACAGGCTGCGAGCTCCAGCAGAAAAGAATATTCCCAGACAAACGTTATGGACAGAGCAGGTCATTTAATCGAAAAATACCCACGGACGATCCAGGGCACCGTGAATTTCTAGCGAGAAAATAGTGGCTTTGATTTGTCATTGTCATTTTTTTGAAACAGATTGTTAGAGCGCAGCATAAAAAAACACGAGACAAATCAATCACTGCGAGCTGCTGGCAGCTCCCTTTCTCCTCCCCCTCCACTCCAAGGCTGGAGATGGAGAGATGTAGTTAAGGAGACACACAAAACGCTGTTTGCTTGTTGTACTTCACAGGAGAAATACGAGTGAGAAGAGAGGTCCAGATCCACTTCCAGATTTGCTGCAGAAAGGACGGCCCCAAAAGCTTTTTTTTATTTTTTTATTATTCAAAAAGATCCCACTCCTGGGTAGTTTTAGTTTCCTGTAATGAGGAAGCATTAGCTAAGGCACCTAAGAATGCCTGTGCCTCCCTCTGCGTGCATGGCTCTCTCCTTTCTACTCCAAGTTCCTAAATAAACCTTTCCTTTAGTTTTGGGAAAGTGCTAACATTTCCTTTGTCACAGTCTGACCTACAAAGTCTGACAGCTACTGCACACCCAAAAGCTTCTGCCCTCCACCTGGAAACGGGGCATTTTCCCATAGAAAACGGGAAAGCAATGCAGGGGCTGGGGCTCCAAACTCTGCCCACACTGCTGCTGAACATCACACTGCACACTGGCTGCCATCAGGGCAGCCCTGAAATGAGAAATCATGGAATCACAGAATTGTGATTGGGTTGGAAGAGACCTTAAAGATCATCCAGTGCCACAGGCAGGGACACCTCCCACTGTCCCAGGCTGCTCCAAGCCCCAGTGTCCAACCTGGCCTTGGGCACTGCCAGGGATCCAGGGGCAGCCCCAGCTGCTCTGGGCACCCTGTGCCAGGGCCTGCCCACCCTCCCAGGGAAGAATTTCTTTCTCATATCTATCCTAACCCTGCCCTCCTTCACCTCGAGGCTGTTCCCCCTTGTCCTGTCACTCCATGGCCTTGTGAAAAGTCCCTCTCCAGCTCTCCTGTAACACATTAACTGAGAGGGGCTCAAAGGTCTCCCTGAATCCTTCTCTTCTCCAGGCTGAACAATCCCAGCTCTCCCAGCCTGACTCTACAGCAGAGGTGCTTCAGCCCTTGCTCATTCCAACAGATCCACGTCTGTCTCATGCTGGGCACCCAGAGCTGGACACAGCACTGCAGGTGGGGCTCACAGGGGCAGTGTAGAGGGGGAGAATGCATTGCCAAGCCATATAAAGCAGTTTCCACTCCCTCCAGTCAGGCCAGTCTGCTCCAGGTCACTGCTCCCAGCCTGCTCTGTGAGTTTTAGCAATTTGCTTCTCCACGGTTTTTCGGCTGCCCAGCTGTCAGCAAAGCCAGGGAGACTCCGGGGCACTCAGTCTCAAGGCACTCCCTGCACGGGCAGATTACACAGCCCAGAGTCTGGGAGGGGCACTGGGGGGGAAGGAAAATAAACCCTGGAATATCGAGCTTTTGTGCTGGGGAAAAAAAAATCACCCAACAAGCACAGTCTACTCCTCTGAGCCTCTGATTCAGGACTGTGTTTGCTGTGTGAGTCCACCCCTACCCCAGCATTTCAGCAGAGTAATGCACACATGTGCCTCTACTTCACTAGCAGTAAACTTAAGCCAACATATATCTACATAAAGTCAGGCCTCAAAGAGTGAGTCAGGGCCTAAATCAGTGTTGCAATTGAACTAAAATAATCTAAGCCTGCTCTAAATGCACATAGCTTTAACCTGTCACATCAAATGAAAATTATGTACTTAAACTGTAATCTTCCTGTTCCCTTAGTCATCAAAAGAGGCCAGATCAAATTATGGATGCTGTTCAGTGGATGAGGAGGAGGTGGGGATATCTGGTGGAGCAGGATATTCACAGAATCTTTTAGGTTGGAAAAGACCTCCAAGATCATAGAGTCCAACTTGTGACTGATCCCCACCTTGTCCCAAGCCCAGAGCACTGAGTGCCACATCCAGGCCTTCCTTGGACACCTCCAGGGATGGGGACTCCAAACCTCCCTGGGCAGCCCCTGCCAAGGCCTGAGCACCCTTCCAGTGAAGAAATTCTTCCTGGTGTCCAACTTGAGCCTCCTCTGGCACAGCTTGAGGCTATTCCCTCTTGTCCTGTCCCTGTTCCCTGGGAGCAGAGGCCACCTGGCTGCCCCTCCTGTCAGGGAGTCATAGAGAGCAATGAGGTCCCCTCTGAGCCTCCACCAGTCTAAACAACCCCAGCTCCATAAGTCACTCCTCACATGACTTAAAATTCAGCTTGAACCAAGGGGCGTTTCTGCCTTCCAAGCCAGACTCAGCCCCAAACTCAGCCCCACCAGCACTCCCATCCATTATTCAAGCAGAAAACCAGCAGCTTGAATCGCTGGTTGCATCGGTGGCTCTGTGTTGTCATCTCCTCTGACAAGTCTGGGTGGACATGGCCTGGCTAAGTGACAGCAAATATCTCCACACCCGAGTTTGTCAGAGTGTGAGGCAGGCAGAGAGAAGGTCAGGCTGCAAACACCCACCAAAAGATGCCATTGTTTGGCTGGGGCTGAGGTTTGCTGCGTTTTGTTTTCTCACCACTATGAAAAATGTGAGTAGGAGCTCTGTCCTTGGGTTTCTCTGAGCACATGTGCTGATAAGGCAGCTGTGGGGGCAGGCACAGGAGCTCTTGCAGCTGAAGGGGGTCACTGATTTACAGTCTCTGCCACTTGGTGTAGCAATGGGATGTTTTGATGGCTTCACTGTCTGCACTGGGAGTTTCAAGGATATTCACTTTAACGCAAAATTAAACCCAATGTTCATGTGGAGCTTTTCAAGATTTTTCTACAGAGAATCTACACAGATTTATTTCAGTCAGGAGGAGGAGTTTTGTTGAAATAACAGCCTCAGCCCTTCAATGGGCACAGTTTATGTTACAAAGATGCTAACAGCAGTACAGATCAATCTGAGGAAAATTGTTACCAATGAAACCTACTTGTAAGGCAGCAAATGGTTTCTACCCTCAGATTTACAGGATTATAATCCCACTGACACAAAATTGATTGTTGCTGCCCAGAGCAGCCGTGGCTGCCCCTGGATCCCTGGCAGTGCCCAAGGCCAGGTTGGACACTGGGGCTTGGAGCAGCCTGGGACAGTGGAAGGTGTCCCTGCCATGGCAGGGGGTGGAATGAGAGGAATTTTAAGGTCCCCTCCAACCCAACCCCCTCTGTGATTCTAAACCCATGCCTTTGGCAGACAGTGCAGGGACTTTGGTAGACAAGACACATCAGGTACCTCACTGCGCATGATTTATATTCACTGATTTTATAACAGCATCTCTGCTACAGGGGGCTGGAACAGTGCTCACTTAATGAGACCAAAGTATGTAAAATTCTACCACAACTCGTGCAAACAAGGCCTAAATACCTCTCAGAATCAGCAGTGAACAAGGTAAGTGGGTAGCCAGTGTTGTGTACTATCCCCACAGCTGACTCCTGTAGCCATCAATGCTCCTGGGGCTGCCTCCTGTCCTACTTTAATCCCTCAGAGCTCAGAAGGGTTTTTCCTGCTGACAGAATCGTGTCCAGGCAGGTTTTGAGTGTCTCCAGAGAAGGAGACTCCACAGCCCCTCTAGGGAGCCCCTTCCAAAGCTTGGTCACCACCACAGGAAAGTTTTCCTTCAAATTCAGATGAAACTTCGTGTGTTGCAGTTTTTGCCTTGCCCCGATGCTGGGCACCACTGAAGAGTCTGGCCCCATCCCCTTGGCCCCTGCCCTCTGATATTTGGGTGCATTGATAAGTCAAACAATCACTGAATGGTTTTGGGTTGGAAGGGACATTAAAGCCCATGCAGTGTCAGACCCCTTCCACTGCCCCAGGCTGCTCCAAGCCCCAATGTCCAACCTGGCCTTGGGCACTGCCAGGGATCCAGGGGCAGCCCCAGCTGCTCTGGGCACCCTGTGCCAGGGCCTGCCCACCCTCCCAGGGAACAATTTCTTCCCCATATCCTTCCTGAAGATGCCAAAGCCACCTCACCACCCCAAAGAGCAGGGTGAACCCTGGCTCTGCATGGCTTTCAGCTCTCCCTGCCCTCTGAGGATGGGCTCGGGGCTGGCAGCCAGGGCACTGTGGGTTTCAGCCCATCCTCACCCTCATTCCCGCTGGCCTCACGCTGGCTGGGGCTCAAAGGTTTGGCCTCAGCCGTGACCTACATAGAGCAGGCAGCTCCCTCCTCATCCCCCCTCGCCGGGCTGAGCCATCTCAGCTGATTACATCCCATGTCCCGAGCTGTTTCCATGGCCTGACTCCCATTAACTCTTCCCATCACTCCACGTCCCTCCTTGAGCACGAGACCAGTGCCTGGCAGAGCGCCCTGGATGAAAACTTGGGCTCTCAAGTGTCACCAGAGCTTCCCACATCCCTCCTTTCTCATTAGGAGGATTGGGCTTAGAGCCATTTAGGCTTTAACTAAGGCATGTGGCTTGTTTCAATAAATAGTGCAGGTTATGAAATGCTGGGGCCACCAGGAAAGTGCAGCACAACCTCACCCTCGCTACCTGTGGCGTTTGGAGCTCTCCTGGAAGGAGCCTTTGGCTGTGAGGAGCAGTCTGGAGGGATGGGGACTGGACACAGCTGCCCTGGGCACCAGTGGCCCCCTGAGCCCCCCCAGAGCTGTCCTCTCTCCCAGCAGGCACAGAGCACTGCCCTTATGATGATGGTAATCGAATCACACGCTCCAGGGCTTCTGCCTGAAGGAATAAGGAAAGCAGATTTTTTTTTTTTTT
>VXAD01006437.1:152541-189937 GCA_013399195.1 Dicrurus megarhynchus
TGCCCACCTGGGCACCCCTGGGCTCGTGTCCAGCCGCTGGCACCAGCACCCCCAGGGCCTTTCCCAGCTCTCCAGCCCCTCTGCCCAGCCTGGAGCTCCACGGGGTTGGTGTGACCAACATTCCCTCTGTGAAGGATGTCTGGTTGTGGAGAGGATCTCCTTCATTTCTGCACCCTGGGCTGGTGCTTTCATCACTCACCTTGCTCAGGGGGACACCCTGAGGGTATTTCAGAGTCACTAAATAAAATAAATGGCTCGTGGAGCAGACCCTGCTCAAACATTAAGCTGAAGAGCCCCAGTTTTGCTCCCTGCACCCCTCAGCAAACACAGAGTTCAGGTCTTCTTGCAGGCAGGGTGGTCACAGCTTGTGTGTTTTACTTCAGCCCTCTTCCACTCTGCCCCATGAAACACGATCTCCAAGGTGTGGACGACAAGGGCAGTGTCCAGCTGAGTGTTTATAGATTTATTTCTGAGGGCTTCCTTGCCAGGTGACTTTACATGAATGGTATTTTTAAAACATGAAACATGATTCTCAAGTGAAAGAATAAGAGGAAATGGCCTCGAGTTGTGCCAGGGTAGTTCAGATTAGACATAAGAAAAAAACCTTTTTCCCTGGAGGAGTGGCCAGGCCTTGGAACGAGTTGCCCAGGGAGATGGTGGAGTTGCCAGCTCTGGAAATGCTCAAGAGGTGTCAGAATGTAGCAATTTGGGACATGGTTTAGGGGTGCTTATGGTGGGACTGGGTGATTTTGAAGGTCTCTTCCAACCTCAACGATTCTGTGATTCTATGAAAAGAATATTTTTTTTAAAAACCCAACAAAATTTGCAGATACTACAACTTGCTCTGCTATTAAGCATTTTATCTGATCTCTAATTTATATGCCCCCTCTCAGCCCCTCCTGTTTTTCAGGAGATCCAAACCATGGCCCACCCAGATCAGGGTGTGTTGTGCTCACCCAGACACGGGTGTGTCAGCACCCTACCAGCTCCTCTTTAGCGTGAGTCAGGCCAGGAAGACTGGCTGCCCACAAGTTCAGAGCCCATTAATCTTTCATACAGGGCAGTAAAACATAGATGAGCAGTAAATGTACCTGTCCTTGTTTCCTCTTGCCCACTATATCAGCTCTGTGCTTTTAGGGATTCAGTCAGAGTTGGGCTTCAGATGTTAAACCATCAAATCTTTAAGCAAGTGGAGACTCTGGAGTCTTTTATTGGGTTTGCATGGCCAAGCTTTGGTAGCGGGGGCAGGGGCTACAGGAGTTAGAAGTTCACTTTTTGGCATCTTCTCAGCACAGAGGGTGTCTCCCAGCCCTTGCATACACAAAGAAAGAGGGGAAACACTTCTTATTAAAAAAAAAAAACAGGCAAAATATAAGAAGGTCATTGAGCTTTGCTTTTGTGGAACCTTTCTTTTTTAATCTAATTCCTTTAGAGGAAATGCCTTGTACAAAGAGCTCATCCAACTCACAGGAAAAAATTTACTCCTGTTGGAGTCAGTTTTTGACCGAAAGGCAGCTGTTGGGGTTTTCTTTCTGCGAGCAGTCTGTGTCACTGAGAAATGCTTTCAGGGATCCAGGGGCATCCAAAGCTTCTCTGGGAAACCTGTTCTTGTGCCTTCTACCCTCACAGTAAAATATTCCTTCCTAATAGCCCATCTAACCCTACTCTGTCAGTCTGAAGCCATTCCCTGTGTCCTGTCCCTCCAGCCCTTGGAAATTGTCTCTCTCCATGGTTCCTGCAGCTCCTTCAGGCCCTGCAAGGCCACACTGAGCTCAGCCCAAAGCTTCTCCTCTCCAGGCTGAACAATCCCAGCTCTCCCAGCCTTTCCTCCCAGCAGAGCTGCTCCATCCCTCTGCTCATCCTGGTGCCTCCTCTGGCCTCTCTGCAGCAGCTCCACGTCCTCCCTGTGCTGGGCCCCAGGGCTGGGGCAGCTCTGCAGGTGGGGTCTCACCTGAGCAGGGCAGAACCCCACAGGTGATGGCCCCAAGCAAGGAAGAACTTCCCGAGTTTCTGCCGCCGGCTCCGCGTCTAATTTGGAAACAAAAACCCCAGCCTGACAGGGCACCCTTCAGGAGTGTCTGACCTTCATCCCCGGCGTGTCTCTGAGCGCTGCTGCCAGCCCGGGCACTGCGGGCTGGGCTCTGTCCGTAACCCAGAGAGGCTCCGTCACCTCCCGGGGGATTATCCCGGCGCTGGGTTCCGAGTCCCGCCCGCTGCCGCCGCAGGGATCGAGTGTCTGCCAGGCTCTCTGATGTTCGGCTTGTAGCAGACACGACTTCAACACGCCCCCCTTGAGACGGCAGGCACCAAAATATCTGTGTTTTTAGCAGGAGTCGCTTAGGGAAGAGGTTGATGCTGAGGTTTGGAATAGTGACAGTCGGGCAAAGATCACCGCGGGTTAAAAACGCACTGCTGAGGACAGGAGTGAGGAATAATTTGCTAAGGACTGGTTCAACCCATTTAGCACTGGTTGAATTCACTCTTTTCAGGTGCCTCTAGCACACTGCAGGTCCTGTACACCCAGTATTTGCTGTCTCTCCTTGCTTCACAGTCCATGTTCCTCCTGACACACGCCGTACTGCAGTGCACATCTGACAAAAAGATGTTATTCCCTCTTCCTCTGGATTGTTTCTTCTCCAGCTTTATGTTTTCTCTATTCCTGGGTATGTAATGACTTTCATTAGCCACCATTTGTGGGAATTTCCAATTTGGAAATGTTGCTGCAATACACCAACCAAGGTCCTGTTGCCTCCTCTCATAAAATATCCTGGATAACTGGAATGGCTTTTCCCTGATCTCTCCGTGTGGATTTAACCTTTCTGGTCAGGATTCAAACATTGCACAGGACCTGCCCCGAAGGAGGTGCCAGGGCAGTGCTTTGCAGTGTGACTCAGTATCCCCTTTACTTCTGAAAATAACTCCTTGGGACATCTACTCATCGCATTCCTCTTTGCTGCATCACATTACAGCTCCCCATGCCTTGGAGACAAACCTGTGCACACAAAGTTCTGCCTCCTGGGCCAATCCTAGGAGGACAGAATCCCAGCTTCTAGCAAAAATTCTTATTAGACCCCAAAGCACGCGATGCTGGGACTCCATGCCACCAAATTTTATCTGACATCTGTACTTTGGGATCTTTCACTTCTTCCTGGGATGTTGTCCTGTTTTCCTCCACACTGGCAATGCTCTCAACTCACTGCCAGATCAAACTCCTTTGGCACAGGCAGCCTGTGCTGGGGGTGATGTTAAACACAGTCCCCAGGAGCCACCCTTGCAGGTTTTCTCTCCCCTGGGTACGTCCCTGCTGACCCCTCATCCTTCCCCACAGCCTTCCCCTCTCCCAGTGCTGGGGATCAGGTGGAGGTGTCCTCACCACAGCACGGCTGGGTGACTCCCCACCCAAATTTTGGCAACCCAAGGCCCTCCAAGAGCTGCTTCCTCCACCTCCTGCATTTGTCTCTGGATGGGCCACACTGGCAACTCCCCCAAACCCAGCCCGAGGCTGCCCAGAAGCTGAATATAATTTTCTTATAGTGATTTATCTGATTAGGGGCACACAGATACCATTATCCAACCCATTTCAACTGGACGCAGCACGGCCCATCATTAAAATCCAGCAACACTCTAATGCTCATGGAAAAGTACTGGAGCCAATACTCCTGCTCCATCACTGACTGCTGGGAACCACTCACGAGGAATGACATGCAAAAACTGTCACCTCCCCAGCCAGAGGGGTGCTGGAAGAGAATGTGCCTGTTTTATTTATTTATTTAATTTTTGGCAACCTATTGTGGAGGTGCTTCACTTTTGTTGAAATAAAATATTAAACAAACAAAAAAATCCCCGTGGTGAGGGGTAAGGGAAACACAGGCTGGGCAGCAGGAAAGAAGGCAGCTCGTGTGCTTGGTGCTGCCTGCAGAGCTCCAGGACTGCAAATTTTATCAGGGTAATGTGATTTGGAAGGCTAAGGCTGGCAGTGCTCAGCACACGGCTCCAGCTCACCTGCAGCCTCTGCTCAGCCCCACCAGAGCAGGGGACTGGAAATTGGAACTGACAGGACAATGGCATCCAGCCAGGATCCCATCCTGGAGTTCAGCAGAGCAGAAACCACTATGCTTTGACCCCAGCCCCACAGCTCAGGGGCTCTGGATTCAGCAGCCACCCTCCCCCTCTCTTGGTGCACTCTGAGCTCCGCTGTGTCCTGGTATCTATCTCAGAGTCACGGAATCATGGAATTGTTTAATTTGGAAAAGACCTTTATGACCATCAAGACCAACTGTTCCCCCAGCACTGCCAAGGCCACCACTGCCCCATGTCCCCAAGTGCCACATCTGCATGGCTTTTAAATCCCTCCAGGGATGGGGACTCCAGCACTGCCCATTCCAATGCTTGACAACCCTTTCCTCGCATAATTTTTTCCTCATATCCAATCCAAACTTCCCTTGGTGCAACTTGAGGCCACTTCCCCTTGTCCTGTTCCTTGTTCCCTGAGGGCAGAGCCCGACCCCTCCCTGGCTGCACCCTCCTGTCAGGGAGCTTTGCAGAGAGGGAAGATCCCCCCTGGGTTTCTCTTTGATCCACTGAGCTCCACTCTGGTGCTTACACAGTTAAGGAGAAAAAAGTAAGTTCAAATTAAAAAACTTCTAGGTTCTTGCATTGTTTTGTGCCTCCAGGCTTCTTTTTCTGGGGCTGCATTTTCCTGAGGGATTACACTGCTGAGGAAGGAGAGGTGCTAACAGCTTTTGTCCACAGCTCTCAGCAAAACCCCAGCTAGCTGGCAGGAAGGCACTCTGTGTGACACCTTCCTCTAGGTGCATAAGGAAGTAGCCTCTGCAGTCTCAGAAGTAATGCTCCAAACTTTTTCAATGAAGCAGGAAACACAGATAAGTTCTGTTCTGCTTCAAAATGTCATGGAATCACAGAACCATCGAGGCTGGAAGAGACCTTCACAGTCATCCAGGGAGCAAAAACCAGGGAAAGGTGACCACATTCTCAGCCATTTCTCTGTAGGCTGCTTAATAGGAGAGTGTGGTGAGAAAGCAGTGAAAATACAGTGTGAATCCTTTATGTGATAGCTGTCAGGTATCAATATGATGGGGGGAAAAGTTATCATTTTTTAAGGGGAATGGGCAACTCAGAAGCAAATAATCTTATCAAAGGATGAAGGTGTGGTTATGCTTTCATCATTTGATCAGTGCATTGATACTTGATTTTATTCCCACAGATTCTCTGAAATATTTTCTCACTTTCACGGGGGAATTAAGGTGCAAGGAAGTTAACTGGGTAGTCTGCGGTCACAAATGGGCTTGGATGAGCTGGTGTCAAAACTCAACTTCTCTTAAATCCAGTGACAGAGTTATTCCTCACAAATCAGACACCCTGAAAGATATACTGTGCCTCAAAGAAACTGTGGTCTCTAAAGCAGTCCCAGGTGTTCTCAGAGATTCATCCTTCATCTCTCTGAGATAAGGACTCCACAGCTCCTTCCTACTTTTACCCCTGGAGGTATTTAAAGGTGAAGATGGGACTCTTAAGGACGTTTTTTAGTGGTGGGGTTGGCAGTGTTAAGCTTAGGGTTGGACTCAGAGATCTTAAGGGTCTTTTCCAACATAAATGATCCCAAATTCTCACTCATCACCGTGGTTCTCCACCCCTAATTTGGACTCCTGTGCCCTTGATTTGTGCCATCCAACTCTGCACCATGACTAACCAATGAGTTACTTTCCCCTGAGCTAAATGGAGATAGAAACTCGTTAAGATGAGTCTCAGCTGAGATTTGCTGCTCCCTCCCTGTGCTTCATGCTTGGCAATGATGGGAACAACAAGCATCCTTCAGGATATTTGACATCAAACCTAAAACTCACAATCTGCTTCCTGAAGAAAAAACTTTCTTGAGTTCTCAGCTTCCCAGATGATATGTCAAGCATATTTCCAGCCTCCCGAAGTTTTCAAAGGATGCAGACAAACAGACTTATCTCCTTTAATGCTGATATCCTCACATTAAAGAGAAGGCTGTAAGCAAGTTTTATTACTTGGAAGGTGGATGAACAGATGTGGTGGCTGGAAAAGCGGCCAGAAACCCTGACTGGGGGCTGGCACTGCCCTGGCAAAGCTCCTGAACAGTTTCATTTCTCTCCAATGAATTTCACGAAGGGTTTTCTTAGGAGAAAACCTCTTACACAGTTTGTTGGCTCAGAAGTGCTCTCATCCATGGCCCAAGCCGCCTTCTGGACCTGCCATTCCAAACCCTTTATTAGCAACACAGTGAAGCTCCTCATATTTATTTTCCTACAAAACAAACTACTGACTAACCCTATCCACATTGTTGCTTGCCACGCTACTTGAAATCACTTCTTTTACACTTCAGCAGCCTGTGAAACTTGACAATCAATCATCCTGAAGTGCCAACAGCCACATCCTATGACATATATGGATCTGTAGGAAGCATAGCTTGAAGCCTTTCTAATTTTAGCTTGTTTCAGGATACGAGAAGTTTCAAGCATCAATCATCCAAGGAAAACGATTTACATACCAAAGTGTCACCAAAAAGAAGAAAAAAAAAAAGAACAGCCTGCTGGTTTGTGTGTAACTGGGGTGCACTGGGAGGATTTTTCATCCATGGGTTCCTGGAGCCTGTGGAATGCCGTGTACTCTGTGTTAACCAGCCGCAGTTGTCTTCTCCCAGTAAAACAGGAATGACATAAAAATGCAGCCAGTATTCTTCCAAGTGCATTTAAACCAAATTTGTGCTACTGATTTTCATTCAGCTGCAGTTCAGAAAAGACTTAATTCTTTGCCCGGTTGCACTAAATTACTGCAGAAAGTATTAAGGTTATGTAAGCAGAATTAACGCTATGGCCAAAATCACCGAGCAGCAGCCGGCCCCCGGTTTATCCTTGGCATACTCACAGCCTCCTTTTCTCCTGGCAGGATGAGCAGCACATGCTGATCCCAAGGAACGCCCCAAATTTCTGTGCTGGCTGTAGGATCTCCCGCTATCCTGTTTGCTGTTTCACCCCAGCCACCAGCTGAAGACCAGGGCAGCGTGTCCCTCCCACACGGGAGGCTTAGCATTCCTCACATTCCCTCCCAGCCTTCCCAGATTAGACCCTCTCCAGAAGATCACTGCTGTGTTTCTGCCTTAACAAGAATGTGCAAAGTGTGGTAGGTTTTGTTTCAAGCCCAAAGTCTGCGCCCTGCCCGATGTCCTGAGTACACTCAGGTTTTTGTTCTGAGGGGGAAAAGTGGAGCTTGTGGTTCATCAGCCACAGGAAGCTCAGGCAGCCTGGGAATACATCAAGGCACAGCACACATTGGATTTACCACACTTCCAGAGGGATTCACAGGTCTGTGTTCATATTGTCCACCATGCTCCCAAAAGTCCAGCCTTTTGCTCAAAACCTCTGCAGCAATGACTGGCTTTGATTTGGCTGCTGGCAAGGCAGGCAAAATTTTCCCCAGGAAAAGGAATCACCTGCAGGAACATAAGGAATGGTAAAATCAGTGGCTCACCTAACCTGGCATTCAATCTTTGGAAGTGGAAATGGGCAAAGCTATTTAGGGACAGCAAGTCTGACATATTTAAATCCTTTTGCCCCCAGTCCCCAGCATCTATGATTCCTTGGATTAGGGATATTGTGGACATATCCCAGGCTGTAGTATCCATTTATGAGCCTCCTGCTCCTAACACTGCCTGATCCCTTCCTGGACCCATTGACATTGTTAGCTTCCATAACATCCTGTGATGATGAATTCCAAAATTTCTTGACTCACTGCATAAAAACAAACATTCCCTCTTTTTGCTCTTTCAAGCCGATCTATTAATTTCATTGTGTCTGCTAATTTTCATTATGGTGTTGCAGGATTTTCTGACTCACTGTTCCGCATTCATCTTTATGATTTTTTTGCAGTTGCCTTGGCTTCCTCTCCAAATTGAAGAGTCTTTTCTGCCTCCTCATGGAGCAGCTGTTTCATCCTCTGCAGCTGCTCTTTTCTCTGTATTTCTTACATCCCCAGGTCTTCCCTGAGACCAGACTGCACAACCTGTTCAAGATGTCAACACAGCCAGGTTTACATGGCAGCAAAGCCCTGCTATCCTGCTGACAGTGCATTTCCCTGGTCTTGGCCACTGCTGCACCTTGAGCTGATGATTTTGGAAGGACGTGGAGCTGCTGGAGAGAGGCCAGAGGAGGCACCAGGATGAGCAGAGGGATGGAGCAGCTCTGCTGGGAGGAAAGGCTGGGAGAGCTGGGATTGTTCAGCCTGGAGAGGAGAAGCTTTGGGCTGAGCTCAGTGTGGCCTTGCAGGGCCTGAAGGAGCTGCAGGAACCATGGAGAGAGACAATTTCCAAGGGCTGGAGGGCCAGGACACAGGGAATGGCTTCCCAGTGCCAGAGGGCAGGGCTGGATGGGATCTTGGGCAGGAATTGTTCCCTGGGAGGGTGGGCAGGCCCTGGCCCAGGGTGCCCAGAGCAGCTGGGGCTGCCCCTGGATCCCTGGCAGTGCCCAAGGCCAGGTTGGACATTGGGGCTTGGAGCAGCCTGGGACAGTGGAAACTGGATGATCTTTATGGTCCCTTCCAACCCTCACCATTCCATGATTCTATGATTCCATGACTTTGTACAGCCCACGGCCGGAACAACAGAGAAAACATCTGTGCGCAGAGTTAAATTAATGCTTCTATAGACAAAGAGCAGACACGACAGAGAACACATTTATTTAAACTGCTGCACCATGGGAATCTCAATCATTTTCAAATGCCAGCTGAGGGAGAAGTGACTCACATGGCTTGTGTACAGGAAGCCTCTTTGCAGTTCTCAGTAGTGAATTTCTTTTCCTCTGAAGATGTCACTGGTGTGAGTGCAGTCGGCTGCTGAGTGGCAGCAACGTGCTTGGCAGTGTTCAGACATGGAGAGACGTGGTTCCTGCCCTGGGAGCTCACAATCTAAATGTGACACGGACAAAACTATCCCAACACAGAACAATTGACTGAATTATCATCTGCCAGACATAAGATCCATTTCAACAAGCAACTGGAATACCAAATATATATATAAAGGCTACAGGTGGAACAGAGTGCTGTCTGTGTTCTGTTCATAATTCTACAGGCACTAAAGGTAGTGGTGCTTTGCTTGAGAAAGGGATTTTCTTTTCTTTGGTAGGGCGGCTCCAGCTTGTGCTTCCTGAACCAAAACAAAGAAAATTAGGTTAGAACTGAGCACTTCTGTGATGTTACAGAGCTGAACTCTGGACAATGTTGTGATGAATCAATTCCCATGCAACAGAGGAACCCAGATTTGGGAGAGGCAGCATGAAAGGAGTGATGGATTTCCTGCCCTGCTGAGGTGCTGGGAAATCCCACCAGCATCTGGTTGGTGAAACCTTTAGAAACTATCTCAGAGTCAGCTGAAATCCAGCCCAGACCAAGCTAGATGGCGCTTGGAGCACACTGGGATAGTGGGAGGTGTCCCTGCCCGTGGCAGGGAGTTGGGACAGGATCATCTTTAAGGTCCTTTCCAACCTGAACCATTCCATGATTCTATGGATCCTGCTAGTCCTAGAAAGAGCATTTTGCACTTTGTGTCTGTGATCACGAGGAAGTCCCATCACCCCAAGGAAAATCTGCTGGAAATTCCAACTCTCTTGTAAGTTACAGTTTCTCCCTAGTAAATGATTTTCTGATCTGTATTTCAGTGCAGGTGAGAAGGGACAGAGGAAGGAGAAAACCCGAACATTAAAATGAGAAAGCACATGCTGACAGAACATGAGCAGTGCTGGATGCTCACACACCTATACAGGACATATTCTGCCTTCCAGATGCTTCCTGTTTTGAGGTTTTAAGTGGGGCCTATTGTCAGTAATTTTATACTGAGTCATATTTCTTGTCAGGCTCCTCTCCCTTATCAGTACTTTCAGTTTTCAACTAAATTTGAGAGAGGGATTCATGTGAGACATGGAGCTCCTAAAAGCCGCAGTGAAATCAGCAGCTGAGTAAGAGAGGAGAGGGAAGAATTCTTACTCCATGTGAAAGGCAAGATGCAACAGTTAAATCTACTTTTGAGTCATCAGCTGGGCACTTTGTGCACGGACCCTTCGCCCCTCCACAACAGTAACTGCAAAAACTGCAAGTTTATGTTACTTTAAGGGTATTTAGAAACTATGCTTGGTATCTCAGTAGTTACCTGAAAACCTGTTCAAGAAATATTGTGTCATAGGGAACCATACTAAGACTCTTCCTGCTCCTCCACCTCTTCCTTTTCTTCTCCCTCTCCCTGCTTTTCTTCTTCTTCCTTTTTTTTTTTTAAATGGAAAATAGTTGTAGTTACCATATAGGAGTTGAAAGAAAAAACAAACAGTCTCGAAATGCAGAGCTCTGCTTTTACAGCTGTTCTGTTTCTAATAAATGCAATATTCTTTGAGATTCAAAAATAGAATTAATGTATATTTTTTTAATCTCAACATGCCAGAGCTTTAGTTTGTGGACTTAATAGGCAAGTGATGGAATATAAACACACTCTTTTTAGGGAGGTTAGAACAGGTGGCTAAGATGCAAATAGATGCTCAAGATCAAACTGAGAATATGAAATAGGTGTAAATATGACAAAAAGTTTAGTATTTTTAATTATACAATTATAACTATACAATATATACTATATATATACAAAATATATAATTATACAACTATATATAATTTAATCATATTTCTTGGAGCAGCAAACAAGTAAAGATTCACAGCACAGGAACTAGACTCCTGAACGATCTAAAAATCATCTGGAATCAGATAATACAGCCTTGTTTCTATTTCAAAAGCTCTTATTTCGCTCTTTTCTGCAGGAGAAATGACACAATTGAAGGAAAACAGCCCTTTGCTTCAATCAACAGTTATCTAAAAGCTTGAATTTGTGTAACACAGACAACAATCTCTGCTTATTGTCTTTCTAGAGAAAATGAAGCTCTACTCTGAAAAACAACTGGAAATTGCTTCGTGGGCTCCTCTGCTCCTCTTTCAGCGATCTCTTGTCCAAAGCCACTCCCATATGTATAAATCAGCTTTATCTCAATCTGCCATCCCTTCACAGACTGCTTGGACTGTGAAAGTGATGGGAATTTCTTCCTGGCATAACCAAATAACCAATCAAAGAATCCATAATGAACTCTCAGTCAGGACTGCAGCTCGTGTACGAGCAGCAAACACCTTTGTTTGGCCTCTCGGGCACCTCCCGTCTGTGCAGGAGTCACACCTGAGTTGCTGAAGTAAAATCCTGGTTAAATATCTGCCTGGGAATGGAGCTGTTGGAATCAGATCCCTGGTTTCAATTGTTTTTCAGGGCAAAACATTGCACAAAAGAATCACTCCTGCAAAACCAGGAGTGTAATACAAACGTCTGTGGGTTAGAAGTTCTTATGCCAAAGGAATATTGCATCTCCGGGCATTTTCCCCCAGGAAAGGTGCCTTTCTTTATCTCATGAGAACTCTGATCCAGGGCCAGGAGAACCCACAGACAAAACACATCTTTCAGATATTACCAACTGCCATTCAAAATTCAAGTCAATTAACTTTTACAGAAAAAAAAAAAAAAAGGGGCATTTTTCCGGCTTGAAGCATCAGTTGGTGGTGCTGGGGTACAACTAACCAGCCTTGATGGCCCTCACCAGACTCCCCAGGAGCTCCCATACTTTGCTCACAGGTCCAGGACCTTTAGGGTCTGGAAAACACATCCTGGGAGGCTCAGTCTGGAGAAGAGGAGGCTCAGGGTGGACCTTGTGGCTCTGCACAACTCCCTGACAGGAGGGGCAGTGAGGGTGGGGGTCGGGCTCTGCTACCAAGTGAAAGGACAAGAGGAAATGGCCTTAAATTGCATCAGAAGAGCTTCAGATTGGAGATTAGAAAAAAAATTTCCCTGCCAGAGTGGTGAGGCCTTGGGATGAGCTGCCCAGGGAGTGGTGGAGTCACTGTCTCTGGGAGTGTTCAGGAGGAGTCTGGATGTGGCCCTTGGGGACAGGGTTTGGGGTGATGCTGGTGCTGCTGGGGTGGCACTGGATGCTCCTGAAGGTCTGGGCAAAGCAGAAAAGTGTCTGAGGATTTGCACCTGGGTCATACAAACTCTGCCGAGGAAAACATCTCCTTTACAGGCAGAACTGCCTAAATTGTCAGCATGAATCTTTCACACTCAAAATGCAATCACAGCATGGTGTCAGTGAGTGACTATCAAAGATAGACTTGTCTTGGGAGTCCTTGGCAAATTTTATTGAAAAATCTGTGACAGACAATTTCTCTTCCATTTACAGATTTTAATGATTAAAGGCCCATCTTTGTTCCCAGTCAATAACACCACAATATGACCAATCATTATCTCTACAGAATATGACTGTTGTGTATTTACTTTCATGAATAAGAATTTACTGGCTTTTGAGTGAAGCAAAGGGACTGAAAAGGAATTAAATACACACAAACAAAAGATGATAATAAAATATCCAGGTATACTATACCCCTGTTACTGCATGTTCTTCCTCGCCTTCCTACAGAAGAGATACAAAAGAAAATGTTGAAAACATAAATTAAAGAAAGAATATCAGAAGTCAGACAGGGAAAACACAGCAGAAGTTAAACACTGAATTTAGGAAAATTATGTGGAATTCACTGGATTCACTTGGAGATAATGTCCTCCAAATTAACTCACAAAGCACTTTCCAGCTTAACTTTTATGTTGGAAAAGGGCTATAAAATCATTAAATCAAGCTCCCTTTTCCTCAGTTACTTCCAATCAAATCTGCTTCATTGGCAAGCAAAGATTCAGACCTGGGTTTTGTTTGCTTGTTCAGGTGCAGTTTTTGTGGGGTTTTTTGGTAATTAGCTGATCTGCAAAATGAAAGTTAAATCAGAATTACAGAGAGTCTTATCTACGCTATGTATCATCACTCAGAATCTGGCTTGGGATTCTGTTAAGTGTTGTAGGCTGCAACAGATGCCTTGGCTCAACAGGGAATAAAAAATAATACAAGCTGGTTTTAGACTGTAGATTGAGCAGAAGTGATGAGAGAGATAAAAAAGAAAAAAATATAAATGTACAAAGTGAATAAAATTTAATGTTAGATCCTAAGCTGGCTGTTAGGGGAAAGAGCTGATCCTACACAAAATCCCAAAGAGAAGAGGCAAATGTCACAGTGCCACGCAGAAGGCAGAGGGGTTGATATGAGTTTTCATGGAATGAGTTAAGGGAGTGAGTTGCAGTGCCAGGGTTTAAATATGGCCTGGGGAATTGCTGAGACAGGATACAGACTTGCATTATAATATGATTTTTGAACACGTTTCTAAAATAGTTTTGCCCTGAAGGGAGCCTAATCTGTACTGAAAACTGATTTAACTGGGACACCACTTAAAAGATATTCTAACCTCCAAGCTTAAATCTGAAGTCCAAATGAGACAGTAAACCTAGAGAACATTTATTACCAGCACATGGAGTGACCAGCAGGGTCCACGTCATGCTGGAGCTCAGCCTTTTCCTCAAGAAACTCAAAACCAAAGGGACAGACAATGGCAAGACAGAGAGGCACTACATCCATGGTTTCCTCATGGTCATACCAGCCTGAGACAAAAAGCTGGAGCTTCTGGACTTCCGCATCTCCCAGGAAGGGCAGCAGAAGCTGGAGAGAGCTGCAGCCTCCACATTGACCATCCCCTGCTCCCGAGCACTGGAGGAGCCTCCTGAAACCTGGAGCCTCCCTGCAGCCCCACGGCTGGGACAGTCCCAGGTTGTTCTGCTATCTGTCTCTATCTTATCTTTGCTCACTGGCAAAGGCTGAGGTAACTTTTACCTCGCCAAGACTCTTCCAGAATTTTTCCACAGCACTGGCATTTCTCCTGCAAAGAAAGTCACTGGAGGAAAGCTGGCTTGGTTACACCCCGCAAATGGGAGTCATTTTTGAGATGGCTTGAAGCAGTGCTAAACAAGGCCAAAATTCCAATACTAAATTCCCACTGGCATATTAATTCAGCCACAGAACATAAAACTGCCATCTTTCAAATTTTTGTGTTGAAAATACCTGTATCCTTCAGGACTTAACATCCAGCAGAGATACTCTGATGGCAATCTGGCAGTCTTTGAGCATATTTACTTTCAGAAAACCCTGCCCAGGTAAGGAAATGGTATTTTAACTTTCATTTATAAGCATAAAATGAGATACAGGGACAAAAGGTGGAATTCATCTCGCTGTAGCTGCCTCAGAGTTGCTCTTCTCATCTAACCCCATCCTCTGTGTGCTGTCTGTAGTGAGTGAGGAGAGCAGAATTCCTACAGAATGATTCATGCCATCCCAACTGAAGTGATAATTGGCATGAACTATAGCAAGGCGGGCAGATGCCACGGCACTGAAGTGATTTGTCCTCAGTGACACGGGAAGTGGGTGTCGAACAGGGCAAAAAATGTTTTCTGTGCTCTCTCCTCCGCCTCTCCCCTCCCTGAAAAACTGAAAAGAAATCTATTTTCCACTTTTAGCTCCAATCCTTTCTGTGAGAAATGGAGCAAGGTGCTGGTTGTATAGGAGTGGTACTGCATGATGTCACTGCAGAGCCTCTCCTACACAGCTGCTTGACACATTTGCAGACGTGTTCCAGCATTCTGTTCTCATTTGAAAAACATTAAAGCAGAATGCCAGCCAGAAGGGCAAGGCACCCAGGCCAGCCAGGGGATGCACTGCAGTTTCGGCTCCAGAGAAATAAGGAATTTGATGGCAGTCACCTGCCAGCTGAAATTCACAGCGACATGAAAAGTGCTTGGATATAATTTTCCTTAAGGAGGACTTTAGTTCCCAGTGAGGACTGTCTCTCCTCATCACTGTTTTGAAATTATGAGTGGGACTTCCCAGTGGCTGAGACTTGCATGAGGGTGTGTAAAAGAGGTTTTTCCAGCCTAAGAGTGACTGGATCACTCATTATTAAAAAGGGCAATGGGGAAAGGCCTACAGAGAGGTGTTTCCTCTGGAGAAATATTGCAGCTAGATGAAAAAAAACCCCAAACTCCACTTGTTCTGATCTTTAATGAAAGAGATGATGCATATGTGACAGATATTCCCCTGGGACCATCTGATCTCCAAACCACAGAAGAACCTCACAAGAGTGAGTGCTTGATGCAGCAGCAGGCCTGACTCCCTGGGAAGCGTCACCCAACGCTGCAGCATCCAAATAAACCCATCCTTCAACGCCAAACTGAGCTGCAGTTTGAGATCTGTAATACCAGACCAGGAGCAGACAGAAAGGAAAACACTGGCCTCTGTTTCTGCCCTGCCCAGGGGATTCTGCAAAGCCTGGAGAAGGCACTGTCAGATCTGCACCAAAGATTAACAACCAGATTTACGAGCACTGCACATGCTGGCCATTGAGAGCGGCAATTTTTTTTCACACAGGCAGGACTCAGATGTCTAGTCCTAAATTATCCTCCATAACTAGACTCTGGTTCTCAATGACCATCAAGATAAAATAAAAAGCTTGTGGTAACAAGTGGCAAAAGGTAGCTGCTGTTATTCAAGATCCAGAACAAAGTTCCCTGGAGTTTTATCTAGGTTTCATATCATCCTGATGTCAAAGAAAATACATCCAAAAGACAAGCAGGACCACTCCGCAATCAGTCACTCTGAGGCACACCACGAGGGCCTGTGGGTTTATGTTTCATGTGCTTAGCACAGGTAAAACCCTCAGATCACAAAGAGAAAGGAAAAATTACCTGTTGACCTTCTGGTGGTGTCTGGTCAGACTGAGCCTCTTCAGGAGCCCCTTCATCTGCCTTGTCTTCTGTGTGTGCCTCAGTTTCATTCGTGGCATCAGACTTTTCATCCTTGGAATCAGACTTCTCTCCCGTGGCATCAGACTTCTCTCCTGTGGCATCAGACTTTTCAGACTCCTGGCAGCAAAGGGGAAGTCATTGCAAGCTTCAGGGCACGTAACCAACAATTCATTTCTATAAAATTCTTGACTTTCTTGTTTTGGGAAAGTGTTTTTCTAATTTTGCTTCAGCGTTCAAATGAAAATACCCCCTTTTAGGGTGTGTTTCTCCTGTGAAAAGAACACTTGCTGGCATGTTGAACTGGTGGGCTTTGTGTGGGGAAAACACAAATTCAAGCACTTCTCAGCATAGCAGATTCTCTAACCTTCCTCTGGAAAGTTTAATAGAAACCAGTGTTTACCCTGATGGCAGATTCGAGCTTCCGGAAAAAAAAGCTTTTTCTACCAGCATGAATTCCAACTAAACATCGTCCAGAAGCTACAGGAAAACAGAAGTAATGAAGGATTTCACATTTAGTCTCTTAACCTTCTTGCTTAAAAACATCAGGAAACTCTTCCCACATCATTCAATCAAGCCTATTTGTTCCAGCACCATGACCAAGCACCACCTGGGAGGTTCTTTATTTGAAAAATATCCTGGTGTCCTTTCAGCCAGGTGGCTGTGAAAGGTCACAGTGGCTCCCACACTGTGTCAGATAAAAGGAGGCCTCGAGTGGAACAGCAGAAATAGGATGAAATGCAAGAGCATGAAGTGCAAAGTCACCTTATTTGGGCCAAGCAGTTCTGGGTCAGAGATTAGGAAGTGATTTTTCTATTGCACTTTGGGAGCTTGTTAGTTAATGATCATCAAGGAAGAAAAAGATGGATGTATTTAAATAAGCATGGGATAACTGAGCCATGAATGTGATGTGACAATGAAAGAGGTAAAAAATGTGGTTCTCATATGCATGAAGTGAGGCAAAACCTCCTCTGGATTGCTCTGTACCATCCCAGTCAATCAGGCTCAAGAAAGAGAAACTCAGACTGGAACAGGTGCAGAGGGGGCTACAGGAACATCTGAGGGAATGGAGAGCCTGTCTTATGAAAGTGTGACAAAAAAAGCTTCATTGCTTTAATCTATTGAAAGTGATGCTGTGAGGGGATATGATGGCACTCCCAAAATAGAACAGAGTAAACATCAGACGGGGATAGGATAAGGAAAAGCGCTGAGGTAGATGCACAACGAGTACAAACTGGCTGTGTAGAAAAATTCTAATCATCATCAGTGGGAGATTTTGGAAGAGATTGGTAGTAGAGAAGCTGAGGTAAATTAATTATTAAAAGGAAATTTGACCCCATTCTGAGAGGTTTTATCTGGGGGGGGTTTCCTCTGGAAATAGAGAATTGGACCCAGGGGAGGTTCTGTCCTGTGTCATCCTGAGATCCACATGCTTTGGGAAGAGCAGCACATCCCTGAGAGGAGACAAACTCCTTCCCCATCCCTGTGACCAAGCCCTTACAACTCAGCCACCTGCTTGGTTTGGGGTTTGCTGCTTTTCCATAATTTCATTTGTCTCTACAATTAAACAGAAGCCCTCAGTCATGTTTTCCTGTCCTTTAAGCTTCACAAGTCCTCCTCCAGTACCTCCATCACAGATATTTCCTCAGCCAGTGTGCACTTATCCTTCAGAACAGGGCTTGTCTGGCTGGCTTTTATCCCCAGAGCTGACTGGCTGAGTGCTGGCTTAGGGATCTTTGTCCCAAGATGTGCTGTGGGACATAAGAGATGTCCTCCTGCTGACAAGCTCTGCTGGATAGGGATAAAAATGGTAGATAGGAGCTCAGGAATGTTAGGAAGAAGATATCACAGCAGTTTGATGTTTTTCCTGAAACTCGACTGCCTGTAAGGCTCGGTGCTCTTTTGGCAATTTTCTCCTGAATCATGGAAAGTCAGTTTTACACCTAAGTAACCTGCAGTGAAAAGAGAGTGGGCACAAAGGTCCCAAAGTTCTCCTTCCTCTGGAACTGGAGCAGGAGCTGATCAAGATTAAAGCTTTAAAAAGCAAAACATTTCTACCTCACACCAGCTTCACACTCTGTTCCACAGCTGCATGAATGTTCCTGCCAGCACGTGGGGGATGCTCAGGGAGAGGAATGAGCAGCTGGGAGCGAGCAGAAGGAGCCAGAGGAAGGAGGAGGGCGAAAAGACAATTTCTTTTTCTGGCAGTATTGTCTCATTTCAAGTACACATAAAGCTGTGGGCTCACTGCACTCTGATGTTGATGGCATTGTTATTAAAAACAGATCTACAGACACATTTGTTTGGCTTGGTTTATTGTTTACTTTCCCCCCGAAAGCTAACAAAATCTTTGAAGATTAAAATACGGAATAACACAAACATACATTGAAATTCCCTTGTGCAACATTGTGTTAATACATTGTTTTCTTAAGGAAATGGTAACTTCTTACAGAAGAAGTTCCTCAAATGAAAAGGAGAGTGTTAATGAAAACTAAATTCATAGAATAATGGAATGTTTTGGGTTGGGGAAGGGGCATTAAAGATCATCTTGTTCCAACCTCCCTGCCATGGGCAGGGACACCTTCCAGTAGACCTGGTTGCTCAAAGCTCTGTCCAACCCAGCCTTGAAATTGGTTAAATATTTATTTTCAGCACAAATGTTAACATTTCATTAAAATCCATGCACTCAGTATTTTTGGCTGGTACATAAAATGCATAAGGACCACAGAGAGCATCCTAATTGAAATGACCCTGTTGTGTGAATCCATCTCAAGATGAATCATATACTTAGACCATAAGGCACAAAAAGAGTGGTAGCTGAAAGAACTAAAGTCTAGAAGCAGCATGTTATCAGCCAGAACACACATACACAGAGTTCTTGTTAATTATATGGAGAACTCTGACATTCAGAGTATCATCGCTACACTGGCTCTCCATAGAAACACAGAATTTAATTTTCAACTAACTCAAAATGAAGTACCATTTCTAAAGATTGGCTGACAGGTCATTTTCTCTTTAAATAAAATGCACGTAGCACAAATTTGTAATTCAAAGCAGATTTAGGAGAAGCCTTCTTCCACTAACTTAAGCTCGAGTATCTACAGATCCGGGGATATCAAGATTCTGGATAATAAGATCAAGAATAGTGGGATTAAGGTTTCAAGTATGCACAATATTTGACAACAGACCCTCAACTCACGTAAATCACCGAGTTCACTGAGTCAGACTAAGCATAAAAGTGGTGCCAGCTTTAAAAAAAATGGACCCAACTTTTGAGGCAGCTGAGACTGACACATCTGACCCCAAACACACAAACTACACTGATTATAGCTCAGATCTACACATGTATCCTATTGGGACATCACTATTCAGGCCACTAATCCAAGATTAAACAAGATCTTTTAGAAATCTGTCAAGAATTTGAGTGATTTTTGGGTCAGGCATACGGCACAGCTGCCCTTAAATCCCAGCCTGCCCTGAACCATGTTTAGAATTAATCTAGACCAGGTATTCCTTCAGGTGAGGAGGAATTTGGTATTAATAGATTAAATTACTTATTAACACAAGCACTACATCTGCTGCTTCTCTCAGGCACATAAAACTTTCTGCTCGGCCCTGTTAAATGATGCTTTAGAAAACACAACAACCACTGTGGTGGGGAGGCAACAGGAGAGAGGATGATGTGAGCTAAGAGACCCTTGCTGAAGCACCACAAATATGGATTTGTTTCCTGTAAAGTCACTGAATTTTATGGGCACATTGCACCCTTTAAGGAAATAGATGTACTTGGTATGATAAAACCACAGAATCATGGAATCACAGGATTATTTGGGCTGATCATCTTGTTCCATGGGCAGGGACACCTTCCACTATCCCAGGGTGCTCAGAGCTCCATCCAACCTGGCCTTGGACACTGCCAGGGATCCAGGGGCAGCCCCAGCTGCTCTGGGAAACCTTTTCCTGTGCATCACTACCCTCACAGGAAGAAATTCCTTCCTAATATCTAATCTAAGCTTCCTCTCTTCAGTTTGAAGCCATTCCCTGTGTCCTGTCCCTCCAGCCCTTGGAAATTGTCTCTCTCCATGGTTCCTGCAGCTCCTTCAGGCCCTGCAAGGCCACACTGAGCTCAGCCCAAAGCTTCTCCTCTGCAGGCTGAACAATCCCAGCTCTCCCAGCCTTTCCTCCCAGCAGAGCTGCTCCATCCCTCTGCTCATCCTGGTGCCTCCTCTGGCCTCTCTGCAGCAGCTCCACGTCCTCCCTGTGCTGGGCCCCAGGGCTGGAGGCAGCACTCTAATATACCGAATATACTGAAATGTAGGAACAACAGAACTGGAGAATCTGCAGAACTGAACGTGTATTTTGCACTCAGCAATGGCAATGAATTGGCAATGAATTTACCTACAAGCATTGGGAAGTTACATTTTGTTGAGGGAGCCCCAAATGGTTCATCTGCTTCCTCTAGGAAATAGGCTCAAGACAGCCCTGGTCAGGATGCTGTTGGACTGTGCTGTGAAACAGCATCATGGCCATTAAAGAACTTCTCTACTCCTGTTGCAGTATGAGACAAAAGATGGATGGAAAAATAAACAGAATGTTTTAAAACAAGAGTATCAAACAGGTATCAGCTTCATATTAATCTTTGTCATGTCTCAGCATGGTAAAAATCCCCAGAAAGCAAATGCTCACTGCCTTGTGGTGATTCCATGCTTTAGAGTTTGCTTCTTCATTCCAGAAAAAAAAACCCAAAACCCACACAATTTTTAAAGAAGGGATTAATAGGAAACCTTATCATATGTGTCATCATCACCATCTCTTCCACACCTGACTTATAATTCCAGATTTATGCTGCTGGAAATCAGTGTCATGAGCCATTCACTGTGCTTATCTAAGGTTGAGCTGACAGAGAATGAGGGGGAAGCAGAAGCAGAAGAAGCAGCAGAAGCAGAGCAGGGGAGTTCTTTGTCTGACAAAGCACAAGCAGCCTCTCCTGCAGTGAAGATGCTGAGAAACACCTCTGCAAGAAGTGTGTATGTCTCTTTCAAACAGGAATAGAATCTGAAAGGGAGACTATCAAAATTCCACTTTTTTCCTGGACTTTACAAACACTCACTTATTTGCACTCTCTGGACTGCAGCCACCACCAAGGCAGCAGTTAATCAGTGTGAACAAGACTTGCCTGCTACCAGTGGCACTGACAAACGAATCTGCCCAGCAGAATGCACTAAACATATTATTTTCAACATTTCCAAGGTTGTCACGAAGTAGAAACTGTAATAGCCTCTGCTGACAGCTGGGAACAAATGAATTCTAAAAAATTGTTACTTTGCTTCATAGATATGGCATCTACCAGGACCTTGCACGAAGGAGCAGATAATCTGTGGAGTGGGAAGGTGGAAAAATGCAATTTTCTTTATCTCACTGATTCTTCACATATCTTTTATAATGATTATAATATGTAATACCTGCAGTCCTTTAAGCCTTTCATGGCTTTGTGAATGTTAATTAAATGAATTCTCACAGGACCCTTGTGAGGCAGGCAAGTCATTTTTATTTCCCTGGGTGGGAGACGGCACAGCTAAAGCAGAAAGTTTAAATCACTCTCCTTATCACGCAGGGACTCAGTGCCAAAGACATTTATAACAACTGGGGCTCTCCCCTGGGTGTATTTTCAGCTGTGGCTCTCAAAGCACTTAGCAAAGGCTCATTTTTTTTTCTCTGCTTTTACAGAAGAGGATAAACAGAGACATTTCCAATGGTGTTTCACTCAAAGCTGCTGCAGAGTTGGACCAAAGACAGATCTCTCCTGCTCCAAGGCAGTTCCTCAGCCAGGTCACCACAATGCAGCAGAGTTCTCCTGTCACTCTGGCTCATCACTCCCTTGATTAATTTCTTTTGTTGGCTCACCCACGTTAAAGATGGCAACATTTTATTACCATCTAATATGATGTCAGGATAGCAGAGCTGTAATGCTCTCAGTTATAAAACTTCTAATTAGAAGAAGATTCTAATAAAGAAAAAACCACATTGCTTTCTGTAAAAACAACACAAGATAAAAATGAGGGAAGAAAAACAAAATAAAATGTTTTTTCTTCTGCCAGAAATATATTAGAACATTGTCAAAATATGACAGAGAACCACAGGCAGACTTGCCAAAGGGACTTGGTGAAGGGCTGGGTGAGCCTTTTTCTCCTCCAGGCAGAGGGAATGAGCTCCACGGTGCCAGTGAAGGATGGGATGGGTCTGATCCCAGCCCCGCTGCCAGGGGCCAGGACAAACCCTCTGATACAGTCAGGGGTAAGAGAAGGCTTCTTGTAACCAACCCAACCCAGAAACTGAGTTAAGGAATCTGCATCGTTTAAAAGCTGAACACAATAAAACACTGCTTTGTGTCAACAACATCAACAAACCCATCAGCTGGAGCCATGGCAACAAGCCTGCAGTGAAAGAAGGGAGGAAAGAAGTATTTTCTAGTATTTACTGAACCAGCCACTTTTTTTCCCCCTAAGAACACTTTGCTGCTCCAACTCTCATGTATTGCTTGCCACTGCCTCTTGTGTGATGTGCTGAGTCACTGCCTATGTTCATCTTTTATTAAAATCAAATAAATGATCCCCATGGAAGGACAGAAGCGCATACCTTCGTGCCCGGAGGAGGAGTGAGGCCCAGGAACGAATAAATAATATTTTCTTCCTTAGCAGAGAAAAAGGATTCAAAATCCTAAGAAAGGAACAAACAAACAACAGAGAATTGGTATCAAAAATCAAACAAAAAGCACAGGAGGAAGAGACCAGCCCAGGCAAATCCTACATTGATGAGAATGACCATGCATTTGTACAATTGTCTGCATTACCTAAGCCCCGGGAAAAAAACACAGATAAAGGGAGTTTCACACAGGGTGGCAAAATGAATAAATGAGAAAATCTCTCCAGAGACTTACACTTTAATTATATCCCATCCATGTCAGAATCAGATAAAATTAAGTGTCTCATTTTAACATGCCTCAGCTGTACACTCCGAGGCAAAGCTACTCCCATTCAAATGTTAAAATAAAACTTGCTGTGAGTAAGGACACAAAATAGGCCCTCAAAACTCTGGAACTTCTTTATGGCACATAAAAGGCAACAGTCAATATGATAGCACAAGTGAAACGATAAGAAGGAAACTTTCTCTTAAAGAAAGGCACTCTGGTTAGAAAATGATGTTATTTTCAGACCAGCTTAGGAAAGGGTTGTGCTGTTCTCTCTGATATCCATGTACCAGCCAAAATGTCCTGTGCACTGGTGAAATGAAATTATAAACCACCACATGAAATGCCTGTGTTCAGTGGAAATGGAACTGAGAAGACCAGGGATGCCTCTCATCCTGCCATCTAGAGCTTGCATGCTCTTTACTGCTCTCACCTGTACAACACTCCTATCAATTAAGGAAGTTTTGCTATCTCATTTTTGTTACTGCGAAGTTCACGGCTCACATCTTACTCAGGAAAAAATCAAAAAGTGTTTAAGATCTCAGCAGAAACTCCAGCCGTAAGTGGCTGGCCCAGAATCACACCCAGCTCTGGGATAGGGGACTGAACATGTCCTGCTCAGTCCTACACTACTGCCTTGATCATGTTATCATCCTTCCCCTAATCCCAAATAACTCCAAGAATAGAAGCCTGTAAATAATAAGGTGCTGAGTCATCCCTGAGACTTGTTTGTAAAGCTGGGTTAGGACCTGAGCTGTTTTATTGAGCTGTTTTAGTATTTCCAGAGTATGAATTATTGGAAAGGCTGGAGCGGATGGTTTAGAAGTCACCTTAATGTCAACAAGAGCAGAATCGATGGCATTTCAGTGCAGTTTGGAAGAGCTTTACAGACATGACAGACAACAGCCCATTTCAGTGATTTATCTGAGGGACAGACTGGTTTTCACACCCAGTGGGAACTGCCCTGTCTGGGAGAAGCACCAGAGCACATTTTGCTGCTGCTCCAGGCCACCCATTTCTCAGACCATCTCTTTGCTGTTTTCCCATTGCTGTGGGATTCTCCTTCTGGTCTAACCCAGGCAGTGTCTGCATCTGACTCGGGGATTTAGGAGCAGCGCAGCAAACAAGAAAATGAGGTTTTTCTGCAATTTGAAGGGCTGGAATTTGACATGGCCACGCAAACACAGGAAACTTGTGCCCTCCTGAACACCACATACTCGTAAACCAGCCTGAGCAAACCATGGCATGACATGGCAAGAGCAGGGGAACAAAGAGAAGACAACAACAAAGAAAGGCCATGAAGTGGAATTGATATTTTACATGTCTTTTTGAGGAAAAGCAGCATATGGCAAGTGTACTAAAATTCTCCAGAAACACAAAGCCTTGTATGTAACCAGGCCTGACGACACAAGTAAAATGTATGAATGACCACACAACTCCTCATCAGAATTGGGTATAATCTTCTATCATATCAGGTGCTCCTTGGCAACAGCGAGTGTGCAGTGACATCCCACAGTAAATGGAAGGTCACTTATTTCCTCACACTGAGGAGGAAGCTACCATGTCTTAAATAAGAGATAAAGGAAGGCCTACAGTGATCATGGAATAGTTTTTCTATTGTGTATTTGCACCCATGCTTTACTAATGGTGATTCGTTCACATCTCCATTTGCTGAATGACTAAAGGGAACTGTTCCCAAGGCAGGCAGTAAGAAAAACGAGTAGGAACAATTTATTTCAAGTAAGCAATATTATTTTATCTGTATGAAAAGACATAAATGGTCTAAGTGGTGCCATTTGTCAACTGGACATCCGCAGAAAATTCTTCCCCCTATTGCTTGGTACAGCACCAGGTCAGGGCATGGAAACACCATCCTTGGAGTCTTTTGGAATTCAGATGGCCAAAGCCCCAGGCAATATAAGCTAATTTTAAAGCTACCCTGCTTTGAGCAGCAGGCTGGACTACAAACCTCCAGAGGTCCCTATATTTCCACAAATTTGACTTTAGCAGTTACACAAATGACAGAATCATAAAATGGCCTGAGTTGGAAGGAAGCATAAAGATCATCTCATTCCAGCCTGGGCAGGGACACCTTCCACTGTCCCAGGCTGCTCCAAGCCCCAATGTCCAACCTGGCCTTGGGCACTGCCAGGGATGGAGCAGCCACAGCTGCTCTGGACACCCTGTGCCAGGGCCTCACCACCCTCCCAGGGAACAATTTCATCCCAATATCTAATCTAAATATACTTTATGTCAGTTTGAAGCCATTCTCCCTTGTCCTGTCCTTCTAGGCCCTCAGAAATTGTCTCTCTCCATCTTTCTTGTCAGGTCCTTCAGGTACTGGAAGGTCACCCCAAAGCTTCTCCTCTGCAGGCTGAACAATCCCAGCTCTCCCAGCCTTTCCTCCCAGCAGAGCTGCTCCATCCCTCTGCTCATCCTGGTGCCTCCTCTGGCCTCTCTGCAGCAGCTCCACGTCCTCCCTGTGCTGGGCCCCAGGGCTGGGGCAGCTCTGCAGGTGGGGTCTCACCTGAGCACAGGGGCACAGGGACAGAATCCCCCCCTCACCTCTGGCCACACTGCTTTGGATGCAGCTCAGGACACAGTTGGTTTCTGGGCTACAAATGTACATTCCAACATCAAATAAAAGTCTTACCTAATAATATATACCTAATACCTAACAAAGAGATGTTTTTTAAAGTATGTACATGGGTACTTTAGTCTACGGATTTCAGTTTACAGAAGAAAGCAGGGATTTCAGCTTACAAAGAAAACCAGAAGTTTGCTTTCCATTTCTTTCCTGGTTTTCTAGGGGTTTTTGTTAAGCAAAAGCAAAGACAAGAGCAACAGAGTGCTCAATACATTTAGCAAGTGACACAGATGCAGACGTCTGTCTAGACATGAGCAAAGAAGCAGCTTAAGAAAAAGATCAAATAAGGACATAATTGCCAGCACTGATAGATTAGAAGGGATACTTGAAATTGGTGCTGTAGGCAGGCATACAAAATGAATCAATTTCTAATCTATTTCTTCAAGTGGCAATACCAAAGATCTGAGGGGAAATAAGATCTGAGCTATTTATGAGACAGTTTTAAGCTTCTCTGACCTCGTGGAAATGCTGCTTTCAGGCAGTGTATCTTCATAAAAATCCATCCACAAGAAACTCCACTTTACAGTACGAGCTGAGGAGTGGAGCAGCTCTTCATGGTCACCCAGAAGATGCAGACACTTTTATGTACCAGCAGAAAAGCGGATGAGCAGCAGGACTGACTTTGCTTGCTCATCATGTCATTCTATTCTAGCACAAAAAGAAGACTCCTCACCTGTCCCCAGTACCTCCTTTCCTTATGACCACTCCCAAAATTTCACTGAACTGCAGAAGAGGACATTGGACAAGGTCTCAGAGGACCATTCCTCCAAGGCAGGAACCACTTCATTATTCCTGACAGGTGTTTCTCTGATCCACTGCTAATGACCTTTAATGAGATAATGGGGCAATCTCCTGAAAACTACGCCTTTTCTGATGTCTGACTTAAACTTTCTCTGCTGCAATTTCTTCTCCTACAGCTCATCCCACCTCCAGTGGATGTGAAGCAGAACAAATTTTACAAAGTCCTAGATAATTCAGGTGGGAAGAAACCTCAGGAGAGCACCTAGACCAATCTCCAGCTCAAAGCAGGGTCAATACCGAATTCAGACCAATAATTTGCTTTTTGCCACAGCCCTTAAAATAGTTGAAGGTTGTCATGTCTCTTTCTAAATCACTCTTTCTCAGGTTAAGGAAGGAAATTATTTTATCTTAACTTTTTACCTCCCAAGGCCAGATCTCCCAGGCCATCATGATGCAATGTGTACACATGTGCACATGTGTGAATGGGAACCAAACATTGATAAGAACAATTGATAAGACAAAAGATAAGAAGGGAAATGAGGGAAAAGAGTGATCCCAGAAAGAAGAATGGGGAAAAATGAAATGTAACAGATTTGATCTTTAAAAAAGAAAAAAAAGCAAACCAAAAAGTACTACCTGGGAATTAAGAAAATAAAAATTAGCAGGAAAATGTCTTAGAACAGAAAAAAAAAAAAAAAGAAGAGGTGTAAAGAGCTTGACTCGTTTAGCACAGCAAAATGAAGATTTATAGAGGATATGATTCCCATTTAAAAGTATATTGGATTGGGGCTGTTGAAGCTAAAGGCTGATTTGGGCCTAGCAGGAAATGGGTATGAACTGCCTGCATTTAGCCAGGCTACAAATTCAAAGCTTCTTAGATGCCACAAGAGTGAGGCCCTTAAAGGCTCATGAGAGCAACGTATTTTAAAATGACTTTCATGAATTCAAGATACTGGACTGGAGTCACACAGACCTTTGCAATCCTCATGGATATTTTTGATAAAATGGCTGAGGCCAAAGGAAGTGGGACACGGGGGAAGATGTATCAGATAAATGTTAACCAGCCTAAAACAATTCTGGATTTCAGAGCAATGGCTCTGTTGGCCCTGCAGAGGTTATACACAGGGAAGCAGAATGCAAATCCCCAGGTTTTTATTGTAGAATATGCCACTTGGGAGGATTTTGCAGCAGTCTGGCAGCCCCTGGCCATGTTCCCAGCCCACGTCACATTCCCTGTATAGCTCCCTCAAGGCACCTTCCCCTGGGGAGAAGGGTAAGGCTCATGCACTGATATGGATCTCATTACCTTATTTATTTGGAAATAATGATGCTATAAATTAGTCTTTGTTATGCACCCACTGGGATCATTAGCTCTGAGCTTTGAGAGCTGGGTACATTAGAATTCTGGGGACTTTTAGACTAATTGTAAATTGGATTTAGTTTTTAAATCAGTAGCTGCAACTCCTTTCCCCATGGAGGTGTCTTTGCAAAGGGCTATTTGTTCACTTAAATTTATTTCAAGATGTAGATTATTTGGCTTCCTGAAATAGCTTTAGACATGGAGTAAAAACTATGTACGTATCATTTACTGTCAAGACTGACCAGTTGCAACACTTTATAAGGCAATTACTCTTTAATTCCTTGTATAACTTCTCCAGGGAACATCAGAAATATTTATTGCAACGCTGGCTGCCACAAAACCCAGAGTAAGATTTTTCAAATTATACTTTTTATTGGTGCAGACTGGATGCTGAAATGCACATGAACTCCAACCCACCAAGTTCTCTTTTAGGAATTCTACGAGAAAATGAGGAAACAGCTGCACTCCAATGTTCGTATTATCAACTTTTGCTCTGAGAGCGCTGAAGTTAATTCTGAAAACTCAGTGGCTTGTAAATCCCTGCTCCCCCAGTACAGCCTTGCAGTAGTTCACTCTGGATTTGTGCAGTACCTTCAAACTGGGCTCACTGTGTGCTCTGTGTTCCAGAGCACCTTGCAGGTTCATTTCAGCCATCAGATCTGAGCGCTTTCCAGACCAGGCATTTCCACCCAGACTATGAGAAAATAAAAGCTCTCAGATTATCTCTTTTGATTCACAGTCCTAATATTCATGCTGGCACATTATTATCTTTCTCTGCTTTGAACAAACTGTCTCAAGAGAAAGAACCTGTTACAAGCACCTATGGAAATATAAAAGCATCTGACGAGCACTACAGTTGCTGTTATGAAGAGTTGGATATTTACTGAATAAGCAATATAATTTCAGTAAGTCAAACCACATTCTAGAACTATTCCAGTAAACAAACATTCCTATTTATTTGTATAATACAATGGAAAAGTAAGATTCCTTTTCACAGCCTCTGGTACCTCAGATATTGACTTGACATCCTTGAAGCCCAGATAAGTCCAAATAATCAAAATACCAACACTCTCCATCAAAACTAACTGATACTTCAAGAAGTCTCTCCAGACAGTTTTCCCTTTATGCATATTTTGCTCTCAAAAATAAATAATTTTCTGTTTCATCGCTTTTCTGTGCTTAAAAAATGCTTCCTGAGAATTGTTCTTTCACAGTGAATCTCAAATTGTTTTAAGAAGATATTTAAATTTCCAAGCAGCTTCTTACCCCACAGTACCGCTCCTCGTTGAAGATCTGTGGAGGGAGGGGAATTCCATTCTGAGGCTTTTTTTCACCCGGGACATTCTCTCTCATCCATTTCCTATTGTCCTCATCTCCTGCTATGTCCATTTGCTGAAAGTCGATCTTGTTGGCCTCTAAAAAGCCCACGACTTCTTGCTGTTTCTTTTTTATCTGGGTAGGAAAGAGGGAAAACAACATTCCTTCTTTAAAAAGAAAATGGTTTTCTAGAAGCAACTGCTATTACAAGAACTCAGGCAAGTTTGTCGAGTTCACAGAATCCTTTAGGTTTGAAAAGACTCCAAGATCACTGAGCCCAACCTTTGGTCAAACCCCACTTTGTCACCTAGACCAGAGCACTGAGTGCCATGTCCAGGCCTTCCTTGGACACCTCCAGGGATGGGGAATCCAAACCTCCCTGGGCAGCCCCTTCCAGTTCTTGACCACCCTTCCTGTGAAGAAATTCCTCCTGAAAGCTGGAAGTTCCTGAAGTTGAATTCACTTCTCCAGTAGCCCTCAAACTTTTTGAAGCTGAGATTCAACACTTTCTGCCAGCACCCAGAGTGCTGCCACTACATCCCTCCCACCATACACCCACCCCCCAGCTTCTTTCTTTCCTCCCTGGATGCAGTGAAAACTCCAGCTAAGAAATGAGACTCAGCAGGAAGCCTCCTACTGTGTTCCCAGATCTGGGAATGTGGTGTATAGATACCTAAGGCAATCTTGCCTCAAGTCAGTAAAGGTCGGAAAATGTATGTGTTTTCCTCAGCATGGAACAGCCTCCTTCCCACTAATCACATGTGACATTCAGCTTCCTGTGAGCCACGTTTCTGTCCCTGTTCTTTAATGTTACGCATAAATAAATTTCACAGAATCAGAATCAAAGAATAGTTGGGATTGGAAGGGATTCTCCAGTCCAAGCCCCCTGCCAAGGCAGGGTCACCTGGAGCAGGAAGTGTCCCGGTGGGTTTGGAATGTCTCCAGAGAAGGAGACTCCATGCCCTCCCTGGGCAGTTGTCCCAATGCTCTGCCACCCTCAATGTAAAGAGGTTCTTCCAACCTCTTGTGTTTTAGTTTATGGCCATTGCTCCTTGAGATGTAATACATGAGTGAAGGCTCAAGAAAATCCAGCACAGCTGAACTCCTGCACTTAATTACATCCCCCATTACAGAACAATGTTCCAGATGGACCACGAAGAACAGGTTACATACAAATAAAGCTTGTTACACACAGCTTCTGTCACACCTAAAATTCACTTGTGGCACGTATTCCCTTTGATTCTGGTTCTGCACAGGCCTAGGATGCAGGCACTGAGCTGATAACCCATCCCTTTACCTTTTAAATGTAACACTCACTAAACTTCCCTACTAAAGGAATGCTACCCCATAGCAGCTTTTGAAGAACTTGCCACCAGACATAACTAGAATGAGGCATCAAGGAAATTTTTCTATCTTACTATTTGAAACCATGTTCTCCATACACCTGAACACCTGAAATTAAAGTGACACCGAGCTAGTGTAAATCAGAGGGACAGGCAATGAGATGAGAAGTAAATCAGGGATTACGTATTTCCATAATCTAATAAAACAGAAGAGCTGAAATAGAGTGATAGCCCATTATCCGGGAAGGATGAATTCTCATGAGTAAGGATAAAATTTCTTTTCCTTGTGCAAATAAAGAAGCATCTATCTACACATATGCTTGCTTATAAAAAATAACAAACATTAAATGCTGTACATTTTTATGACAACAACAGAGGTTTACAGCGAGCTAAAAAAAGCAGATCACTTTGAATGGAAACAGTAATCCAAAGTGGTCAAAAGCCATGCAGTTGACAGAGCTCAAAGGTGCTGCTTTCTTCTATTCTTATTTTCTCTTTCTAAACAGAGATAATTTCATTACTGGCTATTTAGCTGCAGAGTTATTTGCAGGACACATTTAGGCAGCAGAAAGGATTGCCCAAGAGACATTTCACCGGAGAAAGTGGCAGGACAATGTTTGTTTAAATGGTTAATAAAATCTGCACAAGCCAGCACCAGGAGTAACATCACATGCTGACAGCCAGGGCACTCAAGTGCTGTCAGCTGCAATTCCAGGGTCAGCCTGTCCCTTCGGACACAGGCACTGCAGGAGATAGGGCTCCTGGAATAGCTGCTGCTCCAGACGGACGGTGCCTCTGAGGAGATAATGCAAATGGAGCCAGAGATCCTGTGCTCCCCTGCTTATAAAAGCTGTAACTTTTAAACCTGGCTTAACAATTTCTCTTCAGCTTGAGGTTCATAATGCACAGGAGGCTCAGGCAGCATCAGGCCTGAAAGCAAAAATTAGGCAAAAAATTGGGTGAAAAAATTAATGCTGAGGCAAAAAAGTAAAGTGACATGGAATTATACTGCTTAAGGAAAAGGCAAGGAGCTTCTTACTATGACAATGACCATAAACAGAGCAGAAGATGTGCTGTGTCTTAAGGCTCACCATTACTGGGGTTTAGGCAGAGCAAAAGGCTTGGGACACAACCGAGTGTGAAACCACAAAGCAAACCTTTGCTGTGGGTAGCACTACGTGGGCAACCAAAAGAACCTCTCCAGGAAGCAGCACTCACAGCGGGAAATTTAGGATGTAACAACACAGAGGACATGCAAAGGCTTTCCCAGAATGGATGAGACTGCAGGAGCTTGTTTGTGCCCTCACTTGTGTCTGATGGCATGGGGAGAATTCAAATTACTTGGGCATAGATTACTTGGAAAGTGGTGATGAGCAGGGTATTATTTCAGCAATGCCATTTTTTCTTTCAGCAAAGCTTGAGTTGCACCATCCCTAGCTACTAGTCCCCTAAAACAAGAAAAAAAATTGTAAAGAAATATAATCCAGCTAGAGTGTAACAGCTGCCCAGAGAAGTTGTAGACTCCCCATCCCTGCAAGTGCTCAAAGCCAGGTTGGATGAGGTTCTCAGCAACCTGGTCCAGTGAAAGGTGTCCCTGCCCATGGCAGCGGGGTTGGAACCAGAAGATCTTTAAGGTCCCTTCCAACCCAAACCATTCACAATTCCGGCCTTGGACACTTCCAGCTGCCACAGCTTCACTGGGCAACCTGTGCCAGGGCCTGCCGACCCTTAAAATAAAGAATTTCTTCCTAATAGCCAATCTAACCCTGCCCTCCTTTAGTTTGAAGCCATTCCCCCATTTCCTGTCCCTCCCAGCCCTCAAAATTGTCTCTCTCCATGTTTCCTGTCGGCTCCTTCAGGCCCTGCAAGGCCACACTGAGCTCAGCCCAAAGCTTCTCCTCTCCAGGCTGAACAATCCCAGCTCTCCCAGCCTTTCCTCCCAGCAGAGCTGCTCCATCCCTCTGCTCATCCTGGTGCCTCCTCTGGCCTCTCTGCAGCAGCTCCACGTCCTCCCTGTGCTGGGCCCCAGGGCTGGGGCAGCTCTGCAGGTGGGGTCTCACCTGAGCACAGGGGCACAATCCCCTCCCTTGCCCTGCTGGTTATGCTGCTTTTGATGCCGATTTGAAGGGGAGCAAGTTCATAAAACATCACCAAAACCACAGGAAATAAAAGGATTTTAGAGGTGTCATAACCATGAGCAGCAGGAAGCAAGACCATAAGAATAAGACTTCCTCTGTGTAAGACATGAATCCTCTTTCTCCCACAATTTAGAATCTTGCAGGATATTACCAAATCCTAAATACCTCTGTGACTAGCAACAAAAATATTTTACTTTTTTATTTCTTGCTCCAAGCCAAGCATTTAGTGCTTTTTAGTGCTATAAGTGTCTCCGCTTCTGCCTGCCTTAATGAATAGTCCAATATCAGCTAACTCTGGAGCAGAAAGATAATAAAGATGAAGATATTTAAAATACATTTGTGAAGCATCGAGGGGAAAAGTGCAGACAGCAGATTTGCTCCAGAGCCACAGTGAATTATAACATTCCAGCATCTGATCCAGAGCACCAGAATGTCACTGGGTTCACTGCATTCACTTGCACAAAGTATTTATTAACATGAAAACCACTTGCAGTGAGTAGGGTGACCATGACATAAAATAGAGATGTTTTTCATTCTTTGCCAGTGATGCTCTGCTGATTTACACCAGAGGCTGGGCCCATCTTATATTGAAATTCAGAATCAACAACACACATTCGATGGAGATCAGCCACCAAATTTGAAGAGATCACCAGTGGTAATAAGACAATTTAAACTTCCAGTTTAAACTATTTAGGGATTAAATTAATTCTCCTCAGGAAAAGCTGTACACGCTTGACACAAAATTTGTATTTAATAGGATTTTAGTGATATAGTGAGGTTTCTGCTAACTCCTTGCGTGGGTCAATTTTATTTTATACATACCAGAACTCATTAAAAGTTCATTGAAAGGATACCTTCCATCCATGTTCACCAGAAAATGTGGAAAACTACTCCAGCTGAACACTGGGTGTACTTGGCACTGCAATTTGGAATCAGCAGTCTCAACACATGCTGAGATTACTACAGCTGCACACACACCCAGCACACCAGAAAGGAGCAAATACAGAGGAATATTGCGGCGTGAAGATTCCATAATTTTCTTTTGGAGTCTTGAGATCAAAGCAGGCCGAACAGGAGCAAGAAGAGTGCCCATGCACAGCACGTGGCAATTTATACAGCTACTTGAGCAGTAAATGCTTTATTATAAATTACAAATTACCAAACCTGAACTTCCCAACTTCCTCTTCTTTTTTTTTTTTTCCTTTTTTCTCCCCTTGTATCTGAGGTTTATTATTTTTAAAAAAGGAATGCTAAATGTCAATAGCAGTTTTAGAGTGTCAGGCTTAGGAGCAGGCTGGGTGAGAGAACTGCAAACTTCCTCAGCGGTATTCCAATGGAACTCTAGTGAACGACCCCCGGTCCATTTCCTACAGATGATGATCCCATGAACAGGGAGTGGTTTTTGGAGCTTTTCCACTCTGGAAGCTTCTCAAAGAAATGGAGCTGGTGTCAGGGAGATAGAGATGTAGTTACAGCTCTGTGCAAGCAGCAGCCAGTTTGTTTAGCCGTGTCACCGGCAGGGAGGGGAGTGCCAAAGGAAAACTGAAATCTGAGCTCATCTGGGAACTGGATATAAAAGGAAACAGTCCTTTCCCGGTTCCCACCTCCCACGGACTTCCAACCTCCCTACTATTCACATGCCCTCCCCTTCGGCTGATACTCTCCACTGACAGCTACAGCAGTAGATCTCAATGCTAAAAATCATCAGTATAGCATTTCAGCAGACACACACCAAAACAAAAAACCAACCAAAAAGAAAAGAAAACACCAAGCAAACAAAAAACCTCCCAAAACTCAGGAAAAGGAAGGGGCTTGGGAAAGAAGTTTTTCTGCCTAACTTTATCCAGCTCCAGGCTCTTTCTTAGACAGAGTTCCCTTTTCACAGGGGCAGTGTCCTGAAGTCTTTTTAAAGACAAACACTTTATTTTCAGTCTGCCTTTGCTTTTGCACAAATACAATGCCCACTGTTTCCTTCTTCAGTGTCTATATATTACAGATACTTTCCCAAACAGCAGTAAATCTATGAAATGACAGACAATTTAGATGTAAATGTTAGAACTGTGGTTAAAGCTCGCAGGCAAGCCAGCCCGCACTGGCAGGAATTCTCTACATCTTCAGCAGCTTTCAAGAATAAGGCGGTCAGGGCAGAATAAAACTGAGGTTTATTCCTGCTAAGAATTCCAGCGGGTTTTTTGTCACGTGCAGGCTGTTTCCTGGCATCTCCTAGGCTAATGCCCCGCCCTGATCCCAGCAGTAAGAGGAGGAAGTTAAATGAGCCACCTACCGCTGTGGACCCCGACGATGTGGCGACAAAGACTTTGATCACCATGCTGACAGTGATGGAAGGGAATCAGCACAGCAGCCCAGCTATCCACAAGTCGCCACGACCCCAGGAGGAATCCGAATGTTCCGCAGCTCCTGGGCTAAGCCGGGTCCTAAATGGATGCCCCCTCCCCCCTGCAGTCCGGCAGCTTTGCCCTCTCCCTTTCCCCGGGGTCCCGGGTTTTCCCACTCCATTGGCTCTTGGGTATTTGGGGACGAGGATTGGTCAGTAAGAGGAGCCATAGCAAGGGGTTTGCACCTGCCCCTGGCCTTATTGCATTAGATTGACAGGGTGGCAGCCCAAAAAAGGCAAGGGAGAGTGGTGCACCAATGAGACAGGGCTGGAGAAATATTTGGGAGAGGGGGAAGGGACAACTGAGACGGGACGGGGAGCTGGCAACTTCGTGCTGGGGGCAATCTCCAATCTGTCCGGTTGCATGGGCACCGTCACAGCCACGTCCTGCAGGAAAGAGCTTTCTCTGGCCACAGCAAGGCTTTGGAGTTGTAGCTGGAAATTTCAGGTTACAAAAGGTGAAGGGGAAAGCAAGGGGAGTATAGATGCAGCAGTAATTATAGCAGAGGTGCTATTGAAATAAGCCGTGGTTACGAACGCTGTCAGCTTTAAAGAATTCAGATCATCACCTACACTGCAGGGCTCAGGGACTTTCCTGACATAAATGTGTGTCAGGACACTGCCAGGCACTGCCAGGGTGATTTGGCTGATTCAGTGTACCCAGAACCTGTTGTTGCATTTTCTCCTCCTTTTTGGCATCACCAGGGAAAACTTCCAGGGCACAAGGTGTAAGAAGAAGTCCAGAATACTCGGCTAAAAAAAAATCCCATTCTCCTGTGTTATCCAGGATGCTCTTTTTTTTCCATCTGGTTGTCGCCTTCTACCCCAGAGATCACCACAAATTCAGTGCCTGGCTGCACATACTTGCTAAAGGAGGTCTCTGGGCATGAGAGGTATTTGAAGAATGTTAAATGGTCACAGATTATTTTCAAATTTTAAGGGACAAGTCTTTTTCTGCTGTGAGCAACATGAGCTCAATAAAGCTGACCCTGTGCCAGAGGTGGAACTGGACTAGGGTTTAGAAACACACATTTCATGTGTTAAGATTGAATATAACGATGTCTGATCCTGAAAAGGCTTGAAATGGACTATAATACTTTATTTCCAGAATTGATTAGATAGGATTAAATACACTATCATATAGTAATAGAGAGTAAAAATGCTGTAGAAAGGAAGTTTTTTGTCTGTGTTAACCAGTATGTGAAACTGGAAATGCAGTACTCCATGTATGGAGCTGGGATCCTGAAAAACTGCACTGAAAACTAAAAATAACAGTATGGATAGTTTACTGTGGCTCACCATCTGTCATTTCGTTTTACTTTTGAGAGGCAACTGGAGGTCCAGCAAAAAGCCTATTAGAAGCAGAAAACCTGTGAGAAAACATAAATTATTGCCTGACATTATTACACATGCTTGTTTCTCAGGAGATTTTATATGTGAATATAGCCTGGGAAATGACTGGCCATTTGGAATATAATGTTTCTAAAATATTTGTGCCCTGAAGAAGTACATCCAAAGGATGCAGTGGTCACGGGCTTCACAGCATACTCATAAGCCTTGTGATAATGATGCTAATAATTTATTAGAAAATCACAGAATAAGCTGAGTTGGGAGGGACCTACAAGGATCTTCGAGTTCAACTCCTGGCCTTGCACAGCACCATCCACTAGAGTCAGACCGTGTCCTCAAAGCAGTAAATATTCATACCACCAAACATCCACGGTCAAATGCTGGGACAGAATTGCCGATGAACTCTCTCTCCTGCTCGGCTTCATCCCTGAAACACTCACTGACCCACACGTGGAAAAGCCATTCCCAAAGCCACAGCACACCTGGGGCTGGCTGGTGAGGGCTTGGGGTCATGACTCCCGTTGTGTGCAGCCTCGACGGAAAACATGACTTCATTCTGAAGGGATTTTTCCCCTTTTTCAGCAGAAGAATGTGGAGTTTAACCCCGAGTTTGGAGCCCGCTGGGTCCGGCCTGTGCGCTCCGAGGGCACGTCCAGGCCGTGAGGTGCCTCCGTGGCCAGAGCACAGCGGGACCCACATCACCAAATTGCCATTGAAACCCCGGTGTGGTACTGAAATATGAGGGTGGAAATACACACACAGGCTCCTCTGCCAAGTCTGGGGTGAGGGAAGAGGGAGGGAAGAGGGAGGAAAAGGCTGAGACCTCGCTCCCAGGGTGCTGCCGCCATTTCGCGCAGCAGCAGCGATGGAGGCTGGTGATGGCGGCTCGTGAGGGGACAGCACACACTGGGGTGGAAGTGGGGAGAGATTTCCAGAGAGGACATGGAATAAGGTGGGATCCTTCACCCACAGGTGCCAGGGGGACAGGGAGAACACAGCGGGGTGAGGGGAGGACATGGGGCTGGGTGCGGGATTGTGTGTCCAGCTGGGCACTGAGGGGTGCCAGGACATGGGGCTGGGTGCGGGATTGTGTGTCCAGCTGGGCACTGAGGGGTGCCAGGACATGGGGCTGGGTGTGGGATTGTGTGTCCGGGTGGGCACTGAGGGGTGCCAGGACATGGGGCTGGGTGTGGGATTGTGTGTCCGGGTGGGCACTGAGGGGTGCCAGGACATGGGGCTGGGTGTGGGATTGTGTGTCCGGGTGGGCACTGAGGGGTGCCAGGACATGGGGCTGGGTGTGGGAGTGTGTGTCCAGGTGGGCACTGAGGGAGCCGCCAGGCCATGGGGCTGGGTGGGGGAGTGT
>VXAD01006437.1:190075-209141 GCA_013399195.1 Dicrurus megarhynchus
GGGATTGTGTGTCCAGCTGGGCACTGAGGGGTGCCAGGACATGGGGCTGGGTGTGGGATTGTGTGTCCAGCTGGGCACTGAGGGGTGCCAGGGCATTTTCATCTGTGACACAGGAATTTGGCCCTAATTATTTTATTCCTGCACCTTTTAAACATAAATTCTCCTGGAGTTTGTCCGTTCCAGCCCTGTTTCAGCTACTGCCTTTTAAATTCTCTTGCAATGTCTTTCATTTAATATCTCTGTTTCTTGTCCTTCACTTTTGATTTTGCTGTCTTCTCCTTTTCTATTTTATTTACTTCTCAACGCCTGCTCTGGATGAGGCCACACTTCTCATCAGAACAAATTAAAGCAGTAGTTTTAAGTTTAATTTTAGGTATTTTACTTTAAGACAATTTGCCTAGCAAATGTTGGCAGTGCCAAATCAAATTTAAACACAAATAGAGATCTATGTACCAACCTGGGCTTTGCCTAATGCTCAAAATATGAATTTTCGTCTCTTGTGGGTTATTGTACTGCCTCAGATTTAGCAGGACTGTGGCATTCCTCCGTATTCCACGAGGAAAAATTGTTCATGCAAAGGAATTAAGAGTAATGAAACTGTTGTGATTCAGCCGAAAATGTTCTGTGCAATCCTGAATTACGTTTTTTAATTTTCTGTGGGAGATATGTGATTCCCCTCTCCCCCTTAGGAAGTTTGATTAAATTTAATTTAAAATGAAATGCCAGCACGAAGCAAAAATGCCAACAAAGGAGTTAGAAGGTTCTAAGAAAATAGCTTCATATTTTGTTAGTGAAGGGGACATGTTAAAGCCCATGTGAACTAAAACATCATTTTAACCCCCCTCAAATCGCCTTTCTACCATTGCCATGCTTCTTTTAGACCCCAAAAATATACAACTTATTCTCCTACTGTGTAAGATTCTTTGCCTATAAATGAATTTTGAGGAAGCAAAGATGAATTTCTTCACGGCCCTGTTGATGCTATGAGGTGAATGTGACATTGCCACTCTCAAACCCATCTATTAGCATATATTTTCCTACTTTTTTACTTTTTTCCCTCTTTTATGCAAAAAATAAAAGTTGAATTATTGCTTTAGATCCAAACATTTAACCTCTTTTGTGTTTTAATCTCACTTTTGGGTGTGTTTAGAACCTAATTCCTTTCCAGAATTGTGGTTCAAGGCAAAACTTGCCTCTGCTCACCTGAAGTGGATTGGAATATGAGAGTGAGAAAATGGGATGGATCTCGAGCCATATCCCAAGAAATAATTTTTACCAGAACTACAGTGTTTAAATAAATCTGCCAGGAGAATAAACTGATCTGGTTTTGTACTTCCCAGTAGCCTTGATAAAGAAAATAAAATAAAAAAAAGGTGGGAAAAAAGGGGGAAAAAAAGGAAAAAAAGAGAAGCATAACAGTTACTGAGAAAGACCTAGAAAATTAGTTAGAATGATTTATTTTATGCTCAATATATGCTTTTTACGAGCATATTAAAATAGCCTTAGGTTCTTCTCTATCCTCTGCTTATAGTGTTAATATGGCAGCTAAGGTGGTTTTTGTGCTATTTTAAGGGATTAGTTAATTTTGTGATCTTGTGATCTGATTAGCTGTCTAATTGTTGAAAAATGTGACTAAATGATATTTCTATGACATGAAATACTATGAAATCACAGGTAGGGTGGTGACCTCTTAGAGGATACAAGTGAACATTCTCCCAGTGATGATTCCAAGAGCTTTGTCAGTGACTGAGCCTGAAAGAGTCAGAGGAGGCAAACCTCTAGAAACACCAGGAATTGAAGAGAAGGAAACACAGAAAAAGGACAAGACAAAAAAGGAAAGAAAGAAATGTGGTCAGTGTCTCTTTGGCCAAGGTGATAAAAAAGGTAATTTGTTTTCTGGTGGTACGAGACTCTCCTAAGAAATATCATTGTTCCCTTTTTTTGGCTTTTTTTTTCAATAATTAGGAAGACAGGGACAACAGTTTTTCAGTGAAAAAAATATAATAAATTGTGTTACAAACACCAGTAAGAGAAGGCAAGAGAGAGGGAGATTCCCTACTGTGTTGTCTCACAATACTCAGTGATCCAAGGGGATAATCACCTGGGATGTGGGAGCCCCTTGGCAATCCTTGTTCCTCAGCTTTAACCCAAGGACCTGAAAATGGCTCTGCCACATTTTGGTTTCTGACCAGGCATCACCTGGTGAGTCTGAAAAAGGAAGAGGAAAATGGTTAAAAATCATGCACAATAGTGTCAGTTTTGACCAGAAAACAGCCATTTTGTGGCCAGCTTGGTCATGGTGGATCATGTGAAATGAAGTTTGTGCCTCAATGGAATGAGCATACAGGAGAAATATGTAAATGTACATTGAATCCATGTCACTGTTAACAGTGAGGAATCTCTCCGTATCTGCATATTTTCACACCTAGACCCCATCCTTTCTTAAATCCTACCAGGCCACATCAAAAAAATGAGTGGAAGACCAGCAACCCTTCTCCCTTTTCCTGCTGAGCTTCAAAATTTCACCAAAGCTACAAGATGGAAATCAATCAAAAAAACAAGAGAAGAGCCACTGATTGTCTCTGTTATAATCTCTGTTATTATATGCTGTTGTCAGGAAGCTATACTGGCATGAAACTAGCAGACCAGAAAAAATAATGACATTTTTTAAATCTAGTTAGCAAAAAATCATTGTTGACATCTACCTGTGGTGGATAGTTTATTGTATATATTTGTAGATGTTATATATCATTTGGATAAAGTGTTTATTTTTGCTTGTCCATGACTACTGGAAATGAAATATGTTTTACGGTACTTCTGACAGCTTTTGCAGGAAGGTATTTGCCCTTTTCTTTTCCATCCTCTCAGTCCATTCTGGCAAAATAAAATAGTAAGATAATGTGATTTTGCAAATATTTGGTGACAATATTTATGGTCGTATTGTAGTTTTCCTGCAGTGGAATTGTGTTACAGAAAACATTGGATTCAACAGAAGTTCTTGGAAAGATCTGTCCTTTTATTTTGGTGGTTTTTTAAGTCAGGACCTTGCCTGTTTTATCCATAAAATATGAGGTGATCTATAAATTATAATAAACTTTTTAGCAAAATACTGCCTGAAATGCCATGAGTGCTGTAGTGAAATTGAATATATGCCTGAAAGAGGGGAATACGCTCAGATTTACAGTCTTGACTGTTTTTAAAATCTAATTCTGCTTCAGGAAAAGAAAATGAGAGCAATTCACCCAAGATCCTGGAGATAAGGAGAGGGAAATGGAAACAATACTCTGAGAAGTAGCCCATTAATATATTTTTTCCACTTGCTGTTAAAAACCATGCCCACAACTACACACCTGCTCTATGCAATGAGCTTTTAAGGTTTAAAAATGTAATTTAATTCAAAGCTGACTGGAAAGATGTAGAAAGCTGGTTAGAAATCCCAGCTGCAGGGATTTTAACCATGTGCTGTTGGGGTCATGTTGGTTTTTGAGTCCTTGCAGACCTGTAGATTACTCTGTTGTTCGGGGTTTTCTTACCATGCACCTATTCAAGGTGTAGATCCCGATGGGTTGAATTTGGTTCCTCAGATTGTGGCTATGTTAGTGAAGTGCACGATTTACAGGGAGAAAACTTATTTCCATGGATTGAAAATTGATTTCCATTGATTTATTTCCATTTATTTCCATTGGCTGCTAGCTGTGGTCTTCTGCAGCCACAGAAATACACAGAGATGTAAAATGTTTAATGCATTTATCTGTGGATTGTTTGAATCACACAATCCTAGAATGGTTTGGGTTGGAAGGGACCTTAAAGATCATCTTGTTCCACCCCCCTGCCGTGGGCAGGGAACCTTCCCCCAGACCAGGCTGCTCGTTGAACATCAGAGTTTTGGGGCATTTTGTAAAGAAACCACAATTATGTAGTTGGACGAGCAGTTTAGGAGTAGTAGTTAATTAGTAGTAGGAGTTTATGTGAGCAGAAGAGGCATGCAGGGACTGACTTGTCTCAAATTATTTCTCTGTATCAATGCCCACTTGCTCTGATCTCAATGCAGGAGGGAAGAAATGGCCGGCTGCAAAACCGGCGGGTTTGAACGCCTCATTTTTAACCCTGCAGAGCGGGGTGGTTCACCAGGACAAAAACGCCACGGCCCAGCGAATATCATCAGCCAGGCTCCACAAAATCAAAGAGCTGAAGAACGAAGTATTTGACTTGCAAAGAAAAATCGAGGCGTCGAGCTTAGAGAACCAGGCTTTGAAAGATCTCAGCCGCCGGCACGCCAAGGCCATATACAGGTACAACAACGCAGAGAGCCACTTGCAGGAGCTGCTAGCAGGGCATCGAAACGAGATGAAGGATCTGAGGGAACTCTTGAAGATGTCTCAGGAGGCCGAGAAAAACACAGCCAGGGAGCTCAAAAAAGTTGAAGCGGAGCTGAGGAAAACTAACGGTGATTTGAAGACCTTGCTTGTGCTGTCAGGAGACAAAGCTCTCGCAGAGAGGGAGGAACTTCATCACAGGTTGTCAGTCCTTACCGAAACACTGGAAGCAAAGGATGAGAGGATACAGGTAATGCCTGCAAAGAATTGTATTTGTGGAACTTAGGGTCATAGAATATCCTAAATTGGGAGGGAATCACAAGGACCATTGAGCAGGAGAGGTTTTGGTGCAGGAATAGTGGAAAATTTTTGGCTGCTTCTCACATGAATGGTTCTGATATAATCCTGTAACACTGGATGCTGTTTAATCCAGTGCTCTCCCAAGTGTAAGGAAGATTAAGAGGAGGTAATTCACCTCCTCTTAATAACTCGGGTTTCTTTACTCTCAGTTACCCTGACACAAAAAAGACAGGAACACAGTTTATAATACAAAACTGGAAGAGTCAAATTTCCATGGTCCTCCAGGAATTAATTGCTCTTTTCTATGGGGTCTCTTATGCATAGAATTAAATGAAGAGCCAGGAAATCTTAAGAGAAACTGTAAATTTTAAGAGCTGAATTCAGATCCTCTTTTAAAAACTTTCTGTTTCCAGGAGTCCTAATGAGCAGCTGTAGAAAGCACACAGGGTTGGGTGTCCACCCTACAGTTTTAGGATCTAGAATTCCAGTGCATGGGTTCTGAAGATAAAGAACCCAATAAGTTACCAAGTTTTCATTTACTCTAAGCCTCCTTATTCTGCCACAGTTCATAGGTGTCTGTGAATAGAAAGCCTTAACATTTCTCAAAGATGATTGTAATTATTAATCCATCAAGAAAGGTAATGTATTTTTTATGATTGAATGAGAAAACCTTTTCCTTTGTTTGGTGAAATTGGGTTTTAAATTAATTTTGTCTTATCTTGAAAGCAATTTTTCAGATACTTCATTATAATTTCATTTATTGTTTACAATATAATATAATTATTTATATTATTATAATTAGAAGATAATAACTTATTATATATCATTATTAGCTTAATTTTCCTTATATTAGCACACTTACATTTTAAATCTGTCAAGAACTGAAATTTTTCAGCTGTCACACTGAATCCATCCATATGGTAAAATCTGTCACTTTTTAAGAGTCTGGAAATGCAGCTGAAGCTGAACAACAGCACCTTTAGTCGTCAGCTGGCAAGTGAGAGTAAAAAACTCCTGGAAGCTGGGATGATCACAAAGAATTTGCTACTGGAAATTCACATTGTTCACCAAAAAATTAAGGTATTTCAGATTTTATCCAGTACAAGAAAATTCAAGTATTTAATGTTAGCTATTCCTTTTGCTTCTTTTATAGTATTTACTAATGGAATTTGGTTTCCTCCTTGAGTCTGTATCTACTAAAAAGGCCAAAAATGTCCAATTCTCGCGTTACTGTAGGGTTTATTTGTTAGAAATAGCTCAATAATGAATTGAAACAGAGATTAATGCCTCAGAAATTGAACCAAAATCCACACCAATGTATTACCATTTTCCTACATCTGGGTCAAATACATTCATCTACTCACTTTAAATGAGCTCCCTCACAGAAACAAATCAAAGTGAGCCAAATATTACAACCTGCAAAACTGGAGTTCAACAAAAAGACTCATGGAAATGTTTCAAGAGTTTGCTCGATTTCCAGTTTGGTTTTCAGACAAACGTTTTTGGGATGAATAGGTCCAGTTCAGCACTTTCTGTAATGCTTGTAAATCAAACATACAGGAAAACTAAAAGGAAATGAAACCAAACCTTCCAGGAACGGGATGTTATGTGAGTTGTAACGAATAAAACCAGTACATATTCCAGAAAATCTGGAATCCCTTGTGGCTTTTTCATAATTGTGTTTGTAACACAGTTAAAATACACTTACTTATGTATTTCTGTGTCAAGGTGATCCCACTGGGGAGTTTTCTCTTCCTAAAAGGAATCAAATGTCTGTGAAAGACATTAAGGGGAGTTTTCCCAGATATTGTGAAGGGCAGGACAGGCAATTCCTGAGGTTTTATGGAGGTTTGGATTTCTGCACAGGGGTATTTTTTGTCCCTCTTCCTGTGTATCAGGTGCAGAAGTTTCCTCCTGGTACTTGGCAGTGCTATTTGCCTGTCAGAGTCTGATCTCCTTCTGGACGTGCAGAACTGGGAGATGAGATAATCTCAGAACACTAATATAAAACTGTCCCCAAATGCAAATTATTCTAAAGCAGAGTTCTCACCTTAACACTTCTCTAAAATAATTCTATTTAATCTCTTTTCCACACAGTTTTCTGTGTTTCCAGGTCTCTGAATTTTCTATTTAGATACACAAAATCTTCTATTGATTTGCCACAAAGAAGACCGGACATGCTTATTAACCTTATTTCTGTGCCAGAACAGAGTTTATCCTTACAAATGCATAGTTTTAGGTACCTGTCTTATTTCAGGCCATTCCACTTCCAGGATAACTTGTAATTTTCCCAAGTAAATGAAGCTTCTGGTTTTTTCCCACTGAAAACTGGTGTGGTGAGAGTGTTACTGAGCTCTGTCTTTTGTGTTTAAGGAAGATACCATTAAGGAAAGAGGAATCTTGCTAAATAAATATCAAAATATGCCTCTGGAGTTTATGTCACCACCAGATCAACAGGCTGTGAAACAACTGAGCATATGACAAGGACACTGAGTAAAGGAATTTCAAAAAAAAATAAATAAATCAACAAAAAAGAGGAAGTAAAGGCAAAAAAAATTTAGTCTGGAAAAATGTAAATGACAAAGCCACCACATGGATCTGGCTAAAGGCAAAAGGTTTCACCCAGCATGAGAAAATTAAGTTGGTAAAAAGTAATTTTTATTGCATATTAGAAGCTTAATCGTGTTTATTTCTTCTCAGGAAAAGGACCGGCAACTTTACATAAAGAATATTTATGCCAATCGGATGCCAAAAGCCCTGAGGGACAGAAGTGATTGGATACCTAATGACCAGAGTAAGTCTGTAATCATTTTCCTTTTTGTTTAGTTAAGGGACACTTCCACTGGTTTAGAACTGGGAGGTATATTCCAAATTAAATGCCAAAGCAGTGCTTTTGTATGGGCTGGAAAGGTTTAGGAAAGTTAAAGGCTGGAATGACAGAAAAGAACAATGTAACTTAAGTTCTGCCAAGGAAGAAAGAGCTCTTTAGTACAGAGTATTTCCTTCACATGGATGCTCAGATAGATATTGGGGAGAAATATCTATTACATGCAGCCTTGGCTTTCCAACATTCCAAGGGCAGCTGCCTGGAGTGGAATTCACCTGATTACAGCCAACCAGCTCTGTTCGAGATGCCCCAGTCTGCCTCAGCTACACCCAGAATTTGCGATTGAATGATCTGAACGTGGACTTCCCTGGCTGAAGGATCTCTTCAAAACACTGATCAGATATTCCTGCTCCTAAACTGAAGCAGAAATCAGGACTTCCTTCAAGTACCAAAAGATGGGGTACCAAAGAGCACTTAGCAAACCTGTCTGCTGGAAATGCTGCCCACAGAATTCTTCAAATTATGGCAGCAATACAAAATCTTAGCAAACTCAGTTGCTTGTTTCTTTCCTCTTCACTGCCTTTGCAAACCCATTAACTCTGCCTTAACCACCAGTGAACTTCTGGGAAAAGACTGGTAATTCAAGGTGGAAAATTAGGAAAAAAACGTATTCCTGGTTCTCATCCCAAGTCAGAAACGTTTTTTTTATGAAACTCTGAAGTTCTGTTTTAGTTACACCACATAACTACCATTTTTAAAAATTTTACTCACCTATGGCCTTGTACAATGTTGCTATTCAATTATGGCACTTAAATCGCTGTTATTATTTAAATTCTTCTTTCCTTTAAGCAAGATAAGGGAGCTTAGTTGGAGAGAGACATGATATTTTGCAATGAAGACTTCCAAACAAAGTTGCCCGATCCTCTGGAATTTTTACAAAAAGGTTTCATTCTCTGCCAGTTAATGGATTTGGAAACCCAGAGCTGGAATTGCTGACAATTTATTTTCACTCTTGACTTGAATTTTCCTTTAGCAGATTTCTAAAAAGTTGCCTTTTCAGGTCATTATTTTCTAGTCAACATCCACAAAAGTTTTTTTAGCCAGCAGGAAACAAAACCCCGAAGTTTGGAGCCGGTGTTTTTTTTAACGCTGCCGATAAATGGCTACAGGGAGGCTTCCCTGGGTGGTCAGAAAGCTCTGTGCACGTAAGTGAAAGGGATTTATTGGATGGAGCCGTGACTTGCAGGAGCGCTGGCTGGGAGCGGGGCGCGGGCAGGTGGCAGCGGCTCACCTCGGGGGGCAGCGCCGCCTAGTCCCGGTCCCGGGGAACGCCTCGCTGATCCCGGCTGGAAAAGCTCCTGGAGCAACTGGGAGAGCCAATTCCCCCCGCAGCATCTGAGCCATTCCAGGCTGCTCACCAGCGTCCCTTTCACCGCCCAACTGCGAACACTGGGAGGGCACCATTTTCTATGCATTTTAGCCTTTGATTTCTGAGCTCAAAGCTGGGAGTAAGGGCCAGCGTGGATTTGGGTAAGATCCCGGTTTTGCTGTTGTGGTTGTAGTAACTTTATCAGCTGCTGTATTCATGTCAAAATGATTCCAAAAATACAGTAAAGGAACAATATACTAATCATCTCCATCTCATATGCAGCTATTTCTTTAAACATCTCATTCAGTCACTCCCTTGGAATCTCTTCCAAAGACCATTGATGTTTCAAACAGTGTTAAACACTTCCCATGATGAGCTGGTTTCCGTAAAGATCCACATTTAGGAAACTGAACTCTGAGGCTTCATAGCAGACCTCTCAAATTTACACTGGAATGGAACCAAAAATTGAGCCCATGTGGTCTCTGGGGCATAGACACATTTGTCTGACTTTACATGTTCCATCTGAACAGGACTTTGTAGTCTATTTTTATATATATTTGTGCATATAAGTGTGTTTAGGATGTAGTGATGTACAGATTAAAAGGCTCAGAAGTCCAGATAGCTGTTTGTGTTCCAGTTTCAGCATTTATAGATTGGGCAGAAAAAATAATTTCTTTTATTCAAGGGCATTAAGATATGCATAAAAAAATGTTTAAATTCTTGGTCACATACCAGTATTGTCAGTTGTCAGAGATATCTTTTATTTATATCAACAGCCTAATTCCAGAAATTACTGTATTGCTAATGCTTGTCCTATTCAACAGGTCTGAGAGCAGACAGATCAGTACAAGTAGATAAAGAGAGTTTTAGAGAACTGCTCCTGTCTCAGCACCAGGAAACAGAAAAAAATCCAATCCAGCTAAAAAAGGTGGGAAAGATCTGGATCCAAATCCAGTCCCCTGATTAAACTCTCAGCCAAGGTGTAGCTTATTCCCTAAGTTGCAGTAATATGCCTGAATAGCCTGATCCATCACCTTGGATGTGGATTTTGCATGAGTGTAAAGAAAAAGTACAGAAAAAAATGCTGTGATGCAAAATAAGAATGTAACAGCAATAGAAATTCCTAATCTTTTTGTAAGTATTGCACTGATTGTGTTCTTTTGAAAGTCACTGAACAAGCATTCCCTCGTTATTTTTACCTTTAATTGCCAATTGTAGGAGAAAAAACCTTCAGAAGATAAGGGTGGAGAAGGTAAAGCAAAGGAAGATGCCCAGTGTAGAAAAGCAAAGCAAGCAACCAAGAAAATACCAACGCCAGAAACTTCTAACAGGACACACAGAGGTATGTTCAACATTTCTCTCAGAAACTCACCTGGTCTTTGCAAATTACCAGAAGTCCTGGTAATTTATGTGGTCTGACAGCCATTAACTGGCACCTGGCTGACAGGAACTAGTTCCAAATGATGTATGAAGTGTCACTGAAGCCACAGAACCATTTGGGTTGGAAACTGCAGCTGCTGGTGGTGCTGCACTGACAGCAGAGCAGCTCTGCAGGATGTGGCATCTCCATCCTGCTCTTCTTCCCAAAGCACTTCCTGGTCAGGCTGGTAAAAATTCAGTGTTCTGTCTGTAACAGGATAATTAAGAGTTGTTAATCCACACTAATCAAACACCGATCTCAAAGGGATAGCTGGGAATCTTCATCACAGCTGGTGTGAACGTGTTTTCCCATGGCTGGGAAAGGAAAAGGACTGCAAGGGCTGGGAGCATCTCCTCATCACCGTGATCCCTGTAAAGGGATTTTGTGTAAATCTCAACCACTGTGTTCTCATGGAAAAGTTACATGCAAGGGACTCACCTGTAAACATCTTTATTCTGAAGAAATTCTATAGAACAGAGGAAAGAAAAAGCCAGTGCTGTTCCCTTATCCAAGTTTTTCTTTCTGGAAATATTCCTGGTTTTTCCCTTAAGGCTCGTAGGAAGAGCAAAGGTCTGAGTGCCATCATTCTAAATATGTCACAAATGGCAGGAGGCCTCCAGGTCACACATTTACCCAGGTGAAACAGGTGATGCCAGGTCACTTCCTGGAGCCTGGAAGCTGGGATGTGTAAACTCCTGAGGTTTGTTCTCTGCCTTTTCAGCCTGCAGCCTTTCCAGAGCCCCCCAGACAACCAAAGTCATCCTTTGTCCTTGAAATGCCCTTTTAAAACTGACAGAAAACACAAGTCTTCAGATGCTCCCTGTGAACCACTGAAAAATCTGTAAAATCTGAGTTTCTCTCATTGATATTAGACTTACTTGGCTTTTTTAGTACCTGCAACTTCTTACTTCTCCTTTAAACTTGGATTGTGTCTCATTTTGGGGGTATTCTGTGAGTCTCTGCAGAGCACAGGGCCCATTACAAGTTGTCCCCTGCACAGATAAATGGCATTACTGTACACACATTCCTTTTCCTAATGAGAAGTGGAGCCCCCTCGTTTCCAGGTGAGAGAGTTGCTGTATATTCTGCTCCACACAAGCAACTCTATTGTGAATTAAGGGAAAGGAAATCATTCTTATCTCTAAGTTCCACTTAAAAATCAGAAAATGACGATTAGAGTTCAGATCTCACCTGATTTCTCTGTTGCCAAATTGTACATGACCTTTCTGGCACTGTATTTAGCCATCACTGATTATAATTGCAGGTAAATTCATTTAATTAAATTCAACATAATGAAAAAAAGTAAAAATAAAGATATTAACCTGGATTCAGTGCAGAATGATCTTCCTTAGATCTTGCCCCACCCTGTTGTATTTATTGTAAATACCATTTGAGGTACCATCAATAACAACTGAAACAGTGAAATAAGGATGTGATACTTGCTCTCTTTAAAGCTACATGACTCTTCATGTTCTTAAACCCCACAAAATTTCAGGGGGCAAACTACTGATGGAAGAACATGCTTTTTCAGAATTTCTGAAAGAAATGGAAAAAGAGACAGAGTTTCTCAAACAGGAGTTGAAAATTCTGATGAAAACTGAACAAAATCCTCAAAGTGACAGAGTAAAAGAGAACGATCAAGAGGGAGATGCAGTGGAAGAAGCTGAAAAAGAAGAGAAAAAACCAGATGAGCAGCAAAAGAAAGCCAGGAGTGAAGGTGCAATTCCAAACAAAGACCCTGCTAGGCTGAAAAATAAATACATCTTCTCAGAAGCCATTGAGAATTTGCATCAGGGGCTTCACACATCAGGCACCAAATCCAAAGCAGGCAGCCTGTGCAGCCAGAGACAGGCGGGCCAGAGCTGCAGTGACACCTCTGTGTCCAGAGGGAAAATTTCCTTTGGGGCCTATGAACCTTCTTTTGGGCAAATGCCCCTGGCCAGGCAGGGCGGGGCCTCTGGAGCGCAGGGCTGCAGGCACCTGATGCTTGCTGAGAGGAGGAAACACCTGATGAAGGAGCTCTTTGGGGAGGGCTGTTGGCAAGGAGACAGCCCCTCGAGTTCCAGCACCAGAGGGGTGAGGGGAGACAAGGGACGGATGCAGGGGGGCACAAGGCAAATCCCAAACTCCGTGACGGGGTCGGAGTGGGAAGCACCCAACGCTCCTCGTTAAAAAACTCCCTGAGAATACACAAATTGTTTCTGATGGTTAAGTACATCAGTTTTACCTTTAGAAAATTTAAACATTCAGATTGTTAAAAGACAAATGTTTTATTTTCATTAAATGTTTATTAAACCTTAGAAGCACTGGCAATTGCTTTCCATGACTTTTCCAAAACAACAGTCACAAAAGAACATTCTGTGCTTGCTGTGTATCCATGAAAATGTGTTGTATTAAGAATTCCTCAACATTCTTACCTGTTACCAGGTAAAAGTTAGTCCTTGTTTGGGAACTTCCAGGTTTTTGCATTCCCAAGGAGCTGGAATTTGGAAGCTGGGTGGTTGTCAGCTTGCTGACGTGAGCACCCTGCTTTCATAAGGTTCACTGTTGGATAAGGACCAACAATGCCATTAAAGAAAACTTTTTTAGTTCCTTCACTCCCCAGCTTCCAGAATTCGCAGATAATAAAAATAATTTGCTCTTACATTGTTTTCACGAGCATTAGAAACCTCTAAACCCTCATTCTTTCCCACTGTTAGAACTTATCAAAGCAGTTTGCCTGGTAACTTCCCCAGCTGACATCCAGAGATGAATGTGCAAGAGGAAAGTATTGTTTTGGAGAAGTCAGGCATAGCCAGTCCCCAAAAAGCCTCTAAAAATCCTTGTTTAAAGTTATGTAAGTGAGGGGAGGAGGATTGTGTTTTGTTCCTCACAGTAATTAATGAAATACTTGCTAAATTGATGGGAAGTTGGGAAAAATTAGGGGTACTCTGTTACTTTTTAAAGGCAGTAGCTCTTTAAAAAACTGCAAAAATTACACTGCAAAAGCTTTCAAAGATGACAAAGACATTCAGAGCTGAACCTGCTTGCAGCAACATTTCAAAGGTCTAGAAAGAGAATTTAAAAAATAAATTAGTTCAGTTGATTCTAACAGTATTTCCTTATGCACAAACACGGGGGGGTTGTTCTGGCTTGGATTTTGGTGAGTTTGGGGTTTGGTTTGTCAGTTTGGGTTTGTTTGTTTGGGAGTTTTGTGGGGTTTTTGTGGGTTTTTTAGAAAAACTGCAGTTAACATTAAAAAAGAGATGAGAAAACCTAAGATGGGTTGAAAAGCTTTATTTCCTTAATAAAATCACAATTATACATCACATTCAATCACAACATTTTTTCTTTGATATTTATTTTCACATTGGTTAAATGCATCCCTAATATAAAATCCCAATTTTTAAATTAACATAAAAAAACCAAACAAAAACCATTTAATCCATATATACACACAACACAACATGACTTTTTGAACTGGTTTTTAAAGGCAGTGCCAATTTTGGAGGGTTCCTGGCCCCTTCCTTCCTGCAGGGAGGCAAAGGCCCTGGAATAGCAGAACAGATCATTCCTCTGTGGGAATTCCAGAGTGGGAAGCTAAACCAGCATCACCTCTGCAGGAACAGCACTGTCTTCTGCTTCATTGACAGCAGCCTGTGTTTGGCAGCTGAAGGAGCCTCTTAAGAGATAAAATCCTGATTAAACACATCTATTTTTTTAGGAGAGCCCAAGAATATTCCAATTTTAGGGTAAAAAATCACAAAGAAACTGTTTTGCCCCGAGCCAACCAAACCACCTCCCTCTGCCCTCTGGCACCACCAGACATGATCCCACCTTGGGGTGAAGCTACCACATTTTACAGCAAAGAAACAGCCAAGCTCCCAAATTAATTCCTAATGCCAGTGCACTTCCAATTTAAAACCACAAATCCAACACTTTTAGATGTTGGTGACAACAGACCATGACAAACCTTACGGTTCTGCCACGAATAAACCCAAAATGAGGTTCTACAACCAGCAATGCTGTTCTTTCAAAACTGAAAGACAAACTCTGGGAAGAGAAATCAAAAGGAATACTGACTGCTATCCAAGTGGAGTAACAGGGATTGTCTCAGACCTTGTCTCATGAAAGACAACTGTCTTGTTTTTTTTTTGGTTTTTAATTAATTTAAAACCGTGATGATGCAAATGCAGTTGAGGACTCCATGAATTGCTGGGATTCTTTCAGCTGAAGGGGTGCAGCATGATAGCTACAACTTTATTGCAGACCACGAGCCAGCAGGTAATTCCCACACCTCCTGGAAGAGAGGGAGAAACCACGATTGAAGTTGTCAGATCAACAACCCTGAGGCACCTGTGCAGCTGAAAACAACCTTGGAAGTGTAAAAAATGAAACTCAGAATTCATGAGGCCAACAGGAACAAAACTCTTTATACACAAAAGGGTCTCTTCAAGAGATGGGAGATAAATCCCTGCCAGTCCCAAAAAAATACCCATTTGTCTTGGGAAAAGAATACCAAATACACAACTGTGAGTGCACCCCACAGCTAAAACCATCTGCTATGGACTCAAGAGAAAACATCTGGCAGGTCACAGAATGCTTTGCTTGAACCTAAATTCGGGATTTGAGAGAGGTAAGAAGTAAATTTCCTCTGAACTCTGCAATCAGTGGTTTTGTAAGCACACAGCTGTTCAGAGCACACCTGTGAAGAAAACTCCCTTTTGGGTCATTTTCTGATTTCCTAATTTAAATCTTCCCCAGGCTCTATTCAATACAGATAAGGGCAATGCTCTGGGTGGAAATAAATATGACAAAATTTCGTGATCAGTTCAAGAAACCAGAACTGAGCACACAGGGAAGAGCTGCTTAAATATTTGAACTCCCTCCTGTGCTCTGGGAGTCACAGGAGCAGTTGCTGTTAACCCGTGGATGCTCTGGGGCTTGGGAATGTCCTTTTCCTTACCTGCCACTCCTGTAGGGAAGGCCACCAGGCGCTCCAGGGGAGCCAACCATTTGCTTGGAAGCACCGTGACTGGCTCGGAGTAGTACTTCCAGATCAGAGAGATCATCAGGGCAGCCTGGAATGCACATTTTTATTAGTTCAGATAATAACACCCATCAAAGTACATTCCCAGTGCTATTTGGAAACAGCAAATAATGAGTTCTGATGAAAGGGAATTGGTTTTTTGTTATTTTATCTTCTTCAAAATATTTTTAGATTCAGTATGACCTTAAATTTACACACAATATTAGGAGATAGCAGTGAGAATTTGTTTTCTTTCAAGTCCCTGGTTCCAACCCAGCAGAGTCAAACACACTCACAGCACCTGTAAAATTCTCTTTTCAGCCTGAATTTTTGCCTGCCACAGATGCAACTCACTTTAACAGTTCCCTAAAGAAATCTTCAGGCTGACCACTGCCATCCTCATTAGCAGAAAATTCTTTGGCATGAAGTCAGAACTACATAGAGAATCTGATGAGGCGCTGTGGGGAAATGAGTGGCAGCTGTAGCTGGAGATTTGCATCCTCAGCAGAAGTGTATTTTGTTTTCAAAACCAGAATTATATTTACATGTAGCAGAACTTCCCTGGATTTCGTGTCCTTTATTAAAAAAAAACGGTGATTAATGAGCTAAGACAAACTCCAATCTTGTCACCCCAGAAACACAGAGCTGAGATGAAAGTCAAAACTCCTTCCATCCTCAACTACCAGATTTTATCAGCAGCATCTCCCTTCCAGGAACTCTCTTTGACAAGCTCTGTGTCATTGGAATCACTGAATGGTTTGGGCTGGAAGGGACCCTAAAGCCCATCCAGTGCCACCCCTGCCATGGGCAGGGNGGAGCCCTGAGTCATTGGCCAACAAACCAGGAGAGAACTGAAACACTACTGAGGATTTGGTTTAAGCTGTATCCATAACAAAACACACGCTTACCTGCAATATGTAGAATACAATATTTATGACCCACTTTATTTTGGCTAATTGGGCAGTTCGTGCTTTCACTGTTAAAAAAAAAATACAACTTTCAATTACTTCTAATAGTGAATTATAATTACATAAAATTAGTAATTTTTTAGTATTTCACTGTTCAAGGCCGGACATTACCCTGTTTTAAAATCTCTTTCCAAATGACTTACAGCTATATTAAAAACACCCTTCTGCAACAAACTGCCAGTTCTGTATCACACTGTAGTTTCTTTCTTAACTTACTCAAAACAGGATTCAGTGATCAGTATCACTCAGAAAGAATAAATAATTACACAGGGAAGCCCAGGAAATTCTTGGAGACACAAAAGCAAGCTCTCCAAATAGTTTAAAGAAGAAAAAAATAAGAAAGAGAAGAAGAGAGAGAGGAAGAGAGAAAGGAAAAGGAAGGACAGAAGGAAGGAAGGAAGGAAGGAAGGAAGGAAGGCTGAAAATGGGTAAGATGGGGAAGGCAAGTTTGAAGGATAAATACTTAAAACTGAAAACACTCTTGACAGAATGTTTTTCAGAACCAGAAAATGTTTTTCCTTTTGGAAAAGGGAGCAGACATGGAACCGTACCGTGGGTTTTGAGCTTGTCAGTCATTTTGTTAATCTTCCTTTCCAGCCGGGCGTATCTGGCAAACTCGTCCATCATACTGATGGTGGCAAGCTCCTGCTTCATGGTCTGGATCTCAGCTCTCATCTGGGATTCCTGCTCTGCATCCTTCTGTAACAGTCTGGATATCTAAGAAGCAAAGAAATCTATCAGTTATTGATCCAGATTTCCACTGATTTGCTTTAATGCATATAAAGTTTGATCTCAAAAGCCTCCCATAAAAAAGGCCCTTTCAGTGAGATGCAGGAAATCCTTGGGTAGCAAGGGGACAAGTGACAAGATGAGAGGAAACAGCCTCAAGCTTGATTCAATGATCTTGAAGGCTTTTTCCAACCTAAATGATTCTGTGATTCTGTGATCATTCCCATTTCCAGCTCCAGCAGCCAAGTATTCCAACATCTTCTCCCTTTCTTTTACTTTCCTAATTTCTTTTCTTGAGGCACCACCTGCTTGTCTGTTCATGAACTCTGTTTGCCATAGAAATGAAGGCACAAAGGACACAAAATCTTTTTTCTTGCTGTCCCTTAGCAAATCTTTCCAGCTTTCCCAAGACAGAAGTAATTTGTTCCCCACAGATGCTGTTCTCAGGTCTGCAGTCAGTGAGAGCGTTAACACCACCTTCAGTCTCAAAGCACAGCAGAAACCTGAGCACAGATTTTCAGAGAATCATGGAATATCCTGAGCTGGAAGGGATCCACAAGGATCATCAAATTCCACCTCCAGGTCCTGCCCAGACCCCCCAACAATCCCAGCCTGGGCATCCCTGGCAGCGCTGCCCAAAGGCTCCTGGAGCTCTGGCAGCCTCGGGGCCGTGCCCATTCCCTGGGGAGCCTGGGCAGTGCCCGGCACCCTCTGGGGGAAGAACCTTTCCCTGCTCTCCAGCCTGAGCCTGCCCTGGCCCAGCTCCAGCCGCTCCCTGGGTCCTGTCCCAGTCCCAGGGAGCAGAGATTGGAGCTGTCCCTCGGGAGGAGCTGCAGCCCCCGGGGAGCTCTGACCTCAGCTTCCTCCAGACTGAAGAAATCAAACGCCCTCAGACACCCCTCATATGGCTGTTTCATCAGTCATCTCCAGTAACACTGAGTTCAGCTTCCCAAATTGCAGAGGGTAATTTAAGTTTTAAAGGATTTTTGTCCATTATTGAACAGTGCACACTGATCTCTGTGCCAGTGAAGTTATTTCCATGGAAGAGCAGAACAACGGGGGTTTCAGCATCTTTGTACACATGTGAGTTTGTCTGGCAGTCACAGAGTTTATTTGTCCTCAATTCCATTATCCACGCTTCCACAGGAATGCTTCAGATCAGAACAGGGGCATCCTGATTAGTGGCTGAGACTTAAGGTTTATTCTTACAATGGCTCAACTCCTTAATCTCCATATCCACTGATCTCCCATCTCAACAATGGGGATGTCAATCTGTTGAAAACATGCAAGACCGAGCAAAGCTGTCCTTCTTATTCCCGAAAACTGAGAAGTTGTGGACGTCCCATCCCTGGAGCTGCTCAGGAGCAGACTGGATGGGGCTCTGAGCAGCCAGGCCCAGTGGAAGGTTCCCTGCCCACGGCAGGGGGTCTGGAAGTGATGATCTTTAAGGTTCCTTCCAGCCCAAACCATTCCATGATTCCGTGATCCATCCTAAGGGCTGGATGCTCAGGAGCATCGTTGAACACACCGGTAACTCATCCCCCAGAATTTTACTTCAGCGCCCGGTGTAACCGGGGCTGCGGGAGCCACCGAGCCACGGGGCTGTGTTCCACCATCGCCAGCATCAGATTCTCCTCTCCCAAGGCCAGGAGCAGGACCAGACCCTGCCCGTCACAGCCGGGGGTGCGGGAGGGGCACCGGGAGCCCTCCCGAACCGGCACCGCTCCCCCCGCAGTTCCCCCATCGCTCAGCTGAGGGTGGGATCCCCTTAACACCCCGCCCGCGACCCGGGGTCCCCTCCCACCCATCCTCGGGCCCGCGCCCCCCTCCCGCTTCCCCATCCCCGGCGGGCGCGGTGCCATCACTCACGATGGAGGAGCAGGAGGGCAGGAGGATCTTGAGCGCGTTGCAGAGGAACACGGCGCTGAGCACCAGCAGCCAGGCGCCGCTCTCCGCCATGGAAGCCGCCAGCGGCACTAGCGGGGCCCCGGGACGGGGAGCGGGAGCGGCGGAGCGGCGGCAGCGCCCGTGCGAGGGGACGCGGGGACATGCGCGCCACGTGACGCGGGCCGGCCAATGAGGAGGCGGTGCGCGCGGGGGGGCGGGGCGCGCCCCGCGCCGATCCGGCT
>VXAD01006437.1:216642-349282 GCA_013399195.1 Dicrurus megarhynchus
GTGAGGGGAGGGAGGGAGGGGAGGCGCTGACAGCGCCGTGCCGAGCCGGGCCCGCCGCCCTCAGCCCGCCATGGCCGAGCCTGCGGCCTCTTCCAGCTCCGGCGCGTCTCTGCCGCTCATTGAATCAGGTAACACCGCGGGCCGGGGTGAGGAGGTGCCACCGGTGCCGCCATCTTCCTGCCCCCCCCTCAGGATGGGTCACGGCCGCCCCCCGGCTCATTCCCCGTGTCTCTCCCCGTGTCTCTTACAGAGCTTTACTTCCTCATCGCCCGGTTCCTGAGCACCGGGCCCTGCAGGAGAGCGGTGAAGGTGAGTCCGGGGCTCACCGGGGCGCGGGGACCCCGCGCTGCCCGCAGAGGGTCGGGGGAAGGTGGGAGCAGCCGCGCCCCCCGCTCTGGAGAAGCCAGATCGTGGCTTGTCCCTGACGCTGTGTTTTTTCCCTTCCCTCTGCAGGTGCTGGTGCAGGAGCTGGAGCAGCACCAGGTCTGTGTGGGCTCTGATGAAATCTTGCTATAGTCAAAAGTTTCCTTTACAAGTCATTCAAGTTTCTGCCGCTGTCTCAACTTTTCCCCTCTCAACACACATTGTTTTGGATGTGGTCTGTAATCCCTCCTTTCCCCTTTAACCGCTCACGTTTTTTTTTGTTTTTCCTTTATTTAGTTGCTTCCTAAAAGGTTGGATTGGCAAGGAAATGAGCATTATAGAAGTTACGAAGAATTGGTGAGACTTTTCTCTTTAAAAAAATCCCTTTTATTTACGGTGATAACACTGATGTTGGACCCTCTACCTTTAAGAGTAGGCCCAAAGCTTCACCTTCCAGTACCATTCTGGCTCTGAACGCTGGAGTTACTTTAGAAAGGGCCTTTAATTTCTTTACATCAGACTAACAAAAACACAAGCGGTGGTTTAAATTGAGGATATTGTTTACATAGCAGAGGTGGAGCTTGGCGTTGTGCAGTGGTACATGCCGCTGCCTACATGCAGGCAGGAGCCAATCTCCAGCGAGGTTTCATTTCGGCGTTTCAGGGGCCAGGTTGTGAGGCACGTTGTGATTTGTCGGTATTTATTTTCTGGTTGGTTTCTTTCAGCCCCCTCCAACAGATTAGGAAATGAAATCGCTGTTCAGAAACCGAGGGTTGGCAGTTCTGATCCCTGTGAAAGTGCTCATATCGCCGGCTCCTCGCTGGTCATGGCTTTGTTTCTAACGTGCTGAAAAGATGGGGGTGATATTTCCACAAAATGTACTTTCTGTCCTTCCACGGCTGGTGTTGTGTGTTCTCAGTTGTTTTTACAGAAGGGAGGGCTGTGTTTTGGGGCTTAAGTTTTGCAGCTTCCTAAATGGCAGAGTTTGAATCCTGGGGAGTGATGGCCTGGTGGTGCCTGCCCTGCCCAGTGTGGTTTTTATCCTGCTTTATTGCAGTTGACACTGTTTCTTTTAAAGAGGTGTTGATCCTCGCTTTTTCCTACCTAAGGTTCGGGCATTCCAGGTTAATTGACTGATAGTTGCAATGAACTCCCTTTTGTGAAGCACTTAAAGATCTCAGGATCGTATTTTCGTGGAGAAGGAATGAAATGTTGTTTAAAACATTTTCTGAATTATTTAAGTGTTGCTTAAAATGATAAGTTTGATTCCATTTCCTCTACTTGTCGTTGTGGTCAGTTGAGCAAGGAAGGTTTTAGATTAGTTTTTTTAAGTCACTAAGAAGCCTGGCCTTGCTAAACAGGAATATTTTCAAGCTCTGACTTGAATTTAGCAAAGATGAAAGTAGGATTAAGCTTAAAAAGAATTGTTGGGAGTTTTTTTTGTTGGTTCATTGCTGGTTTTTTACCCTGTTTCTTCTAACAAGAAGCAGGGTGTTGGGAGACACCACATATGGATTCTTCTGACTTCAGAGCTAGATTTTAACTGTGATTGTTCTGCATATACAATTGTCAGATTAATTCTGTAATATGTGCTGCTTCTACATCTTTTTCCTGCACAATTTAAAGGAAATCTCTGCACAGGGTAGTACTGTTTCAGAATATCTAAATTAATCTTCTCAAGGTTTTAGTTTCTGCTTTTTGAGGGACTCTGGGAACCTCTTGTCCCACTGCTCACTCTGAATTTGCAGAGACTGGAGACAAATGCAATCATGTGGTGTAATTATTTCTATTCCACTTTGCTCATCGTGGAATTGCAAGTCTTTAAAATAACTGTTCCTTCCAAAATCTGAGCAAAACTACTTAAAAAGGAAAGGAATTGCAAGGTTTTGTATGCAAGGGTTGCATTTGGAAAATATACTTATTGCTGATGGCATGCAAACAAAAAGGGTTTTAATATTTGGCAGAAAGCACGCTGACCTTTCTGTCCTGAATGTTGTGGCTGGTACTGCTCTATACCAATTCAAGAGTCAAAATTGATAAAGAAATTATATCAAACTGCATTTTGTAATCTTTGGTCTACCAGATGCATTTCTTATAATCAATCTTAAGCATCTGATGAGCTGATTTGCTTTGATAGATTTGCCTGTGGGGTAATGGGAACTATTTTACTGATGTTATCACCTCCCACCCCACTAGGAATACAACCCGTGCCCCGTAAGCTTTATACCTGGATTTTATTATTAAAAACAAGTGTAAGACTATGACTTAAATTGTACCTTCTGAATGCTCAGTGTGCATTCGGGCAACTTTTTGGCAGTGTGTGGTATTTTTATTCCCACTGTTGTGATGAGGAGATCAGCCTTGTTAGGACACTTTGCTCATCCAAGCTCAGTCATTCGGCCAAGGGAACAGCATCAGCAGCACGAGCTAGTTCTGCCTGTGTTCTCAGCTACCTGGGCAAGAGGCCACATACCTGAGCTGGTGTGGCCCTGTGCCTCTCCTGAATGGATTGGCTGGGAATTCTCTGGCTGCTGCAGGAGCGGTGTGGCTGCTGGAGCTAACTGGTTTGTTCACCAATAGCTCCCCAGTAGCTTCAATTTGTGATTCTGATGATTTGCTTTACTCAAGGCTGTTTAAATTCTTATTTTGTGTTTTTAACTTCTGCATTATTGTGGTTGTCTTTATAAGAATAAGGAATTTTTAGATTGAACTCCCAGAAAGAAGAGGGGGGGGGAAATAATCAAAACCCGCACATATCTGTTCTTGTCTGAGACATCTGAGTGTGTGAGGGGGTGTATTTTTTAGGTTGCTTGATGCAGATAGTGTGGGATCATTCCTGAGTGTAGGGATGACTGGTTTGATCCTCTGCTTTAAGGAAGTAGGGCAGACTTAGGCTATGTAGTACTGGTTCTTCAAGGAAACTGTTTCCAGAGAGATTGTACTCAAACCTGCTGGTTTGGAGTTCACTGAACTAGTACAAGTAGTAGCTGCATAAGTTCTTGTGCTTGATTGCAACCACATTCTCCATGATCTCAAGTTATGAGGATTTGAATTTTATTTCTTCTTTTTAATACAAATAGTAGGCTGAATTGGGCAAAGATGCTCAGTGCAGGGTGCCTCACGAGTGGGTGCCACAGGGGTGATTCCTGCAAACTCCAGTAATAAAATACTGATGTGCAGTGAGTAACTTTACTCCAGTTATTTTTACTACAGCTCTCCCTAGCTTGCAGAGTGCCCTCTGAATTTACTAGATCAGACCTTAACAGAATTGATTTTTCTCTGTAAGTTGAACTTAAAAAAAATTCTAATATACCTGTGAATATTGATGCTTTTAGATTCATCTGTTCTGGATGTACCATCCTTATTTTTAAACCTTAAATTTCTGTCAGGTGCTGTCCAACAAACATGTGGCTCCAGATCATTTATTACAAATTTGCAAACGTCTTGGCCCTATCCTGGATAAGGAGATCCCACCCAGCATTTCCAGAGTGAATTCCTTACTTGGGGCAGGGAGACAGTCCTTGCTACGGACAGCAAAAGGTATGATTTGTTCCTTATTTGAAATGGGTGTGATACACTGTCAGGTGTGCAGAGTTAAGGTTTGGGGAATAGTGTGAGAAAGGCAGAACTGACACTTTGCAAGTGACCTCTTGGAATCACAGAATGGTTTGGGTTGGAAGGGACCTTAAAGCTCATCCAGTGCCACCCCTTGCTATGGGCAGGGACACCTTCCACTGTCCCAGGCTGCTCCAAGCCCTGTCCAACCTGGACACTTACAGGGATGGGGCAGCCACAGCTTCTCTGGGAAACCTGTGCCAGGGCCTCCCCACCCTCACAGGGAAGAATTTTTTCCCAATATCCCACCTAAACCTGTCCTCCTTCAGCTTGAGCCAATTCCCCCTTGTCCTTTCACTCCAAGCCTTTGTGAAAAGTTCCTCTCCAGCTTTCTTGTAAACCCCATGTAGGTACTGAAAGGGTTTTGAGATCATCTTGTTGAACAACTTCATACTAATAAATACTCACTACATTTCTGAATAAATATTCATGAAAATGTTGAAATTCCGTTGAAATGTTAGTTTTGTGTCACGTGAACTGCAGGGGTACCATCATTTATGAGTAATTTCAGAGTTTGGTGTTTGGTTATGTTGGTTTTTCCTCATTCTGTTACTTTTAAATGGATTTTTCTCTTTGTGTCTGCACTGTGTGTGAGAAGTTTTGGGGCAATTGGTGCCTGGTTTTTTTGGTGCATTCAATCCTGTGTTTGAGACCACCTCTAGATGGGCTCTTTGCTGTGTTTTGGAACTGCAGTTCTCTTGGCATTTTTAACAAATACTTAAGATGAACTTCAACTGTTTTTACAGATTGCAGGAACACTGTTTGGAAGGGCTCTGCATTTGCTGCTCTTCACCGAGGCAGACCCCCTGAAATGCCTGTGAACTATGGCACCCCACCAAATCTTGGTAAGCTCCTCTCACCTCTCCCCACTGCTGCACATCTAAAATACTGGTTTTACACATAGAAAAAATTGCAGATACAAGGAGAATTTATGAAAATTTATGAAATCTAGAAGTCTTTTCTAATAGCTCTTTAATATTAATGGCAGTTGAATAAACCCAAGTTTTAGAACAGACATGTTTGAAACATGATGTGATTTCTCTGTGTTCTAGTGGAAGTGCATCGAGCAAAGCAATTAACTGGGTATGCCAAGTTCAGCACTTTGTTCCCAGGAAGTATGTACCAGCATGTCAAGATGCACAGAAGGATCCTTGGCCATCTCTCTTCTGTATATTGTGTTGCATTTGATAGAACTGGACACAGAATATTTACTGTAAGTTGATGAAATATATCCAACTCTGAATATAGTTTTAGATGATACAAGGAAAAGAGCTTGGAAATGGGTGTTAAGCTAAAACTTCTGGAGATGAATATCAGTGCTGTTAAATGTAGCTCCCTCACTGTGTTTAAGTGGAACAATTTGCTGTAATTAAAGGTCAGAAGCATGTCAGAAGTTGTCCTTAATGAGCATTTCTCTCTAGGGCTCAGATGACTGTCTGGTGAAGATCTGGTCCACTCACAATGGCAGATTATTTGCCACTTTACGAGGACATTCAGCCGAGATTTCTGACATGGCTGTGAACTATGAGAACACCATGATTGCAGCTGGGAGCTGTGACAAGATGATCAGAGTGTGGTGTCTGAGGACTTGTGCACCGGTTGCTGTCCTCCACGGGCACACAGGGTCCATTACCTCATTGCAGGTATGGGGCTTTTTAAGTGTTTCTGCATATTAAAAACTGAAATTATTTCTGTGTGGCTGCCTGTGGGAGTAGTGAAATCTGAATATGCAAATATTCGTGTCAAAAATTAGTAAAATCCCAGGATAAACCTATGTAAAAACAAATAAATTCCTTGTCTCTCAGGAATAACCAAAGATAATGCCAGGAATTCTTCCCTTAAAGACCACTACCTATAATATTTGAGTTGTTGGAACCAAAGGGAAATTCTGGGAAATACCATGTCCTCCTTTTGTATTTTACTGGAGATATGATATGCTGGTTTGTGTGGAGGAGTTCCTGATCCACTGTGTGATTCTTACCACTTCTGTGATGTGGGTATTTGTTTTAATCTCAAAACCAGAAGTTATTTCAGAAGCACAAAGGTGTAACATGTTGTGTATTTAAATTTTAAGGCGGTTTGATACACGATGTGCTCTTGGTAGTCCTTTGGATTCAGTCTGGTTTTGGCCTTTGTAATTCCTTAATTAACGCAGAAATTAGTAGCTCATTATCCAGGTTTGGGGTGTTTTCCAGTGAGACCGACACCTTGTGTTGAGGAGTGGCTTGTGAAGCTCAGTACAAACAAATAATTTTGCATTTTTCTCAAAAATGCTGCCTCTGAGAGTAATCTTCATACCTGCACTTTCTGTGGCATTTATTGCATTTTTTATTTTGGTTGGGTTTTAATACCAAAATATTTGTGGTGCTTCTTTTATTGTAGTGTGTGGACTTTTTAATTTAAGCTTTCTTAATAATACCATAATTGCAATATTTATAATTTTTATGACTGCTTCCAGTGCTAGTAATTGATGAGCAGTTTAAACAAACTTGTGTCTGTAAAGTTTTCTGAAGTGTAGCTCTGGGCATAGTAATAAATCCATGTCTTAAAGAAGTATTTCTGAGGAATTCCTATAAAATTCCTATAAAATTACATGTGATGCTGAGTTACACATTCAAACTATCTCATATCTCATGCTCTGCTTAATTATGGATTTTTGAAGTACACCTGTCTAGTCATACTTCCCTTTTTTTCAGTCTGCTCTGCTCATTGTTTCATTCATTGACAGGATTTTCAGTGAATGATTGTGGTTAGTGAATACATCAGACCCAAACCACTGAAGGAATTGGGTTTTTTTAATGCAGTAATTGAAACATAGACCACAAACTTACCTTAAAGTAGGGGAGATACTACTTTGTAAACACTAAAAAAGAGAATTGCCAACAACTACTCCAGCAGTTTGAGGAGAAAATCCAAAGTAAATCAAGGTTTTACATTAACTTTTTGAGAAGCTCATGAACAGTTCTTAAATCTCTTGTTTCTGTGTCTGGTTTTACTTTCTTCTCTGTAGTTCAGTCCCATGGTGAAAGGCTCCCTGCGATACATGGTCTCGACTGGTGCAGATGGAACTGTTTGCTTTTGGCAGTGGGATACAGATTCCATGAAATTCAAGTATGTGAATGGTTTGCTGTTTAACCTTTATGCCATCCTAGGCTTGAGTAAAATAAGTCAGGGACTTTACACTCCACTGTATTTTTGTGGTAATAAAATGCTGTGCAAATAATGTATTCCAGAATTATTTCAAAGCACCATCACTGACTCTATCATTTACAAATTTATGTTGTTCCATTGACTTGGGAGATTTGTTGGGAAATACATTAATTTCTTGCTTCCCTAAAAGTACAAAAGTAGGACAAGAGGAATGGCTGGAAATGTAAATATGTTGGAAAGTATAATAAAGCTTGTTGTTGGTGTTGGTTTTCCAACTGTCCTTTAGTTTTAGGATGTTTCTTTCAGAACTTGCATTCAGGATATGTATGTTCAGGATAGTTTTAAATGTTCAGTATGTGATTACTCTTTGTTTGTACCAAAAAAAAATTAATTGTTACCAGAAAGAAGAGCTCTAGGATGATCTGTGTGTGTCTGGTGTTGTGTCACATCGTGGTCGTTGGTATAAAATGATCCATGTTTGAAGAAACATCTCTTTATGTTTTTAAATGTTGCTAAAAGCTGAGTTTTGGGTGGTGTGGCCTATCTCAAACATCTTTTCTTTTTAAGCACCAAGCCAGTGAAGTTCACAGAGAAACCCAGACCAGGGGTTCAGATGCTTTGTTCTTCCTTCAGTGTGGGTAAGTCAGATGGAGTTTAGCACTGTGATTTCTCTCCTTTTCTTTAAAGTGTTCTTGTAATACTTGGTTGTGACAGCTTTACCATGAACAAAACCTGCAGGTCTGAGTAAATAATTGCACAGATGTGTATTGTTAGCTGTGACATAATTAAATCATGGGACTTCCTTAGCTAACAGTAAAAGGCTGTTGAAGAAATTGATGATTTCACAGAACTAAAAGTCACCTGATGTCTGTTTCCTTTTATCCATCTTTACTGGATTTGCTCTTTTTGTTTAATCCCCTGGTGCAATGTCAAGGATTGGCAAAATGGGTTCTCCAAGATCCCACAGTCACCAGCAGTGGAAGTGGTTCCTGCCAGCAGGGTCTCCTGATCAGTGCCAGGCATGGTCATGAGGATCCTTCTTTCTTGAGGGTCCAGAAGTGTATCTTTAACATGCTTCACTCCTGACTTGTAGTTTTCCTTCACTCAATCCACGTGCATTTCAGAAATAAAAAGCAAATCAAAGTGTAGCTTGTTAACGTTGTCAGGATAGAGCCTTGGGTTGTGTTGGGAGGGTGTTTTTGGAGGTTTTGCTTGGTTGTTTTGGGGTCTTTTAGATAGCACTTAGAGGTGCCAAGAGGCAGATCTTGGATCAGCTAAATACTGGTGCGCTTATACTGGTATTTGTCACTTAACTGGTTTACTCACATTTCAACCCAATTTTGATGCAGTTCACTTGCACAAATGAGGCAGAGGCTACAGTGAGAGTCATTTACATAATTCTGATTATCCAGAGCCATATGCCCCATCATTGAAGGCTTCTCTCTGCAATTTGATGTTAAAAGTTCTGGTATTGCCCTAATTATGTATTTTAAAATCTTTGTAACACTAATTTATTTTTGCTGCGGCTGAGAACACTTTCTGGGGCAAGAAAGGGATTTCCTTCCACATACGTGTGTCAGTGGAAGAGCATAAAACACGTGTCATTCTTCAAATACTTCTGGGGTTTTTTATTTAAACTAGGCCACTGAGAAATGGTGGTGACATGTTTTAATTTCTTCCACAGTAGGTTAATTATTGCTTGATTTTTACAGGTGGTATGTTTTTAGCAACTGGCAGCACTGACCATGTCATCAGGATGTATTTTTTTGGTTCTGAAACACCTGAGAAAATAGCTGAATTGGAAAGTCATGCTGTAAGTAATTAGTTAATTAGTGATTTGAAGCAGTATTGAAGTCATAAGGTGATAGTCTGAGTGGGTTTTTAGCAATGCTCTTAATTTATTTTGTTTGCCTTAGAATTCTTTCTGTAGTACTGAATCTGACTTTATTTTTGTTGCATTGATAAGGCTTGATCAGAAGACTTTAAGCTCTGAAGATAAAGCGTGTTAATTACTTTTCCTGCTCTTTTTATTGTGATAAAAATGAATAATTCTTTATTTCTTTAAGGAAAGTGTAAGTAGGAGTAGGAACAACAGATTCCTCACCATTGTAGTTGACTTATTTATTGTATTATTACTTAATCTGTTGTATTGGAAATCTATTTAAATATGATTCAGTTGTCAACCAGGTTATTTAATCTGTTAATCCTTCATGTTTAATTCAGGCAGTTTTTAAAAGATGCATTTTAAATGCATTAATGGTTAGTGAATTCTGGGAAGCATTTGGACTTGGTTTGCCTTGCAGTTAAAACTCTTAGAAATTGTACAGCATTTTATTTTTTCATTATTTCAGAGTTTTCTAAACTCAGAATTGTCAACAAACATATTTCCTGTTTGAAAAATAAGATTTCTAACAAAGTGTACTTTTTCTTACAGGACAAAGTTGACAGCATTCAGTTTTCTAATGGTGGGGACAGGTATGTTGAAAGATGCTGAAATATGGACAAAAAAATACATTATTTTGGAATTCAAAATCTATTACTGGATGTTTCCAGTAAGAAAAATCTACTTATTTAAAACTCAGAAGGGAAATTTGCACTGATGCAGGAGCATAGTTAAGCTTCAGCCGTTCCAGCTTTCTGTTGATCTGTGTTAGATGATATTTTTGGCCTGGCTGGGGTTTTATTTACCTGCAGGAATTGTTACCGTTTTTTAATATGCCCATTGTGTTTGTGGCTTCATAAACCTCCTTTTTCCTCTCATTTCCTTTAATTATCAATAAGTTTTGTATAGGAAATAGGAAAAATGCAGTGAAAATGGTCAAAAATCAATTGCAATCCTTTTCATCTGATTTGTTCTTGCCTCTACTTCAGTATCTGAAACTCTGCAGTTACTTAAAATACTTCAGTAAAATACTGTACTGAGGAGGAGCAGAGGATGAATTTGTGAATTGAGTTAAACTTTGGAACTTGCTGCTCCGTTCTTCATATTTTGACAACTTTATTCAGTTTTTCAGTTCAGAAAAACTCTTTCCTGGTTTTCTGGAAAGAAAATTAATGGAAAGAATTCTCGTGAACACAAACTGAAGATTTCACTTCTGTCAGTCTTCCACTGCAAAATTTATGTTGTGGTGGTGTGTAACTCTAAATATACTTTAAAGCAGATTCTTTTGAAGATAAGTGAACTAATTTTTAATACTTGTTCAGGTTCATAAGTGGCAGCAGAGATGGGACAGCTCGGATCTGGCGTTTTGAGCAAGCAGAATGGAGGAGTATTTTGTTGGATATGTCTGATCGACTGCTGGGGTAGGTGAAGTGTTCATTTCTTGGTTTCTTTTGTGTAAATCCAGGAAGATTGGGTAACTCAATTACTCAAATGAGAGTAAGCCTTAGCAACATTCCAGTCAAGTTCTGTGGCCTTGGGAGGGGGTGAAATGAGTGTTCTGGTGATGTAATAACTGTTGAATTCGAGTCTGTGCTTTCATAAATTTATAAGTGTTCATAAAAGTTTCAAATGTACTCTGTACCAAATAAATTTTATTGCCTGTTTTCAGGGAAGAAAGTGAACAGAAAGTGCAGTCTACCTTCTCTATCTGGGTTTTAGTCAGACACCTGGTGTGTCATGGGAGAAATATTTTTAGATTAGTTAAAGTAGGTGGTGACCTATTTGCAGGAGAGGTTATGACATGGAATAGGTGGCTTTCCTCAAAGACTGATCTTGCTGACTATTCCCATTTTCTACTTCTATAAAAGTGAATTAATGAAATGCTGATGGCACCCACTCTGAATAATGTCATTAGAGTTAAAAATCAGGATATTACCTAATGTTGGGTAAACCTGAAGGGGGAATGATTTACAGGAGTACCGAAGCTCAGTCACCTTCCATAGAAACGGAACAGAAATTAATTTGTTGGTAATTAAATGAGATTTTAATTACATGATTTGTAGGTGATTAAATTAAAAGCCAAACCTTAGGTGCACAACTTGATTGGAATATGGTTTCAGGCTTTTCTTGTGATGAGAGGCCATGAAAAAAAACCTGATTTTACAAAGAAAGGAGTTATTAATAATATTTGAGATTTGACTGTGGCTGTGGAGTTGAGAGTCTTTGTAAGAGGAGCCTCTGGTTGAAGTGGAATACAGATAATCCCATGTGAAGGTGTTTCAAGGAAAACTTACTCTTTCACTTGGCTAAAATGCTGAGGGGGAGTGTTACGGTATCCTATAAAGGTATTTTGGGGAGAGAATAAGGAAATAGACTGAGGTTAAAACAAAATATTATCTTTACTGTATTTACGTTGGAACTCATTAAAAAATGCTTAGCTAATGTAGAGATTGGCTTTGGAATCAGTTAGTTGGAAAAGCTGACTGTAAAAAGTCCAAAATTTTAAAGGATTTGTATTAGGACTTTAATTGTAGAGGAGCCAAGATTCCATGAAAAAGGAAAGCCTTTTTGCCTTGCAGCTCAAATGGGAAAGAGATTATCAAGTCCTTTAAAATTTAAAAATCCAGATTTGCTTGAAATGAAGGATTTTGTGGACAAAAATTTCAACCCAAATTTAATTCTTCACTTCCTCTCTGTTGTCTGATTATTAACACAGGAAACCAGGTTATTTTTCTGTATTTTGATACTGAAATGGATTAATTAAAACACATGAATATTTATAAAATACATTTCTGACCTGTTTGACTTTTTAAAAACAGTGACACTTGTGCTGAAGAAGACAAATTCATGAAGCCTAAAGTAACCATGATCGCTTGGAACCAAAATGACAACTATGTTGTTACGGCTGTGAATAATCATCTGCTCAAAGTTTGGAATTCCAGTACAGGGCAATTGCTGCATGACTTGGTGGTATGGAATTTTCCTTGCTTTTTCAATGTTTTCCTGGGATTGCAGTGACATGGGCATGCTGAGTTGATAATTTGAGCTGATTAGTCTTGAAAGCTTTGTCTGAATGATACAGCAAGTGTGGTATTCCTTGGAATTCTTTTAACCAAAATTTGCTGCTTCCTCCTGCTTTGGGCTTTCCCTGTAAATAAAAGGAGCAGATAAATGTGGAATAAATAAAAGGTTTTGTGCAGTAACTTGCCCATGGAATAATTCACCATCCCTTGGCAAAAGCTTCATATTTCTACAGCTCTTGCTTGAATATAGAAAATTATTACCCTTGGAATGCTCAAGTGTTTGTGGCTGCCTGGGGTTTAATTTTCCAGAGAGGACAGCAGAGGCTGTGGGCTCTACTGTGAATATCCTGCTGATGTGGATTTTCCTTGTTTGCATGTGATGTGCAATTTTAAATTGCAGGGCCATGCAGATGAAGTGTTTGTCTTGGAGACCCATCCTTTTGATTCCAGGATAATGCTGTCTGCTGGTCACGATGGCAACATCTTCATATGGGACATCACCAAAGGCACAAAAACAAAGCATTATTTTAACATGGTAAGATCTTCTTTAAACACAATTTGTTCTCAATGCATGAGTGTGTTCACTGCCAGCTTAAGGAATTGCCACAAACACTCACACCCCTGCACCTTTAGGGAAAAAAACCAACCAAACAGAAAACCCCTAAACCAGCAAAATTTATGGGTTCGTTTTTTTCTTACAGCTTTTTACCTTAGAATTTCCTGGTTACTGTAGTTTTTCCACCCTTTGTTACTAAAGATCATCGTGCACCTCATTCATATTAATTGTTTTCTTCAGGTGAGGTGAGGTGCCATCTGAAAGGCTCTGTTTTAGACCATTGTTTCAAAACTCTTGTGGACAGATACTTGAATTTTCCACTCTTAAAAATTATAATGTTATTAGCCATTGGCATAGTGCTTGAGGGCTCCATTTGACACCTCATTGTTAACACTTTAAATTAGGTCGGTATCTCTGAGACTTCTTTTAATCCCTTTTTTTTTCCTGGTCAGTCAATAGCAAAGATTTTTTTTTTTTTAAGATTCTCTGGGTTTGTCTTGAAAGTTGTTTAACAAAATCAATGTATATTAGCTCCAGTTTACTTCAAGCAGTGTGCTGACAGCTAAAAAGCCTCAGAAAAACACATTTATTTCTTTATTTTATTCACTGAACAGTAACTTTTTATACCCTCCAGTGCATCTTTTAAAATTGGTTCAGGACTTTAATTCACATGTCAAGGGGAAAAGAAATAAACTGAAGTAGCAAAATTTCTTGTGCCTTAATGGAGATGCATGATTGCTTTTGAGAGAGTAATTAATCTTTGATGCTTACGGTTTGCTCTGAAAAAAATGGTCAAATAATCTTCAATTTTTTTTCCTTCAATCCAGATTGAAGGCCAGGGACATGGAGCTGTTTTTGACTGTAAATTTTCACCAGATGGGCAGCATTTTGCTTGCACAGATTCTCATGGACATCTGTTGATATTTGGCTTTGGCTGTAGCAGGCCTTATGAAAAGGTAAGTTCAGCTTTTTATCAGATTTCTGTATCGAGTTTCTAACTGAAATTACATTAATTAGTTTAAAAGTTCACATGTGAAAAATATTTTGTGTGGTTACAAGATCTAAATGCGATGGATTCCTTGATGTCTGTAAATTGTCTTGCTTGTATGATCCTGGCAGAGCAGGAAAAACCAATGTCTCAGCATTCCCATGGGAGTAGCTCCCAAGAATGTTCCTGGAATACAATTTTCATCTTTGAGACAGCAAATTCACGTTAATTGTTCAACCTCAAAACTGCTTCTATTGCTAATTTCTGCTGGTTTATCTTGCAGTTCTTTAGGCCTTTTCTCACTCAAGCTCAAATTCACTGTAGTTGATTAAATTAAGCAAAAGTAAACTATTTATCCTACGCCGTGGTTTTTGAAATACTAGAAAAATGTGCACAGGATAAATGTTTTGCTTTTTTCAATCTATCAGCCTGCTTCCTTTTTGTTTTGATAAATACACATTTTTTCTTTTCTTCACTTCCCCTCAGTTTTTTTTCAGGTGGCAATGGTAGTTCCATGTGTGTCATTTTAAAGAATTATTTTTTCCTTGCTCTATATTCTTAGCTGAAATTGAAACTCGTTCATCTTTCCCATCATTGCTGGAAGCAAACATTCTGACTGTGATCTCGTACTTACGTAACCATTTCCCTTCAGCCTCATGGACTCAGCAGACTTTGAGCTGCAGAAAAAACTTCAGATGGACATAGATTAAGAAAGAATTCATGATTAAGGAAACTTTACTTTGAGAGCTGTTGTTGAGCTTTAGCCAAAGATTTCGTTGCAAGGAAACTTCAGGGCCACTCAGGAGTTGGACTTGGTGATCCTTGTGGGTCCTTTTCAACTCTGAATATTCTGTGATTCTGGTAATTGTAGGGGAGAAAAGTAGAATGAGAGAGAAATATTTTGAAGTGTAAAACAGTGCTTTCCCTTCAAGTTACCTCAGCTTTTTGTTTTCTGAAAGAATTTTGTTGCCTGCAAAAGCACTATCAAAAGTTGCAGTACTGCAACACCCATCCAGGTTAACTGAAGTTACACATAACTCTTCTAATTGGGAACTTGCCCTTTCTTTTACCTTTAAGGAGATTTTAGAGACTTTATTGCTTGTTCTTCTCTGTCCTTCAGTTTTTTTTTTTTCAAATTGCTAACATAAGAACAAAATTTCCTTTTAGATTCCTGATCAGATGTTCTTCCACACTGACTATCGGCCGCTGATCCGAGACTCCAACAACTACGTGCTGGACGAGCAGACTCAGCAGGCCCCTCACCTCATGCCCCCTCCCTTCTTAGTGGATGTGGATGGAAACCCACATCCAACAAAATATCAAAGATTGGTGCCTGGAAGAGAGAATTGTGCAGATGAGCATTTGATTCCTCAGCTTGGATATGTAGCAACAAGTAAGAACAGTATCACTAAAGCTCAAGATTCAGAAGTTCTGAGTTATGCACTAGTTCTTAAAAGGACATCAGCAATTTAAAAACGCCTTTTTTTTTACTTGATATTTTGTATTTATGTTCACTAAAGATGCTGGAAGGTCCCATAGCGAATACAATTTAAACAAGCAAAAAAAAATCAGTTGTTCAAATAGATGGTGCAAGTCTTTTCTGTGGGCAGTGGCATGCACAAGCTGTGTTTGAATTGTACATGCCATAAATGTCTCATTTGGAATAAATAATTGGAATAACTTCATTCATTTGATCTGTTTTACACTTGCAAGGTGATGGAGAAGTTGTTGAGCAGGTGATTGGCCAGCAGACGGTTGACCAGGATGAGCCAGGCTTGGAGCCCAGCATTCTGGATGGGATGATCAGACAGCTACAGCTGGAACAGGATCAGAGAACTGGAGCTGATCAAGAATCTGCTCCCAGTGGCCCCCAAAATGGAGAGGGAACACCCAGGAGAGGTTAGGACTGCTGATAAATTCTTCAGTAATTGCTCTGTTTCCATTTTTATTGTGCTGTGTGAAATACTGAAACAGGTTTTAATGTTGTTTAGGGGACTAAGATTCCTTTAACATTGTGGAATCTTGTTAAAATATTTTTATTCATTAAAACACTGCTGCTCATGTGATTAAATTACAAAGCCTTTCACTTTAAAAGTGCATTAATAACATGCAAAATATATACAATACACTTTTTTGCTAATATTTCCCAAAATAAGTTATTTTTGTATTCCTTACTTTTTGCAGAGTATTGTGCCATTATTCAAACTGGTTTCCCCTGTTCTTTCTATATAGATTTAAGCAAGACACTTTAATGAGCTATGTCCTTGTAGTTTTAATTATGTAATTATATAATATAGATGAAAAAAATTTATATTTTATTCTATAATTATGTAAATACATAATATATAATTATATATTTATTTGTATGCTCTCAGCTCTTGGAAAAATGCTTTTTAGAGCCTCACTGGCATCAGAGCTCTCTGAAATAGTGCAGAAAAACCCTTCTGTCACACCACAATTCCTTTCACTGTGAAATGTTTAGGAAACCACTGGATGTGGCACTCAGTGCTCTGGTCTGGTTGACGGGCTGGTCATTGGTCAAATGCTGGATCTTGGAGATTTTTTTCCAGCCTAAATGATTCTGTGCTTCTGTGAAAATAGTAGCAGTAATGACCATTTTAAAAGTCTCTGTGCAATCTGTGTTTTCTACAAGACAGATAATCCCCTGAAGGCTGCAAGTCACGTACTTACAACCGCAGAGATAAAAATATGGCAGTTACTCATTTTTTTATCTTTATAGCAAGAAGCAGCGAACTTCCAGTTCTCTGCAGCGTGGCAGAAACTTTTTTCTTTGTGTGTTTCAGCTTTCAGAAGGCCCAGTCTGGACATCCAGTCCCCACCCAACATCGGGCTGCGGCGCAGCGGGCAGGTGGAGGGCGTGCGCCAGATGCACCAGAACGCCCCGCGCAGCCAGATGGCCACCGAGAGGGACCTGCAGGCCTGGAGGCGCAGGGTCGTGGTGCCAGAGATCCCCCCCAGCCTGCTCAGGTCTGTCAGAAGCCTGCAGGGAGCACTAGGGACAGCACAGCAGCTCGGTTTGTGTAAATTGAGTGCTGTTACACCAAAGGTAGAATGGATGCTGTTGGAATAGTTCGGCGTTGTGGGCGTCTGTGCTTAAAAACTCTTTAATTGTGAGGTTCGTTCGATGAGAAGAAATGGAAGTTGTCCAGTTGAATGATTCTCCCCTGTTTCAGTATTTTAAATCATCTTCCAGGACAGCTAAATCACCTAGATTCTTGCTTTCTCCAAAGTAAAAGATACAGGTTGAATTCATTTCCATGGAAGAGTTGGGTGAGATTGTGCTTTCTGTGAGACTTTTGGAGGTGATGAGTTACAACCACTTGAAATGCTAAACCAGTTGTTTCCAAAAGTACTATCAGTATTGATCTATGAAAAGTAGAATTAGTAACTAAACATCTCATTTTAAAGGCACAACAATAAGTGCACATCTGAGGGTTTTAAGAAGCATTCCCAGTGTTGGGAGGTAGAGAGATTGCAAAGGGAAAAATGTGAATTAAAAATGAGGTTGAAAACGTGGGTTATATTTTGAAGTTTGGAAGGAAGACTTTCTTAGCATCCATATTTTTTACTCTTACTTGGAAATGATAGGATGGTTTAGAATTATTTGAGCAACAATAACATCTGGAATTAAAAATGGTATGAAATTAGGTGTTAGGAATTTTGAGAGAGATCCCTTAAAGAGACCAGCATTGTCAAAACGGGTGTAGAATTAGATTCTTGTGGCTTTCTTGTAGGAAACAGGAAGAATATCGGATTGCAAAAGGGGAAGAAGAGAGAGATCTTTATGCAACAGAGAAGAAAAAGTCATTTGAGTCACTGGAAAAGGTATGTGGCAGCTTCTAGGAAAGTGAGCATTCTCAAGGACAAGTGGTGGTGTAGAAAATAAAAGCAGAGATTTCTGATATGGTCTTCAAGGACCCTGATGATTCTTGCGGGACGAGGTTTTGGTTTATTTTTATGGATACCTAGAATTCTTTTTGCTTTCAGTCTTGCCTACTTCCAGGTGAGGTATCTGACAGTAATTTTTAAAGGCAGGATGGCTTTCAGGCCGTTCTGGTTTGACTGCAGTTAGACACAGCTATTGCAGGTCCTGCTAAAGCACTGAGGTGCAAGTGAGAGTATTCAAGGTCCTGTATTTGAGGAATCACAGGCTATAGTGCTGCTCCCTTGTCATTGTACTTTACATGACAATGTTTTGTATGGAGAAACTTCTTCAGACTTCCCTTCTTTCAAATGCTTTTTTCATTATCTGTCTTGTGAAAGAGATTGGCAAGAAGGAAACATTGGTTATTGTGCTATTTTTGTAAGATCATGGCCTGATTCTCTGTGTTTTGTGGTACAAAACAATTTGACACGGGAATTCTACTGCGTGATCCCCTTTACTGAGGGGAGTTGGGGGATTGAAGCAAGTTGATCTTTAAGGTCCCTTCCAACTCAAGCCATTCTCTGTTTGTATAATTGCACATTGTAGGCAGTTAATGTCTTGCTTCTGGAAATACATTTATCATGTCATGTGAGTGGAGCTGTCACAGTAGTTTATAATGAGCAATTTCTTCAACAACTAATAAATTTGGAACAGCAAACTTAAAACTCCTGGCTTACATGGAAATTATTTCTTATGAAAGGGGGTTTTAACGTAATGAGGCTGTTTCAGTTTTTGCATTCAGCAGTGCTTTTAGCCACCCTTTTATCCTCATAAAAGTTGGCCACGTAGATATTTTTATTTAACTCCTGATTTTTCACTCTTTATAAATTAGAGTGACTCTGAGTCTTCATTAATCCAATCGAAGCGTCGACTGCACAGACGGAAATATTCCAACTACCGAACACGGAATAACATCGAACAGCTGGAGTCTTCTGAGGAGGAGAGGGACAACTGCTTTGGCTTGATAGAGCAGGTAAGTTCTCTTCTGAGTTTGGATTTTGAGCCTGAGTTGCTCAATAAATGAAATTTCATGTAAATGTGTATTTTCTCTCTTTAAAACGTGCAAACAAAAAACCCCCACCCCTTCTTTTTCCAGAGAAAGTAATTCTGGAAGCACCATTATTGTTAGCACTTCTCAAACCTGTTACATTGCTTTAATAAAGACAGTATTTCCTGTCATTTTATAAGTGGCTGAACTGATTTTACTGAGAATCTTCTAAACCAAATCCACAGCCCAAGGCAAAAATCTGATGGACAGTGCTGAGGTTGGTCAGGTGACATTTGGATTTTAGATGTGTTTTGATTTTTTCTATGGAAATTTTGAAGGTTCTTGCTAATGTGATTCTTCCACAGGGTCTGTTTCTCTAGGCTTGGGGTGATAGAGGACTCTGGGTAGCTGGAGCTTTTTTGGTTGTGTCTGATGTGTTATCAGACTCTGTAAATGGGTGGTAGGACTGCTTGGACTGCCTTTGTCTTGCCTTGGCCACAAGGAAATAGTTTTAAACTGGGAAAGGGAGAAGTGGAAGGAGCAGAGAAGCTTAGGCTTGTTGGACCAGTAACTTTCTTAAGGAAGAATAATGAACAGAAGGGAGGTTGTTCAGGAGATGTTGCAGTAAGATGAGGAATGGTATTCCTTGGAAACTGACTTTCCTTTCCTTGCCTGTTAATAAAGAATTTCAGTGTGGCTAAAAACAATCACTTAAACTGAATGAGAAGTTCAGTAAGTATTGTCCATCTGCACAGTGTAGGAGCACGTTTTAGTGAGAGGACTGTGAGCTTTGTTACTCTGAAAATGAGAGTCAGTTGGGCTAATTCAAACATTTGAAGCTACAGTTGAAATCTTGTGGGATTTTCTGTTATTTTTCTTTTTTTTGCTTAACAACATACAACTTGACACGTGAGCCATGCATCATACTGAGTCAGTTATGAAAAGCACATTTAAAACATTATATTGATGCAAATAAGTTGATGAGCAACAATCAGGAAATTACTAATGTCATAATATATTTTGGTGTATCTCTATTGTTTAGTGTTGCATTTAAATACATGCATGAGTACTCCAGTCAGTACTTGGCCAATCCGTTGATACTAAAGCAAGGGAAAAAGACCTTCATCTGATTCTAATTTGCATAACCAATAAAAAAAAAATCATAGCAGTGACAGAATATCCCCTTGTTGTGTGTGGAGAGATGATGTGATTGTTTTTCTTGATCTATTCCTTTTGCAATGTAAATTCTTCCCTGTCAGATTTTATTATGTACTTTACATGACCTGATTACTTTCATTTCCATTTTAACAACTTTTTACCAAACTTCTTTTTAATTTGATAATGTGGACAACATGTTTTTAAGTTTTAGACCTTTAAAACATGGCTTTGGCTTGACTGTGTAATTTTAAATTTAGGAAGCTGAAGAAAGTGAGGGCTCTGGTTCATCTGATGAAGAGGAAGAGTGGAGAAGTGATAAGAAAAGCAACAGTAATAGTTCTAGGTAAAGTGAAAAAACACATCCCATAATGAGTTTTACTTGAATTTTGACAAATTAAGGGTTGTATGAAAGCTCTGTTGTGCTACAGATGTTATCATATGATAATAATAACAATCATCATATAAATAATAATCATATAAGGTATAATTCATATCCTCTACTGACCCATTCTATTGTTATTTACTGTTCATTTCACCAAAACATTCCTATTTTTTAATGTAGCTCCAACTCCCTCTGCTTTTTTTGCCAGATGGCAAAGAGAGATGGGAGTCTGGAATATTTTTGTAGTGTGTTCTGTTCTGGTTTTGGAGGGGTGAAAGATTTCATTTGGGAAATTTTTTTCCCAATTTCGTTTTGGGAATTTTTTGATTGTTTTATTCCTCCCTCTTAAAAATTTTTTTGAAAAATCTGAATTTTTGGAAATTTATGGTTTTATTTAGAATTGTTTCTGGTAAGTTTTTAATCAGTTCATTGTGGCTATTTTAGATACTCTTTCAGAATTCTGTAGTACTAGAAATAAAAAATACTCAGAGAAAGTGGATGTGTAGCTGAGATTTGTATAAGTGTAAAAAATTTAAGCTGTGTTTGGCTCGTGTGTTCCTTAGGAAGGGCTCCTAATTGGTCCAGAATTCCATTGCACAACTTTCTTGAAAAAAATTACTGATTTTAGAATTCACCAGACTTCAGTTGTTTGAAGAAATGTCCTTTGAATTACTGGATTATTCCAAAAATTCATGTTAAGCTTCAAGTGAAGTAATGCTTACAACAGGTCAAAGTGATTTTGAAGTTACTTTCAACAACATTTGCTATCTCCTGGTGTTTTTCTGAGAGAGTTCAGAATTCTGAAACAGTGACAGCTTGGTTCTGTTTGTGCTTCCCTGCGCTCTGTGGACAGTGACTCCTCAAGCAGATATTCCGACTGGATCGCGGATGCCGGGATCAACCTGCAGCCCCCCGTGCGGACCTCGCGGAGGAAAGCGGTCAGGTACTGCAGCACCTCCGAGGACGAGGTGTCAGCTGAGAAATCCTCTCCTCCCAAGAGAAGAAGGAGGAAAAGGAGGAAAAAACCCAAACCAAAAAAGCAGGAGGAGGTATAAATGTCATTTCTTCTACCCAGTCTTTAAGGAATTTCTCTCTTAGGTTTTAGATCTCTTCATTAGAAAATATTAAAATAATAGGTACTCCCATTAGCTGAGGATCTTGCTGTCACTACGCACAGGGTACATGGAGTTAATTTGAGACCATTCCCAGTGTGAGGGATCTGCTCATTTGTAGGGAAGAATCTGCATTCCAAGTGAAGGCACTTTCTTTTTCCAAATAAAAAGGGTTCTTGAGGTTGATGATGTTAAAGGGGAAATGTGTTTATTAAATATCAGTACAGAATATCAGACTTCTCCCAAGGGCATGGAGTGATAGGACAAGGGAGGGGGTGGCTTTAAACTAAAGGAGGGCACGGTTAGATTAGATTAGGAAGGAATTCTTGACTCTGAGGGTGGTGAGACATTGGGACACGTTGTCCACTGAAGTTGTGGTTGCCCCATCCCTGGAAATGTCCAAGGCCAGATTGGATGGGACTTGGAGCAGTCTGGGACAGTGGAAGGTGTCCCTGCCCATGGCAGGGGGTAGAACTGGATGATCTTTAAGGTCTCTTCCAACCCAAACCATTCTGTGGCTCTATAACTTGGTTAAACTGTCTGGGTCTCTACCTGTTTTAAAACTTAGGGGACACAGTCACTGCACTGATGGTAGCCATTTTTACTTTGGTTGAATTTTAAGATTTTTTTGTAAGTTACAATAATTTCTCTTTTCTAAGCTACTCAGTTTTTAAAGTTAATTTAATTAATTACCTTTTTTAAGTTACAACAGCTACTGTTAGTTGTTTTCTACCATAAAGGAGCAAACAAATTCTTTTTTTAAGCCTGGGGTAATTTTGGTACATTTGGTATGTTCTTCTCTCCATCCCTTCACTTTCTTCCAGGTAGAATCGATAGTTTATTGCAGCTTGATAAATTTTTAATTGGGTACTGAGACTGTCATCTAAATGATGAAACTTTCTGCTAAGACCTGCATAATAATGACTTGCTCACTCAAATCTTCAGATAGGAAAGGAATGTTTAGTATTAGAATTACAAATACAGTTACAACTCAAGCAAAGCCTTGGAGGAATTTTGCTGATACTGTTTGGAAATGCTCTAGATTAGTCCTTCATAAGTTATGCTGTTGTCTGCCAAATCAAAATAAAATTATTTGTTTTGAATTCATGTTCATTATGTCTGATATGTGAAGGCTGATGCTGCAGCACAACCATTAAACTTGGAGCTATCCTATGACTGGCACCCTCCAGTTTGGATCACGGACACAGCTCTCCGAAGGTCCCCGTTTGTCCCTCAGATGGGTGATGAGGTAGGAACATGGATTAAAATCTTCCAATGCTTGTGATTATTATAATTGCTAAATACAGGAGAACATTCACTGTTTGGGGCTTGTTGGGCTGTTTTTTAGGTGATATATTTCCGACAAGGGCACGAAGCTTACATTGAAGCAGTGAGAAGAAATAACATTTATGAACTGAATCCACACAAGGAGCCATGGAGAAAAGTGGTGCTTAGGGTAGGTCTGCACTGAAGGTTCTGTGGGGTCAATACAGAGTCTGTGACTGAAGACTTTTACTACACTGTTTGGAAAACATGGATATGTGAGGTTACTAATATTTCCCTATGGGGAAAGTGTCTGCAATTACCAGATTGTCTTCAGAGTTTTCTGTGGGAGGCCCAAATTAAATAGCTGTGTTAAAATCCTAAGGCTGACACACTGTCTTCCACTGAAATCTCAAATCTAATTCCAATATTTTGCATGTGAGTACAATTGGGTAATTCATGTTAAACTCATAGTTCTGTGCGTGGTCCCCGAGATAAAACCTGCTGAAGCTGTTTGTTCTTACCTGTAGGATCAGGAATTGGTAAAAATTGTTGGAATTAGATACGAAGTTGGTCCTCCCACGCTGTGTTGCCTCAAGCTTGCCTTTATAGATCACGCCACTGGAAAACACACAGACAAATCATTTTCCATCAGGTATGTGCAGTTTTTTTAGTTTCTTGAAAAGTATTTAAGAATATGCTTCTCTTTAATCTTCCTAAAGCCCTGAGGCACGCGTGAATGATGAAGATTTTTTTATCCAGGTACCATGACATGCCCGATGTTATTGACTTCCTTATCTTACGCCAGTTCTACGATGAAGCCCGGCAGAGGAACTGGCAGGCCTGTAAGTGTTTGCTGAGTGTTGGACTGAACAGTTTTGAAATCACAAGTGTGTCCTTGGCTGATTGCTACATGTGCTGTTTGTAGGGTCAGAGGGTTCTCTGGTAGGCAAGAGGTAGAAATTTGAACCTTGGAGGGAGTGCAGTAGATGTAAATACAGTCACCAAAATACATATCCAGACTGTTCTGTTCCCTTTTTTAATTTTAAAGCTAAATAACAGACTTAAATGTCAGCCGGTCCAGAACTTTAATTATGGAGGGAAATCAAGCAGTACATTTATCAGAAGTTTTTCTGATTGCCTGTGGCAGCCACCCAGTTGAATACTTCTCTCAGCAGAATATCTGTGTTTGCTGCAGCTGACAGGTTCCGCTCCATTATTGATGATGCCTGGTGGTTTGGGACAGTGCTGGGTCAGGAACCTTATCAGCCTCAGTATCCAGACAGTCACTTCCAGTGTTACAGTGTCAAGTAAGTGCAAAAAGATTTTATTTCCAATGTTATTAGTGTGTCTTTGCTCTCACACAACTGCCTCATTGCTATGAGAATGTATAAATTGTTCACTTAAATTATTTTACTAGTTGTGTTGTCACTTAATGGTTTTAGGTTGCTATAGTAGCACAGTGTGAATATGTAATAACTTGTGGCAACTTGTTAATGAGTAAGTAATAAGATAAAAGAAGTTGTTGACCTCTTCACATTTCCTGTACTAACTAATGCTGTGTCTCTTCCACAAAGCAAGCAGAGCACTTTTCTGTGAACATTCATTGTTGGTCTGCACTGATAGTTGGTTTGGGAATGTTGAATCTCCTGTGTGGTTGCTGACATCAAGGTCCTTATGCCTCAAGTCCTCACACTTCTTCTGTCTTTCACATTGTGCACCCTTTTTGATATCAACAAAGAGGCCTTCACACAGAGGAGAGGAATGGTAAACAAAGATATCTCTGGACTTCAGTGTTCAGACTCAGGGTATTGACCTTGTCCTGCTCTGTCCAAGCTGTCTGGAATAGAATCACAGAATGGTTTGGGTTGGAAGGGACCTTAAAGATTGTCTTGTTCCAACCCCCTGCCATGGGCAGGGACACCTTCCACTATCCCAGGCTGCTCCAAGCCCCGTCCAACCTGGCCTTGGACACTTCCAGGGATCCAGAGGCAGCCACAGCTTCTTTGGGCAACTTGTGTCAGGGCTTTACCACCCTCAGAGTCAAGAATTCCTTCCTAGTATCTAATCTAACCCTTTCCTCCTGCAGCTTAAGCCCATTCCCCTTTGTCCTTCAATCCATGCCCTTGTGAAGGTCCCTCTCCAGCCTTCTTGTCACCTCCTTTAGGCACCGAAAGGACAAGTCTGGGATTTTCCTTGGTTTGGATTCCCCCAGTGAGGGAGGACTGTAAGGAGAATAAACAGTGAATATTTAATATTCCTATTTCCATCATGCCCAGAGATAGTTCTCATGTCTTTTATGGTACATTTAATAGTCATGGTTTCATTGTTGGAGGACTTCTTCTTTTTCACTCAAAGGCTTTTGAACCTGTTGCTCACCACAAAGAAGGGAAATTTTATAGCTACTAGACAATCCAGTGAGACTGCCAAGATCGTGTTATATTTTAGTTCCTTGTCTCATCTACTTGTCTTCTCTCTCAATGATTTTCCTTGGTGGGAAGGTGGAAGTTAACTCCCAGATTGAAATTCTTGCCTGTTACCTTCCCTTCCATATTCCATCCATTTCATGTGTTTTGTTGTGTACAGTTGTTCCTTAGGAGCAAGTTCAGGTGGCCTTTGGTTTTTTCTTGGCCAGTTCCAAATCAAGTTTTCAGTTAGAAACAAAAGCCTGTTGCCAATTTCCTGGGCTCCTTTATTCTGTAAGACCTAAAGGATATTTCAATATTTTAATGCACCAGCCTTTAACAGAAAAATCTAGAGCTGCTTTGAAGTGAGCAGGGAGGGAATGCTGTGTTCCTTAAGATCCCTTTCCAAAGGGACTTTATTCTACCTGGTCTCACAAACAACTCTTCTAGAGCAGAATCTTAAGATATGTGTATGAAATCATCCAGAGTGTTTGGCAGCTGTATTTAGGTTTTGTGACTTGGCTGGGTCTGTTGCTCTTCTTGTCACACTTACCTCAATTTATCACTGTTACTGTTGTATAGAAAATAAATGAATTGAAGATAATTTTCAGGTTTTTTTGTTATTTTATTGGCCAGACAATAATAGTTGTTTGGGTAGGAGCAACTTGATGTATTATAAAGTTGTATTACCTGGATTACCTTAAGCAGAGCCAAGTGGGGCTTAAGCTGTACTAAACTCTTGATAAAGTCTTACATGCAAAATTATGAATTAGTATATCCTTTTGTGAATATCAACAACTTGGGAAGTATTGTACAATAACTGGGGAGGAGAACTGAACAGATGAACCTTTAGGACTCTGTTAGTTCATAAAGATCAAACAGGCTGAATGATCCAAGTTTTCCTAAGTCACTGGGAAATCCGAAACAATGGAGAGCTGCTCTTGCCAGAGCAGAGGTTTAGTTATAAAATACTCTGAGCACGATCATTTCAGTTTCCAGTTGGTTTGAAATAAATACACAGGAGGCATTAGACCAAATATCTGGGTTTATTAAGGCATCAGAAGTAGACCCAGGAATTTGGGGAACTCTGACAGGAAACTGCTGGCGAAGCTCTGGAGGGAAATTGGTGAACTGCAGGCTGATCTATTTGTTTCTGGTATGTGCCTCTAATAAGGAATAATAATAAAATAATGATCAGCTGGTCCAGTCAAACATTTCTTACCTTGGAAATAGAAAAATTCATTTGTCTTTTATGTGTTTTTAAAAACATGTAAAAATCTGCCCTATTCTGGTGGGTTTTGGAGATATCTCAAAATGATGTTCACACCTAATAGTTAAGTAGCAGAGAGAATATACAGGTATATCAATAGCAAACTTGTGTTTGCTTTTGTTTTGTCCTGGACCTTAATTAACTTCAGTTTCTTCATTTTATATTTATTCTTTTCTTTGTCTTAATGTCCTCTGCTTTATAAATTAAAATACTAACATATGAAATGCCTCACTTACTGTTTTCCCTTAAGCCATGGACTTGCAGAACTCCTGTTGTGATCAGCAAAAAAAATCCTCTCCTGTATTTTTCTCAAATCTTCTCCTTGATGTTATCTCACTTTTCCAAATGTGCATCTTATTTTTCTTCTTCATCTTCTTGATATAGGCTTTGTAAAATTGATTTATGTATTGGGTAAGTTGCATACAGCCAAAATCAGAAGCACAATTTTAATCTGAAATTGATTATGAAGAATGTTTCCTTGTTGCTGATGGCAAACCAATGCTTTTGTTGATGTACGTGTTTATACAGTGTATTTTTCCAATACCTACAAATAGCTATAATTTAAATGTTCTTGTAGCTGAGATTTAAATATGCTTGGAGGGAACACTTCTGAGTCAAGATAACTTTAAATTTTTATTTTATTTTTTTACTTGGTGAATCAGATGGGACAATGGTGAAATTGAAAAGCTGAGCCCGTGGGACATGGAACCAGTCCCTGATAATGGTAGGTAGAAACCCTTTAATAAAACAGCCCAATGTGCTTTTCCCTCTTTCCAGTTCCTTGGTTTCATGCAGGTAGTGCACCTGAGGTGATTCATATCTTAAAGACAGTATTGAATCAGATTTAGTGAAATAATTTGAATATACCTGTATTTTTTCCTTTTGCATCATCCAGAGCAATTTTGAAAAAAAAAAACAACTTTCAATGTGTAGGTCTGATTTATGGAATAGAATCTGCTACTTCCAAATGTCAGGTCTCAAAAACATCTCAAGTTGCAAACTATGAATTTGTTGTAGTACAATATAATACAAGGGGGTGCAAGAAGAATATTTATAAAATAATTTCCAGTCAGCAAATCCTTACTGCACATCGTTTAAAACCAACATTTTATAGAGTTTGCTGGTCAAATCCAGATTATCTGGAAATGCAACAGCTGGATTCCTGGTTTGTCTTACCAATTCACTTTTCCAGTGCTTGTCAGTACCAGCTGGGAGGTGGGAGGAAAGTTTGGGAGATACTGAGAGAGTAGTTACTGAATAAGCTGTCAAAAAGATAATAAATTTAATTCAAAACTGCAGAAAAACAGAATTTAGAAAATTTTGCTGGTTTTATCCATTTTATATAATTTTTTTCCCACAGCCTTAGCATTAAACTCCACTTCAAGGCAAGGGTTTTTTTGTCAGTTGCAAGCATACAATTATTTAATAAGTGTGAGTGCTCAACAATTCATGTTGTTCTCACTTCTTCCCTAATCTGCTCCCTTCAGTTGATCAGCCTGAAGAATTAGGAGCGAGTGTCTCGGTGACTTTGGAAGAGGTGGAGAAGCTCCTGTACAAACCCCAGGAAGGGGAGTGGGGGATGAAATCCCGTGATGAGGCCTGTGAACGGATTATCCGTGGGATTGATCAGCTCATGACTCTTGGTGAGTGTGATCTGAGCTTCAGGTGGTTTTCTCCTGGTGCTACATTTATAAACAGAACCTGGAATATCTTTAAAAATTCCTTGTGATAAAGTACTGAAATGAGCAAATGTTTTTCTGTGCAGTTCTTTGTGTTTGTAGTGAGATCTTTATAATTTTATTTATCATTGGTTTTATAACACTTGGCTCACTTGTCATGTGCCTGCAAGCTTTGAAATATAATCACAGAAAGGGCTGGGTTGGAGGGACCTTAAATCCCATCCAGTTCCATCCCTACCATGGCAGGGACACCTTCCACTGTCCCAGGCTGCTCCAAGCCCCAGTGTCCAACCTGGCCTTGGGCACTGCCAGGGATCCAGGGGCAGCCCCAGCTGCTCTGGGCACCCTGTGCCAGGGCCTGCCCACCCTCCCAGGAAACAATTCCTGCCCAAGATCCCATCCAGCCCTGCTCGCTGTCTGTTTGAAGCCATTCCCCTTGTCCTGTCCCTCCATCTCTTGGAAATTCTCTTTCCTTGTTTCCTGTTGTCTCCTTCAGGCACTGGAAGGCCAAAAATAAGGTCAGACAGTAAAATTTTGCTGTTCTTGCTGTTTTTGCCAGACATCTCAGCAGCTTTTGCTGGCCCAGTGGACCTGTGCACGTACCCCAAGTACTGCACGGTGATCGCGTATCCCACGGACCTCAACACCATCCGCACCAGGCTGGCCAACAGATTCTACAGGTCAGTGCTTCCAGGGGAGCAAGGGGGAAACTCATTTTGGGACTCTTTTCAGAATTACAGTAAACCCTGACATTCTTTCTTTGAGAAATCTGCTATTTGAAATCACCAAATGTTAAAAAAAAAAAAACCCCTGAAGTTACTTGAGTGCTGATGACAGTTCAGATTTTAAAGGGCTATCCTTCTGTTACTTTGAACTTGAAGAAGGTTAAGCTCTTGCTATTTTCAGAAATGAGCTTAAACACAAGAGGTGAAATGTTAAATATTACCAGCAGCCTTTTTAAATTATAAAAACTTAGAGAAGAGAAAGAGGGAAGAGTGTAGTGATAACAGAGTTCTGGTTTGCTGGATGTGCTGGTCATCCACAGCTTGGAAATAAATTTAAGTATATTCTTCATCTGGACTTGCATTCAGTGTGTCTGTAAATACAGTGAAGAGTCATTAACAGTGATTTTCCTCCTGTGTAAGATGGAAAAAATGTCTTGGGAAATAATTGGAAATTCTGTAGGTGAAGAACTGCAGACTTGGGACATCTCTGCTTCACAGGTATAAAGAATTGGAAAAATGAGTTGTAAAAAATACCCCAAAATTTCTGTCAAGTTATAATTCTATCAAGTTATAAATTCAATTTGTAGCCATTTTTCAAATCTGTCATTTTATAGAGTGCACTGCTTTGAGTGCTCAGTTGGCCTCAAAGCAAGGTCTGAGGGAAGACAGGGACATCGTAGCTGAGATGTCTTTAAAGATGTAATTAGACAAAGCTTCTTGTCACTCCTTTTTAATTGCTTGTGTTCTGTATTTATTAATTAAAAGTTCCTCAGATATGGCTCGTGTTCCATTTCTCAGGGCTTTGTAACAAGCAGCTTCTGATATTTCCAGAAGAAATGTGATAATTTAGAGTAGTGATTAAATAATACTTCCCCCCCAGCCTTTTGAATAAGTCAAATATAAGCTTTTTTAAAATGCTTGTGTTATTAAAGATTCCAGGAAATCTACAGTCCTTGGGATAATTTCAATGGTATTTTATGATTTAGTGGTAGCAAGTGCTAGTGCTTACTTGGCCAGCTGTATTAACTGAGTTTATATCACAAACTGTCTGAGGATGAATTATCAGTAATGAGTTGGGAAATGAGTGATGAAAGATGTGCCTTGTTGGGTTTGCTTCCTTGGAGTTTCCTTGTGAAGGAAAAGTTTGAGACTGCTCTAAAGGGACATAAAACAAAGGACATCTAAATCTAATATGGACAGAAAATTACAAAGGTATAATTTTTGCTGGTTTTCAGCTTTTCTTTAGTATTAAAGGTGCAATATTTTCTAATTTGAAGGAGAATCTCAGCATTGGTTTGGGAAGTCAGATACATCGAAAGCAATGCCAGAACCTTCAATGAGCCTGGGAGTGCTATTGCCAGAGCTGCAAAAAAAATCACCACCCAGCTCTTAAAGTTTATCAAGTAAGTGGCATTTTAATCTAAATAGTGCTTGAATCCTCGTGCTTTTGAACAGTGGGAGAGTAAAAAGAGCTCAGTATCCCTTTGTGGTGAGCCCTGCTTTGACTGTTGTCAGTGCACTGTAAGGACAGGTGTATAATTCTCTCTGAGTGTTACCTTGAATACTGAAATGTTCAGCTTAGAGGCATTTTAATTTATTCTCTGGTATTCGTAGTCCCAAAATGTCACTTGACATTGAGTATGCTGAGTAGCTCAGCCTGTAAAAAGTAACTTCTGTTTGTGCTGTCCTGTGTAGAAGTTCCTGTTGTAGCTTGTCTGACTGAATTGAAAAGTTAAAATAAACTGAGAGGTTTATTTTAAAAGTGAGTGTGGGCAACCTTCCTTCCTGCAGCTGGGCAGGCCCCTTTCAAATCCCTAATCCTGATTTTTCTATTCCATTTAATGCTTAGTTACTGTCTTCCCTTTTATACGTAGCACTTGGTTGTGGCTGAGTTTAATTTAGGAAACAACAGCTCTGCTTTTGCTATTCCAGTAACAGAGATTTAATTGCATTGCAGTGACCAGGACTGTACAAACATTTTTGAATTATGTAGCACAACAGATGATGAACAAGATTGTCATGATGCTGATCTGGTAAGTTGGATTTTTTTGTGGAAAATTCCAGTAATTTATGGTAGTAAGAAAATACCACCAAACTCCAAATATTGTTGGTAAAATTGCTGAGTTATTTACATAGCTCATACAAACATGGACTATATTAGGAATCTTTTATGAATGTTTTATGTCATTTATTATCAGTGAATTGCATTACTGATAATATTTAGTCACTGAAGTTCAAAGCTGTTGGGTAATTGCAATTTCTGATGGTGGTTTTTCCTTTTCTCAAACCAGTGAAGATTCCAGACTCCAACTCTGGTCCTCATCTACGATATTGCTTTCCAAGTCTCCCAGATGCTGTGTTGTATTTTTCCTATGCTCTAATCTTCTGTCTTACTGAAAGAATTAAGCAGAAAATTTAATTTTACCAGTGTCAAATCTAAGGACACTTTTAGCCCCAATCACCTGTTTTTTCCTACATCATTTTTAAGATTATTGGTTTTTATTTTGTGCAGGATGATGAAAAATGTGTTCCAAGAACGTCATACAGAAGAAGAAAAGTGAGTTGGCCAATCTTTACCTTACAACCCAAATTAGGTTGAATTTTTTCTTGCTGTATTTCAGTAATGCTTTTCCTGACTTTTTTTTCCCCCAAGGGACGGGGCTTTAAAAAAGGAAAAAGCCTGAAAAGTGGGTATGATGAAAACTGTTGGAAGAAGCAGTGCATGGAACTGGTGAATTTAATTTTCCAATGTGAGGATTCTGAACCTTTCAGGCAGCCTGTTGACTTGGATCAATATCCTGTAAGTTCTTCTTAGTAACCTTGATAGATTCTTTTTTTCTTGCCGTCTTATTGTGCATTGTAGGGAAATAATTTTACATAAAATTGAATTTTCTTAATTAAAACAAGTTTCTTGAGGGTCTAAAATCTGTTTACTGAGCCTGAGCTATGAGTTTGATTTTTTTCCCCTCTCTTTCAGCTGTTCATAGTATTCTTCCTACCCCTTCCATCTCTTTTTTCTCTGAAACCCCAACAAACTTAATTTAAAAGAAAAAAAAGTCTTTACAGCACATAACTTTTCCTGGTGACTTCACATTTTGAGTTTGAGTCTCACTTCAGGTTTTAAAAGCATGTTGAGGTTCTCTAAAAAAAAACCATGAATGGGAAAGAAAGATCAAGGTGTTTTGATGGGGTTTGCTTTGGGGTTTTTTGTGTGGTCGTTGTGTTTTGGGGCTTTTTTTGGCTTTTTTTTTATACCAGATCTGTTGTTTCTCTTGATAAAATTAATAGGATAATGAAAAGGAGATTTTAAATCAACCAGTCTCAACAAAAGTGTTGCTTTCTCCTGTGGTGCTTCTCTTTCCACTGCTGGTGAAGATAATTTGTGTAATTCTAGCTACTCCTAAATGACAGAAGTAAAATTCAGAAGTGTTTTTTTGCTTTATACTTTCACAGAAATCTTTTTTTCATATGTTTTTTATAGGATTACAGGCATATTATAGACACTCCAATGGATTTTGGTACAGTGAAGGAAACTCTGGAAGCTGGAAACTATGACACTCCAATGGAACTGTGCAAAGATATAAGACTGATATTTAGTAATGCAAAATCTTATACTCCAAACAAAAAGTCAAAGGTAGCTGTTCATATTTGGAGGTTTATGAATGTCTTAATGAAATAAATTTTACTCTGCAATTTGTTTATCAGTACTTTTGGTAAAGCTGCTGGTTGGGTAGATAGTGAGGAGAAATATGACAAAAAATGTTCATTTCCTGTTTATTCAGTGTTCCATAGGACTGCCTGTGCTTTTCCTCTTGCTTTTCTGTACAGTTTTTAATATTAAAACTGTTAGTCTTGGATCAAAGGCTCTGTTTTTAATATAAACCACTTCCTTATCTAGATTTATAGTATGACCTTGAGATTGTCAGCACTGTTTGAAGAGAAAATCAGAAGAATTGTTTCAGATTTCAAAAATGGTCAGAAACAGAATGAAAAGCTACGGAGAAACCAGAGGTACACGAGAAGATTTAATAATCAAAGCTCAGTGCAGCAGCCCACCAAAATGCTCAGGTAACCAAATTAGGAATTTATAAAGATCTATCTCAGCTGACTGACATTCATATTGACTCTCACATTCAGTCTGTGAAGAGGGGAACAATTGGTTTTTTAAATGGTTTGTAACCCCAGTGAGACTTTTTATAATTCTCATGCTGTAGGAAATATACGTAAAAAAAGGGGCTTTTTTGTGGTATAAAACTGAGAAATATGAAGAGACAGAAGAGTAGAAAAGGTTGGGGTTTTTTTAATATTTGAGTCAGAAAATAAATGTTGAACTAAAATAATGAGGAATGAAACAAAGAGCTACTTGCTGGATATATTGCAAAGATGAAAATTGCATAAATCACATTTTGTCACATACAGAATAAAGTCAGTCCTATGGAATTTCTAGAAATTTTCACTTGCTGTAGCATTCAGTTGGGAGCTAGATTTGCCTTTTCTCTTGAAGGCAAACAAACTTTTGACACAATTGCTGTTTGACGTGATTAACTCGAGTTCTTAATTTGCATGTGAGACAAAGTAAGACAAAATACAAAAGCTAAATGTGGTAAATTGCTGAAACAGCTTTTTCCCTTCTCCTGCTGTCCAGTCTTCCTTCTCTGGCAGGGAAAGAATAGGAATAAGAGTTTTAAGAAAAAAAAAAATCTAATTTCAGGGGTTTACTTTTATACTTTAAAATAACCACACACCAGGATAGGCAGAAATTGTCTTTTTGAACCTCACTTGTGCTCATATCTGGACAATTGTGTGTGACTGTTTACAAGGCAGTGGGGCACAGCAGAAGTGAGGTGTGGGATAACAGAAACAGCATTATACACCCTGTGCACCTGGATGAATGTCTGAAAACCTACAGTGTAAGGAAAAAACTGACAAAACAGTTCTTAGGTGAAAATAATTGACACAGCAGGATGGCAGGTAGCACTCAGGTGTGTGTAGTAAGGAAGGATCAAATTAGTGAGGTTTTCTTTATTTTAACCAGTGAAGTGTCTGTAAGGTTCCACCTTCTGTGTGTGTTGGGAACTCGGTTTATTGTGGAATAATGTTAGTCTGGATAGCACTTCGTTTGAAGCTTATGTGCAGTTATCCAGAGGCTGGGAACCCAACAGGAATTGAGGCTGCTGCTGCAGTTTCCTGGTGAAAATAAGAGAATATGAATTGTCTAGAGGACATCCACCATTAAATTCTCTGTTTCTCAGAGCAGAGAAAGATTGTCTCCTCTTGTATCACTTCATTAGGAGTGCAGACTGTTATTTTAATGAAAACATTTTATATTTATCCTTGTCAGAGTTAAAGTTGTCCCACACCACATTAGCTCATAAATCACCCTCCCAGAAATACAAAATCCTGTTAAATGTTGTTAAAATACATAATTGCCTTATCTCACCTAGTTTTACAACCTCTGTTGCTTTTACTACTTTTACTCTCACTAGAAATTTGAAGCAGAAACCATTAAAGTCTCAGGCCAAACTTGAATCTGAGCAGGAAGATCCTTTTCCTCAGCCTACCTCAAGCAGAGCCGCCTGTGTCTCAAGCCATAAACCCAGCACTGGCTCCTACAACCAGAGCTCCTCGGGAGAATCCTCGGATTCCGCCTGCCTGGCATCCTTTGAGAGGAATGGAAAAGCCAGATCCACAACACTAACTAATTGTTCTGCTTTATCATCAGGTCAGAGTTTATAATTGCTGCAGTTTGCATTCTGAGCTGTTAAATGAGCTTTGCGTTCCTAACGTGGAATTTTTTACGCAAGGGTAAAAAATTTTGGGGTTTTTGTGTGATGCAGAGTTTTGTGTATTTTACTGGATTTTGGACACTTAGATTATTTACAGTGGTTGTTATAAAATTGCTTTGAAATCATGTAGGACACAGTTTACTTCTGTTAATCAAAAAATTTCTCAACAGGAAAGCATAGAATATTTAATAATTGATACTATATAAAATACAGGTTATATGCCCATATATGTAAATATTTATGTTACATAAAACGTGTCATCCACAATTAGCAAGTGACAGAAGTTTCTGAGACTTAAAAACTTTCCTGTTTTTTCCCCTACATCTCACCTTGACAAAAATTCAGCTTATTTCAAAGAATAAAAATGCACGTCCTGGTAAAATCTGTTAGAAAATATTCTGTACTTGGGGTTTTTTTTAAACATGCATTTCACTTAAATCTGGTGTTTGAAAAGAGCTGTTTTGTTTTATTTGAAACTTAAATACAGGTTAAAGAGGCTTCCTGTCGTTGAACACTGTGTGAATATGGATTTTGTTGAGGCATCAGTTTGATCCCTGTAAGATATTCAGGCATGAGAATGTATTTTAAGATAATGTGAGAAAACACTGAAGATTTCCAGGATCAACAAAATGTAACTCTTAACTGGAAGCTGCTTAGAATTCTAATTACCAATTATTGGGGTTTTTTTTAACAGAGAGTGAAATAGAAGGTTCTGGGGTTTCTTCGTCTACTTCCTCTTCATCTTCATCCTCCTCAAGCAGCTCAGAAGATAGCAAAGGCTGTTCTGGGGCTGCTGTGTCCCCTCCCCTGCACAACGGGGTGTGCAGGAGGAACAGCAATCGCAGGCTGACTCGGAATCGAGCTGCTCAGAGGAAGCAGACAGGTAGGGTGGGAGGAGTTTCTTGTGAACAGCAAGACAAGTCTATATTTATATGTATTTTTATATATAGTTATAAAAATAAGTGTAGTTAGTATTTTATTTAATCGTTGCATATGTAAGATACACATTTTTTTTATTGGTGCTAATTTTGAAGCTCTCAAATACTACACTCAACTTTTAAAAGGATTTTTTTTTCATGACTTAAGGGGGGAGGGCAGAAACCAAGAGCCTGGTGAGAGGGAATGTCTTGCAACGTTTTATATTTTAAGAAGAAAAAGCAGCAATTCATAAAGAAGTTCTAATTGTCACAAAACCAGAACGAATCTGAAACTTGTGACAGCAAAAGCACGACTGTCACTAGGAATATATTTCATGCATCATGTCTGTGGGTTGAACCTCTCCCAGTTTTGACAAGACTTCAAAGCTGCTATTTTATATTTAAGATATTAATCTCTGCTTTCCTTTACAGGAACACTTCTTCAGGAGAATGGGAATACAAGGAAAACGGTCAGGAAAAAGTTATATGGAAGTGATTCTGAAAACACTTTGGTGGTGACATCCGAGCCCCTCAGCAACAGCACAGGCAGGCACAGGAAAACCCCCCGCAGGAGCGCTGCTGTGGCTGCCAATAAACTGAGGCTGATGAGTGACGTGGAGGAAGAGGTGTCGAGCTCGGAAAGTATCGGAATCTGCAGGAACAGGAAGCTGCCCCACCGGAACGCCTCGGCTGCCGCCAGGAGAATGCTGCTGGAGGGATCCGAGGATGAGGCAGGCCTAAAGTCTGAGAGTGACAAAGAAATAGAAGAGCAGCTCACCAAGAGGAAAAGTCTGTCTCAGCCTGGCTCCTCTGCTCCACGAAGGAAATTCGTCAGTGAGTCTGAGAATGGAAGCTCGGATTCTGAGCCAGACACGCAGACGAAGCAGAGGAGCTGGCAGAGCAACGGTCACAGACAGCTCCGGGGCCCCGTCTGCTCTCTGTCTCCCAAAGTGAAAAGTCCCACCTTAGACTTTTCAGAGGAAGACTCCAAAAGCCATAATTCTGAGGATGGGAGCAGCCAAAAAGTTTCTGATCAGTCAACATCTGCACATGCTAAGGCTGCAGTGAGCAACTCTGAGGATGAGGCGGACTCTGAGTCAGACAGGTGGAATGGCAGGAAAGTCTCTGGGCTGCAGCTCGCTCCTCCTTTAAAAAAAGCAAAAGTCTTGAGTGATTTAGAGGACACAGCAGAATCTGAAGCAGAAGCCAGAGGGGAGGGGAAGAGTTTTGCGTGGGAGAGCTTGGTGCCCACTAGGATTATAAGGAGTTCCAAATCTGGAGCTGCCTCCAGCTTCCATCACTCTTCTGATTCGGACTCAGAGAGTGACTCCAATAACAGCAATTACTGTGAAACTTCTGCAAAAGCAAAGATGAGGAAGAGGAAAGGAAAAACAAAAATCGTTAGAAAAGGTAACATTTTTAAAGTTAATTCCTCTATTTCTTAATACTGAGTAGATGACAGACAAAATCTCCAAGGGAGCAGAGTGTTCTCTCACTTTGTCCTGCTCCTTGTTTTGAGGATTTTGGTAACCAAAACCCTCTGGTTTGCAGTTCTGTTACCTTACCTTAATTTTCTGTTGAGATTTTCTGTGCTAGATTTACAGCTGATTTACAATGGTTATTTTCAGTTTGAAGTAACTTTATTGATAAGTTTTTGAAAATCAAATTGATGGAAAGGTGTTTAATTACATTCTCACGTCCATGGTGTGCACCAGAACCTGAAATGTGATTTGACTTCTAGATTTTATTCTGTCAATGATGTGTGGAGTCCTCAAGACAGAGAGGCACTTGGCAGAAATAAGAGTTATCATTCCACTTGTTTCAGAAAGTTAAATTCTTAGATTTATGGGTTTTATTCTGTAATTTTATCTGTCACTCAGATCTTTGTGTGCTGGCTGATCATGATTTAGAGAGTTGTTTCGGTTTGGGTCTTTTTGAAGCTTATGAGAATGCTGCTGATGTTTATTAAACTGGGTAATGTACATTGTGCCTCCATATAATCAGAGAATTGGTCCTGATTTGGAATTTGAAAGACTAGTCAGAGGTTGGTGTTTGGTGTAATCCTTCCAAACCTGTCACCGGGCTTTAAGAATCTTAAGAAAATTATTGTCTCTTAAGGTGACTCTGTCTTGACAGTTTTCCACATGGAATATTTACTTGTTTTGTACTAAGAGCTTAGTTATATATATATATATCGGGGTATATTTATAGAGTTTCTATTTTCAAATAAATATGTATTTTATATATATAACTATAGCTATATATATGTATATGCACACTGCCCAATTAACCAGCTAAACCATTTATGTGGACGCTTTGCTTTGGTTATTTTTTAAACATGTATAATATAACATATAATCTATTTTGATATATAAACTGAAGTCTTTATACAGTTCTTTAGTGTATATTATGTTATATATAATATATATTACAGATATGCAGTGTTTAGCATGGGATTTGATATATTAGAAAAGAGTGAAAGCAAAGTTTTCAGATAAATTGTGTCAATACTTTGTGGGCTGTAGTGCCCTCTGCAGCTGAGCTGATTGGAGCTAAGGCTGGATTTTCCTCCCCAGTATTCCAGGTTTGGAGTTTGGCCTGAACTCCAGGACACCTTGCTGAACCAGACTTTTACATCTTTGTGTCTTTTTATCCTTAAACCAGTTTTTGTGGGTAGTTGGTTTAATGCTCCCTCTCTCTGCCTGTGCCACCTGGCTGCCCCTTTGCAGCTTTTAATTCTGGATGTTCAGTGGGGAATTCCCATACACTTCGTTATGGATTTGTTCCAAGTTGAAGATCTTGTATGCAAAATACAATTTTAATATTCTGGCAGTGTTTCAGAAGGCTGGACTGCTTTATTCGTTAGCCTTACTACTTAATAGTATTGGAGGACAGTGTATAACATAAGATTTAACTCTTCTTCTTTTTAGTCTGTGGATTAATTCACCTTTTATACAGTATTTTGCACTGCTCAGCAGAAATGTGTTGTGCTTTGGCCGTAAAATCACCCGGTACAACTACTGCAAGTAGTAATATTCATGTATTATTTCTGGAAACTCTTAAAAAATAAAGGAAATTAATTATCCTTTGAAAGCATAAAAATAGGAATATACTGGAGTAGTACAAAATTATTTATATTGAAATAAGGACCGAATCTGGTATATGAGATTATTAATACTGGTACTCAGGCTGGACATTGGAATTTGTGTCTCATGATTTTTCCCTCCTATTTTTTTAAATTTACTTCAAGAACTTCTGCTTTTGATTTTTTTAATTCATATGTATGAATAATTGTTTTATTTAGAAGGGAAACACTCATCTTCATAGCATCATTCACATGATTTACAGACTGAGTGTTTGTTTTAAAACTCAACATAAGCAAGTTCTGTATTAAATAAAAAACTACTAACAGAAGGTTTGCTGTTAGCTGCAATCTGAAGTCACTAAGGAGCTGAAGGGTTTCAATGTTCTCCACCTGAAACCATCTAAAATTGTGAAACTTGTGTCTACATGAAATATTATAGTTTCTTTTTTAGATTATAAAGGTCTAAAAGGTGTAATTAGTGTTGCAAATTTTATTCTAGTAAGAAAAATACAACTTTTAATGATGGAAGTATTAATAACATGAAAGCATTTCTTTGCTAAGTTAGGTAATGTGTAATTTCTGAGCTGATTAACAGGGTGAGGCTAAAGAATGCACTTTTGAGACTGAAAAGGTTTGAAAGTGACAACTCAAGAATTAAAAGTATCCCTGGTATCCTGATGGAATTTTTATTAAAGAATTGAGATAAATTGCACTTAACAGTTGAAATCAAAATAAAATTCGATATCTGTGTATTTCATTAAAGGCAGCAGCGTTTGGGCACAACAAGCTAATGATTTCAGGAACGTAAGACATTAAAAAGAACTTTTTCATCTTCCTTTTGTAGAACCAGCATCGGAGGAGGCTGGCCAGAGTGCCAAAGTGCTGCGGAGCAGGACGTGCATCATCAACTACAAGAAACACATCAAGGTGTCCAACGTGGCGGAGAAGAAGAACCCCCGCAGGTGTGCCACGCTGGCAGCCAATAAGATCAAGATCATGAGCGATGCAAAGGAGGAATTATCAAGCTCAGAAAGTGTTTACCCAGTCAAAAAGAACCGCAGGCAGCTCCAGGGCAGCGTGTCCTCAGCCTGCAGGAAGAAGCTGTTCGACAGCTCGGAGGTGGAGGCTTGTTCCAAGTCTGAAAATGAGAGAGAACAGGTTTCTGGCAGGAAAAAGCCTTCCTGCCCTGAGTCTTCTGTTTCTAAAAGGAAATATATTATTGAGTCTGAGAATGAAAGGACTGACTCGGAGACAGAGACTCAGAAGCAGAGCGCTAACCACAAGCAGCCGCACAAACCCCTCTGTGCTGCAGCTCTGAATAATTTTGACTACGACTCCTCAGAGGAGAATTCCACAAACCACAGGGTAGAAAATGGGGGAAACTGGGGAATTTCTAGGCGGGCAGCTTCAGCCCACAACCATTGTACGAGTAACTCTGAAGAGGAGGTAGATTCTGACTTAGCTAAACTTGAAACTAAAAATACCAGAGTAGCAGCAAATAAAAAATCCAGAGCTTCTTTCAAGAGATCAAAACTGGTGGATGACTTCAAAGAAGCAACAGAATCTGAAACCGGGGGGAAGAAAGAGGAGAAAAGCTCCGTCTCTGAGGATGTGGAAGCACCCGGGACTGCAGGAAGCTCCAAAGCCACCTTCAACTGTTTCTCCACGGACTCTGGAACCGATAACACCATCTGCAGCGACGCCACGGAAACGAGGAAGCGCAAGAGGAAATCAAAAACCACCAGGAAAGAAATCCCCAACCTCGACTCACTGAAGCCTTCCAGGAGGCCGCAGCGGAGGAAACGGCGGAAAGGCAGCCAGGAGCAGGACTCGGAGGACGTGGAGTACGGCGAGCGCGGGCGGGCCCGGCGGCGCTCCAAGATCCGCACGCGCAACGGCGGCCGGCGGACTGTGCGCTACGACGACGGCGACGACGATGACGACAGAGCCCTCGAGGACGCCGAGTGTGAAACGTAACCTTAACAAAAGGAAAGCCAGCCCATCTCTTTTTTTTTTTTTTTTNGGTAATAGCACTAGAACTCCTGATGGATGCTGGCTCTTCTTTGTCCTACATTTCAGGGAATATATTTATATTTTTCTATGAAAAAGTTATGAATGTGATTAGATGATGACTTTTCTCCTTTTCATATTTTGACTTGCACTTGCCTGCCCATGTAGCAGCATTTAGCACAGATGCCAAAATGTGCCTCATTATAGGGGCAATTTTTTGTCTTTACTGGTATTTTATTACATATAAACGAGAGTTAAAAAATGTTAAAACACTGCAAACAGGTTAATAGCAGTATGTTGAGTATTATCGTTATGGGTGCTGCAATGAAATACTACCTAGGTCATGCAACATTCAACAACAGATTTCAAACATCTCCAATGCTGTATGAAATCATCTACAATAGTAACAGGCTTCTAAATAATAGTACACACTCTAAAAACCTGGTGGATGCAAGCATTGCATCAAAAGAGGAATGAAAAGGCTGTAACTTCACAACTTGATTCAGTGCAGATGTGAAATGTTCTGTACTTGCATTGCTGATAAGCAGTTACCACTGAAGAAGTTTATTTCCCAGTTCCAGAGGCTTCGGTGAAGAGAGGGTTCTGCTGACAGGTAGTACATCATTAATGTGACTTCTATACTGTAAACTTTAAGATTATGAAATGCAGGTGAACTCTTGGGCCTAAGGGTTTTTGTGTGTTTTCTTTATAAAATAGAAAAACAAACAAAACACTTGTTCTGTTTTCTTTATGCGTGGAAAGCTTGAGGTGCAGGATTCCGACATTCCAGACCTTTTTTTTGCTACCTTTCTGTTGTTCCTCCATATTTAAAGTGTTTGAATGTTGGATTTCCCGTTGATTAAACCTTACCAGTTTCTGAGCATTACAGTGCATCTCCTGTTTTCACAATGTTTGAGGTGGCTCTTGTTGAAAAGAAAGAAAATTTCTCCAGGAAAATATCTGGAAGTTCCTGGTTGAACACATCTCAATGACAAAAACACACAGTAGCTCTAAATTCTTAGTTTTCCCTGGAATTGTGCTGCTGGGAGCTTCACGACAGCTGCCCTCAGCCCAACACCAGGGAATCTCCACTCCTTTCCCACTCCAGGGTTCCTCCTCTGCTCTGCAGCTTCCCTTTCTCACCCTTGGGAGAACTTGGTGATTCCTGATTTCATCATTCAGTAGAAAATGTGGCAGAACATCAGATTTATCCTAACCCAGCTCATTTTAACAGAAATAGCAAGTTTGGGAATTGGTTTTCCAGCAGATCGGACTGGTAGTGGGATCTGGAAGAGTTTGGGGGTAAAAAAATTTTGTGTGGCTACACAATCCCAGTGAAAAATGACAGAACTCCTTGTACAAATGGAAGTGCATCATAGAAAAGGGAGCTGGCATCAGTGAGAGCCACTTCTCCATCCCCCTCACTGACATTGTCTGTGTTTGCCATCACTTTGTTATCCAGGATATTATTTCTGCATAGAGAAATACCATTGATTTTTTTTTTCCTTAAAACTTCCATGTGAAGTCCAAATATAGTTTAAATCATTCTTGCCCCAGGAAATTTTATTTAGAGCATAGTCTTTAATAGGATGCAGCAGAATTTTGTAAATTCAAGATAAATGTTTATCTGGGTTCTTTATTTGGTTTCTGAAATACGAACACAGTTGTGTTTAGCAATGAAACTTGAAAATGGCTTTGTGTTTTCTTTGAGGGGCAAACTTTTTTATAAGGTAGTAAGTCTGCTATTTTTTTGTATTTTCCATAAACTTCGTTGTTTAGCAGCTGCTTATTCTCAGTGTTCTCTGGAGTACAACCTCCAGTTTGGGAATAACTGAACGTCAGTTTTTATTCATTTTCAGTTTTAAGCTAAAATTTGGCTGGTCGGTTTGTATTTCTAATCTAGGCTTAGATTTAAAACAAAGCTGGTTTTCTTTCAGGTGCTGTATTCTGTCATAGTGTACTCATACGTTCATGGTGATCCCTGAAAGCTGGAGATGGTTCTGGCCTCTGGATCTGTAGATCCCAGAGGGAACCACTGCCTTGGGGTTCTTAACACTTATTTTCTAAGCAAAGCATGTGCTGGTCTGTATTTCCTAATTTTATACACATAGACAGTGGGAAAAGAAATGATTAAGCTGGAAAGGTATTTTGACTCTTTCACCCTTTAAGAGTTTATTTATTTTTAATTTATTTAAAGCAGCATTCTCACTGTTAGAGAACTGGTTTTCAGCCTTGTAGAAGGGAGTCCTTTCACCTTCCTTTAAGTGAGCATTCTTGGTTTGGTCTAGCTGTACTCAGGGAAGTAAAGTAGTAGATCTGTAAAAGGAGGATCTTTATTTAATGTGACTTTGAGGGAGTGTTTTGGTTTGTTTTAAAGCAGGACCTGAATCTGTGAAGGTGATCAGGCAGCATGAACAGAGGGAAACATTTAAAAGTGTAGGACAGAATCGTAAAGGAATCAAATTCTTTAGTGTTAAAGGCTTTGATGATGTACATGTGTTAGTGGACCAAAGTAAAGCTGTACATACACCTGGAATGTCACTGTGCTCTTATTTGGTTCAACCAGGCCAAGAGCCAGGTCCTGTCCTGGGGTCACAACAACCCCGTGGAGCTCCAGGCTGGGCAGAGGGGCTGGAGAGCTGGGAAAGGCCCTGGGGGTGCTGGTGCCAGGGGCTGGACACGAGCCCAGGGGTGCCCAGGTGGGCAAGAGGNCGGCATCGAGTTCAGGGGAGATTTAAATGGGATATCTGGAAGATTTTCCTCCCTGAAAGGGTGGTTAATCCTTGGAAGACGTTGCCCAGGGAGGTGATGGAGTCACCATCTCTGCGAGCGTCCCAGAGGCGTCTGGCTGGGACCGGGGGTTCCGGGCTGCCGGGGCGGTGCTGGTGCCGCTGGCACACGAGGCTGTCGCTCTCTCTCTCCCCCCGCGGTGACCCCGGAGCCTCCCGGGCTCTGTTCCGGGGCGGGGCCGCGCAGGCGCGGGCGGCGGCCATGGCGACCTTCTTCGGGGAGGTGGTGGTGGCCCCGTCCCGGGCCGGCCTCGACGAGGAGGAGGAGGCGCGGGAGGAGACGCCCGAGGACCGGGAAATCCGCAGGGAGATCGAGAAGAAAAGGTACCGGCGGCGCTGTTCGGGCGGGGGGGGTCTGGCTGGAGAGCAGGGAAAGGTTCTTCCCCCAGAGGGTGCCGGGCACTGCCCAGGCTCCCCAGGGAATGGGCACGGCCCCGAGGCTGCCAGAGCTCCAGGAGCGTTTGGGCAGCGCTGCCAGGGATGCCCAGGCTGGGACTGTTGGGGGGTCTGGGCAGGGACACGGTTTGGACTGGATGATCCCTGTGGGTCCCTTCCAGCTCGGGCTATTCCGTGGTTCTTTTCCCAGGGAGATCGATGTCCTGTGGACCTGGAAGTCGGGCGGCTGTGCCGAGGAGCTCTTGGTGTGCTCCAGGTTCATCGTGGCCATAGGAAGGAACGCTGCGGGTGCGTGCAGAACCAGATGCTGCTGGGGTTTTGGGGCTAAGTTTGAGGAGGCAGAAGGTGGGAGGGAGGTGTAGGTGTGCCAGGACATTCCCTGCTCCAAACCCCAATGTCCAGCCTGGCCTTGGACACTGCCAGGGATCCAGGGGCAGCCCCAGCTGCTCTGGGCACCCTGTGCCAGGGCCTGCCCACCCTCCCAGGGAACAATTCCTGCCCAATATCCCATCTAACTCTGCGCTCCTTGAGTTGAGGTTGTTCCCCCTTGTCCTGTCATCCCATTACCTTGTGAAAAATCCTTCTCTAGCTTTCTTTAAGCCCTTCTATTTACTGAATGTGCAGCTCCTCATTTAGGAGCAGAGGTTAAACCTGGAGGCAGCTGAGTTTTCCAGAGAAAGCTGAATGTCCTCTGTACATGTAAAACACAGTTTTTGTTACAGCTGCTTATTCCTCCTGAAAACTGATGTATTTTCAGTTGAACTGGAAAAGAGAAGTGTGTTTTAGTTTGGGATTTTAGTTGGGACAATACCCCTTTTCCTTTACCTGGCTTTTGTTTGGTAAACTCTCCAGGACTGTTTATTAATTGGCAAAAGTTTTGTTCTAGTAGTACTGAGAAATCTTGCTTGTGTTTAAGTCACATTTAGATGGCATTTAGATTTTATTGAAGTTAACTTTGCTAATTTGTTTGGTTTTGGTTCAGGTTTTTCCTTTGAAAATAGTAATAGAAATTTTGGATCTGTCTTCTGTAGCTTTTGACAGGAATCTGATTTATGAACATGTTTGCAACACTCTTGCCTCGTTTAGAGTCAATGTAATTGTTCTGCCTTGCTGCTTCTGTGATTTTTGTTTTTTATGTCACAAAGTACTAGAGACTTAATATTTCACATCCTTAATACTAAAAGAAATTGAAGTTGATTGTAATGATATAATTCCTAAGAACAAGTGATTTTTATGTTAGGGATCTGTATATGTTGAGCAGCTCTTCATCTTTTTAAATTTGGATATGGTGGGGCTACTCACGTTGCTGATGTTTCCTGGACTTGGGCAATAAATTGAAGTCGATAAAAAAGAGTTATTCTTCCTTCAAATTGCAAAAGAATAATCTAATTTAGTCCAGCTATTTATTTGTGAAAGAGAGGTTTTATTCGTTATAAATTAACAGTATTTTTGGGGGGTTTTGCAGCGTTCCTGTCGTCTTTCATCCTGGATTCTGTGTGCTGGGAAGTGGTTGGAGTTGTGAAGCTGTGGAACGAGTGGTGCCGGACATCCAGCACCACAAACGTCCTCCCCACAGACTCTTTCTGTTTGTTCTACAGATTGATATCAGATCCCACAGTAAGTGACTTGAGCATTAACTCCTCTGTGCTTTGGCTTTCTGAAGAAGAGAGCCTTCATCCACCCCCAGACAAGGCACTGCAGGATCATGGAAAAATCTCATAATCATCTGAAGGGTTAATGCTCACTACAACTGAGTGCAGTTCTGGTGTGTGAAGCTCAGCACACAGATGTCACAGCCTGATGGCCTCACTTCATTTGTGAGCAAAAAATCCTCGTTGAAATAGAGTTAAAGAAACCCAAAATAACTGAAAAAGTTGTTGTCTGCAGCTGTATCATCCTTACAGGTGATTATGAGCTGCTGTTGTGCTCTTTAAACCACTTGCTAACACAACTTCTTACTCTTTTTAAGGTTTTATTGTGCCAGTGTAGCTGCTACGTTGCTGAGGATCAGCAGTTCCAGTGGCTTGAGAAGGTAAAACTGGCAGGAAAATAAATTGAGTAATAAAATCTGAAGGGTAGGGATCTTCCTCTGTGATACTTTAAACATGACAGTGTTAAATAACTTTCCCTTGTGGTTTTCTTTTATGAAATATTCAAAAATAGATAAATTTACTCTCTGCAGAGTCTGTGAAATCCCTTTGTAGATGCTGCCAGTTGTGTTTGCTGTAACCTCCCAGCTGAGTGCAGTCACTCCTTTTGGACAGTTTCAGTTTTGTTGGCCCTTAACCACTTCCCAAACCTTTTTCCTGCTTGATTTTCACTTCCCATGGCTTACTTCAGCTGCATTTCAGCTCTGGGAGAATTCTTCCTTAAAAAAAAACCAGGAGCAATTTGTACAGCTGCCAAAGGATCACCGGACAAACCAGTTGAGAAACTCCTGGTGGATGGTGTCAGCTGCTGGGTGTGTTCTGTGCCTTTCCAAGGGGAAGCTGTAGGGGAAGGTGCCTCCCAGGCAGCATTTGTCCCATTTGTTCCCAGATTTAACATTCCCAGTGCCTCACTCCAGCATCATCCAGGTACAGCAGCACTGCTGGCTCAGTGTAGTCCCTCCAAATATCATCATTGTGATTTTAATAAGATAAAGCTGGGGGCGAATGTTCCACCTCTTGATTTTCCTGATGGATTTGGGTCACTGCTTTGCCTCGAGGAAGTGTGGCTTATTTTGTCTTGCTGTCTGTCTGCTCCCTCCCTGCCTCCCTCCCTCCCTGCCTTTAAATCTCTGCTCAGCTGGTGGACAAGCAGGGATTCTAAAGCTGTGGTTAGAGATACAAGTATGGCTTTGGTGGGGGATCATGGCTCATTTCCAAGTGTAGAAACCCTGAGACCTCAGACATTTTGCTTTTGCTCTATTCCCCACGTCCCTGCACTTAATTTAAACTGGGATTGCAGCAGAGAGCTGACTGGGGGGGTTGTTGTCTTCCCCATTTGTTTGTGGCTCTATGTGATTTCGAGTGTGGGTGTTCACGAACAGTAGGAGTGTGGTTGTACCAAGGCAATGTTCCTGAGTATTTTTAGGCTTTGTGGTTATTGGTATTTTTAAATGTGCAGCAGAAACCTTGTGCTGGCGATCTTTTGCTTTTAAGTGTGGATTGCAGAGCTGTTCTGTGTGTAAATCCTGATTTACTGAGCATCTCCAGGAGTCAGATCTTTACATCTGGGTGTGTTTCCTCAGCAAGGGATCACTGACAAACGAGAGCGCACAGGCTGAAGTTTTGCAGCCGTGCATTCCAGCCAGTGTTCCCAACAAAACAAGTGGAAAATATGTGGGCTTCTGAATATTTCTGTCAGATTTCTGTCACCGTGGTGACAGAGTGGTGGGAGGGAACAGGCAGCTGCTCTTCTGGGATTGGTACACAGACAGAAACAGGCAAGTTTCTGTCACAGTTCCCAAATTCCCTATTTCCTTTACTCCTGTTGGTGTTTTGTGATGGCCAGAATGTTTTGTACTTCGAAACTCTGTTCTGTGAATTTGAGAAAGAAAATTTAAGGTTCTCTTTCTCAAATTCAACTTGAATAGAATTAACTAAAATCTGAGTATTTAAAATAAAGACTCTTAAAATAGTGTAGGACATCCAGGGAGCGCAATTTTCATTTCAAATGTTTTGCACCTCTGTGAGCTCCCTGTTTTTATTTGCAATCCTTTTTCTTTCTGTAATCACCATTAATTAAAGCAGTAAATCTTGATATATCTAATAGAAAGTGCTGAAAACCTAAAACCTCTCCAGAAGATCACTAGACATGGTAAATATGTCAGCTCTTCTTTTGGGGTTTTTTATCTCCATCCCAAGAGCAATGCATAGGAAATTTCTACCTGAAGGCTGTGATTCAAACTGTTTTTAGTCCTGCAAGCCTGAGTCCAAGTGCCCTTTGCACTGGAATTGAAATGAATCTTTGAGGTTTCTCTGCTTTTATTGTGAAAAGAGAAACTTCACTGATGTATTTTTTTTTCCGATTTCAGGTTTTTGGCTCCATGCAGAAGAAAGACTTGCAAGTAACCATCCTTTCCACGTGTCCTGTAGCTGATTATAAAACTCAGGAATCCACTCTAACGCTTGCATCTCCATTCCTGAAAGCCTTGAAGACCAAAGAATTCCAAGACCAGGTCTGCTGCCCGCTGCTGGAGCAGCCCAACATTGTGAGGGATCTTCCTGCTGCTGGTACTGTGCAATTCCAATTATTTACAGGGCTGCTGTAAATAATTCCCTTTGAGGAGCATCCCACTGCAATTAGAATTTTTGCTTGATTGTGGGAACTGGCTGACAAGTGAGCTCTTTAAAAATTATTTCCTGATAGTTTCCCTTCTTACATTTTACCCTGGAAAATAGGGACACGTTTCCAAACCACTCACAAATCCTTTTACCCTTCTGTGTGTGGGACAGAAGTAGTGGAAAATTCTTCAGTGTAGCCTTACAAAGCATATTGTACAGTGAGGTTTTTTTAGATTTTACTTAGGAGCTAAGTAAGGTTTATTAAGGATTATTTTCATCTGAGCATCCAAAATAAAGGCTCCTAAAGTCCCTTCTGTATATTACAGGTAAGGAAGGTTGCACAGTGCTGCTGATCAACCTCATGGAAAAGTTAGATTCAGTTTTATTATCTAATTTAATAAAATCCTCGAGCTTTTCATTTTAGAATCCCAAATGGTAGCAGCATGAGGAAAAACTTGTCTGGCAGGAGCTCAAAGTAGATGATTTTCTCTTGTTCACGCTTCTTTTTATGTTTGTTTTTTTGTTTGGGTTTCTTGTTTGGGTTTTTTGCAGCTGTTGATATGACTTTTATTTACCAATAGTACAGTTTCCAGTTAAGGTATTTGCCAGGAAGAAATACCTGCATTTAACTAATTTTTGGTGGTTTTATTTCCCTGTGTAGCTGGGGGATGAGGGGTAGCTGCTCCAGCAGTCAGGATCCTGAGCAGTTAATTTAGCAACTTCCATGGGTTTAACGTTCTGATTTTTGTACCCAGAGCTGAGGTTCCTTTCCTGCTGAATTTAACACAGATTTTCTTTTGTGTTTAGTTCTGAGTTACTGTCAGGTGTGGCAGATCCCTGCAGTGCTCTATCAGTGTTACACTGATGTCATCAAGCTGGACACGGTTACCATTGAAACCTTCAAGCCTCTGCTTTCTTCTAAACTCCTGAAGAGTTTAGCCAAGGTAAAATTTCAAGTTTAAAATTAATGGGGGCTGTGGGCTTGTTTGGTCTGTTTTCATCTCTTGCATTCTGCTGCTCATGTGCCTCTGAGGGGATTTCATCTGAAAAGGCAGAAAAATACAGATTTTAATGGCAGTGCTTGTACCTGCTGTAACATCTGTGTGGCTTAGAAATAACCGATCTACAGCTTCCCTCAAAACTTCATTCTGACTTGTCAGGCTCTTCTAGTGGCATGAGTATATCAGGGAGGGATTTCTTGTGCTTGTGTAAGCTGCAGTTTTCCTTTGGAGTTGTCTCATTTAAAACTTAAGCTTTTTGTTGTGTGGGTTTTTTTTAATTTTACATTTTACATTCATATACCAGATGGCTCCGTTCTAGTTGTGTATCTGCCTGTCTTCTGGCATACAGGAAAGCTTCTTAAAATACCCATTTTGATCTATAACTTCTTTTTGGCACTAAAAGACCAAATTTCTGAAGACAGTTTTTAACATATTTGCACTAATCCAGCAGCTGTGAAATCCAGCCTGGCCTTGGACACTCCCAGGGATGGGGCAGCTGCAATTTCTCTGTGCCAGGGCCTCACAGCAAATCCCATCACTCCCATAAATTCCCATTGCAGCTCCTACAATGAATGTTTTGCTCTTTCTGAAATGTTTTTAATTGAATTTTAGTTGGTTGAAAACTCTTTGAACCCAGATTTAAATGCCAAAGAGCTCTGTGTGCATTGAGGTGTTTATCTCAGCTCTAAAGTCACTTTTCAGTACAGCTCATTCTGTTCTGCTGAATAAGTCTGACTAAGACATTAAATATTTAAACTCTGGAGGAGAACAATGACAAATACAGAGACTTTTCTCCTCATATCCAGGTGAGGAGGAATGCAAAATAATAAATCCCATTTTATTGCTGAACTGCAGATTCCTGTGGATAACTTCATTCAGAGGACCTGAGCTTTGCTCACAGTTAATATTTTAATACAAGTGATGTTCAGAATGATGAAAAAGGCAACAGAGGCCAGTGGAGGAGCTCTTGTTTTGTTCCCAGCAGTGTGGGTGATGCTGATCTTCTCTTCCTTTCCCCAGGATGCCTCTGAAAGCACAAAGGTTTTGAAGAAGTTCCTGACAACCAGTGAAACGCACAATAATATCTACATCTGACAAGGACACGTCTGCTGCACTTTTGTAAACTCCAGTTTCTTCTCTAGAGGACTTCTGGGATTTTTATTTTTTTTCCCCTTAAAAGTAGAATAAATTCCAGTAGATTTTTACTTTTCCACTCATCTTTGTTGTTTTTAACTTCATTACTGCAAACACCCTGCTGCATGGCTTGGGAGACTTTCTTCTGGAGTGATTTTAGGAAAGATATCTTGGATATGAAAAGCAACTCCTTTTTCTCCTCCTGAAGGGATTGTCTTACTTGAAAGTATTCCTTTGATATGTAAAAGAGGAAATGCAGTTAAGGAATTCTGTCTGTACCTAATGAGAACTCTCCTTTTTTACTTAATTTTGAGACCTGAAGGTTTTTCTAATATTTGTCTGTGATAGAGAAAATACACTCTGTGCTTTTACATCCACAAGTACAGAGAATTTTGTTTGCATTTCTTTGTGGCTCCACATGCCCTTTTTAATGTAAGTATTGGTACAAAATACAGGAATTAAAGTGTGGTAAATGCCTTTAAAACTTGCTAGTGGAAAATAACCTCTCCTGGTCATAGGGGCTGGCAGGATCACAAGCTGCTTCAGCTGGATCTGCCAGGGCACACTGATTTAATCCACTTTAAAACCACCAAAATTTGGGCAATGGTCGGAATAATAAAAATCTCTTAGGCAGAGCGTGTGAATTTTAGAGCAAAGGAAAAGTTTTTAAAGTGTCTCAAAAAATTCTCTGGGGAGTTGGCAACAATTGCAGCAGTTTATTTAAAGTATTGACTAGGATTGAGGTGCAGCTCTGAGTTGTACCCAAAATGTTTTGTTTAAGAAAATGGTGTTAAAGAAAGTATTAATTTGCTCCCAGGTAATTCTGTTCTCTGCTGAGTGTAACTTTGACTTACACTGGATGTTCAGTGGATGTTTTTGAACCGTGTTTTCCTTCACAGAACTGTCGTGGATTTAAATTCACTTCAGGTAATTATGGATAAGCAGATCTTGCCTAAAATACTGGATTTTGGAACTGGATTTTGGAACAAATTCTGAAGCTTTCTTGGGGTTTTTTCCTCCATTTCTGTCCATCCCTTGATTCAAAAATTGGTTTTATGTGTGATCTGAGCTGAGAATTCTGTTGCTCTGAAAGTTAGCTGCACCATTTTCTTACTTTTACGTGTTTGATTTGTAATAAATAAAGCAGATAACAAGAAATACCTTTAATAGTAAATTATGCAGACCCTCAGAGGAACTGTGAGTTTCTGGTATTGGTGTGATCACCCAGGCAGTTTGCAGTGTTTCAAAACAGTTATTATATTATATTTAATTCAGTTTTTACTACCTGGGTTTATGCTGAGGTGTGAGAATGCTCCTAAACACCTTGAATAAAAGTGGCAAACAAAACCCTGGCAGCTTGGGACATTAAATCAGACTGAAACTTGGTGTTTTGGCAGAATTCCTCAAGGGTTCACTCTTCTTGCTTGAAAGCTTTCCATAGCAGGAAATGCTTATGTAGGATGTGGTAGGGAAGTACTGTAGGGCAGTGAAATAAGAGATTTTAATTTAAAATTCTGTCTTTTCCCATAATTTGATGTAGGAAGCAGCTCATATTCACCCCTTAAATATTCTGGAAGCCTCAGAACTAATGATGAACTGTGTCTCTGTTAAGATGTGAATGTCGACTGAAGATTTTTTTCCATATTTGAATGTTGCTGTCTTTTTTATTTTCCCTTCTGTGCTCTCCAGTATCTACCAAGAGCCTGCAGTGAGGCTTTCTTGTTTCCTAACAGCTGCTGGTTTTAATCCTTGTAGGAGTTCACAAACTTCAGACTTGTCAAATGTGGCAGATGGCTTCAAAGCTCTGGGGGAAGAAGTTTGAAATGTGATTGTGTAAGACTTGGTTTCTTGAGGTATTTGCTAAATGCAGATTGTGAAACCAGAGTAAACTGTGAGACTGGAAGAGAGAGGGTTGGGTTTTTTTTCCCACTTTTTAAAACCATTCAAGCCAGTTTTTACCTTTTTTTAGATAACACTGATCTGTCTTCTGCTGAATGTCTTCCAAACCAAGGGCTCTTCTCAAGTCCACTCTGCTTTGTCATGCTGCAGAATTTATTTGGTAGGCAGAGGTGTTTTCCCATTCCTGAAGGCTCTGACTCCCACGGTGATGTGCCTGACTGAAAAGTCCTGGATTCGTGGTGCATTTTATGGAGGCTCCTTTGCTTTTGCCTTGGAACCTGTTGGAGTCTGTGCAGTGCAGGCCACAGGTGCGAGAGCAGGGCTGTGCAGACAAAGGTCAGTTCCAAGCCAGGAAATCTGGGATTTACTTGGATTTCTTACAAAATTGCCACATTTGGGTGCCAAAACAATGGTACTGCTGCTACTCTGCTTTCATTTTCCCTGTGGTTGTGGTCACACACAGCTCAGACTCTCCAGCTGTAGAATTCTTGCAGTCTCTTGAAGATGCAGCATGGAAACAGGCCCAGCTCTGCTTCCTGAGCACTCCTCTATCCCATTATGTTCCCTCTGGATTTCACCAGTGGTGTACCATGTCTTGCTGTTCCATTTTTGCTGCTGTGAGCCACCAGCAGAAGCAGCAGTGCTGTGCACAGAAAAATGAGCCTGAATGTTCCTGTTGGAGCCCAAACCTTGTGGCACTAAAACAGGGAATGATGGAGCTCAGATCCTGAGGGTTGCTTTGGGTGATTGCCTCCTACCTGGCAAAGTGCTCCCTGAACCCCTCTGTTCCCCCTGCACAGCAGAAATGAGGGAAATTAGGGAAAAAAAGAGTTCTTTTGTCAGTCCATCATTGATGTTACACAGAGAATCATGGAATGGTTTGGGCTGGAAGGGACCCTAAAGCCCATCCAGCCCTGTCGGAACCCACGACATGCCTCTGTCTAATTTAGGGGACCTGACACCCCGAAATGGGGGTGCCCCAGAGGGCACTGCCTTTGATCTTTGTCCTTGGAGAACTTTACCAACTCTAAGAGATGGATTGCAAGCCACAAGAGTCTAATATAAGCATTAATAGTCACTTTGCACCGGGTGAAATGTAGTATATAGAAGATCTGATAACATGTACATGGGGGTACGACATGTACAGGGGGGTTAAGATGGAGTCTAAAGGGTGTGGTCACCTTCTCCTTCTTCTTCTTCACTGTCCTCCATATTCTCGGTGACGAGGACATGAATTGATTGGTAGAATAGAGATAAGACAGGAAATTGCATGTCTAGAACAGGTTAGAATTAATTGGTATAAATTTGTAAATAATGACACGTTTTGTCCACTGATTGGATTTGTAACGGGGTATAAAAANTGGGAAGCCATTCCCTGTGTCCTGGCCCTCCAGCCCTTGGAAATTGTCTCTCTCCATGGTTCCTGCAGCTCCTTCAGGCCCTGCAAGGCCACACTGAGCTCAGCCCAAAGCTTCTCCTCTCCAGGCTGAACAATCCCAGCTCTCCCAGCCTTTCCTCCCAGCAGAGCTGCTCCATCCCTCTGCTCATCCTGGTGCCTCCTCTGGCCTCTCTCCAGCAGCTCCACGTCCTCCCTGTGCTGGGCCCCAGGGCTGGGGCAGCTCTGCAGGTGGGGTCTCACCTGAGTACAGGGGCACAATCCCAATCCTTTCCCTGCTGTGGATGCAGAGACAGGATTCACATCATTCCCATTTCTGGGAAAGGTCTCATCTCACTGCACAGCTCCAGCAAACAATCTAAGTCTTCCTAGATTCCATCCTCACGTTGGCTCTGCCCTGTAAGGTGCTTTGTTGCCAAAGCTTCAGAGGAAGAACATCATTTCTGACATGTAATTCTACAGTTTTTGTGCCAAGAAACTCAGAAAGGCAAGCATTTTGTTCTGCCTCGTTCTTTCTGACTTTTTTAACATTCTGTTTTGTGTCTAAAACATTGACAGATCTAAATGATCTAAAAATAAAATGAAAGTAAAAGAGATTAATGATTTTGCTCTTTTTTGGTGCCATCAGATCTGCACTTTTTTTTCCCCCTTTAAATATTTTGGACTGAAAGTTTTGACAGTAGCTGCACATAGCAGCAACCAGCACCTACAGGCACCTCCTCGAGCCAAGTGAGATCACAGCTCTGAGGTCAGGCTTCTTTCCTTTAGAGAAAACACTGAGATCCTGTTGTGAGATCTCCCAGAATAGCTGATGAGCAGAGGTACTTGAGAATTCCATGCAATAAATACTGTGGGAAACCATTAACTCGCAGGGATAAAAATGCAAAGCACTCGTTTCACTTTGATATCCAGGCATCCCGAGGTGGGGGAAGGCCACAGACCCCAAACTGTGGGTGTGGAAGGTTAAAGTCAAGTTTTTCCTTTCAAACAATTGTATAACCAAATGTTTAAAAGTTCTTAGTATGGGAAATTTGAGCCACTGCTTTAAAATAGGAAATGTTTCATGAGAACGGTGATGTGCCTTCAAAGGACAATTAACATAAAGCATTGAGAAGACCACGGGTTCTCCCTCTGTGTTCGAATCAGAGAATTCCAACGTGCTTTCATACACTGAAAACTCTGTATTTCATGTTCAGCAGTGATATTTTAATTCTTTTAGGTTTGACTTGGATCCCTTTTCATGAAATAAAAGCAGCCTTTTTTTCTGTCAGTTCCAGAGACTTTAAAGCTGCTTCATGGGGAATTAACAAAAGGGGAGATTAATAATAGTAATAATAATAGAGTCACAATCACCGAAGGCAGCAGTTTGATTACTGAACAGATGAACAGAGAATGTACAGCCTCATTTAATTTAAAGAGATAAAACCCCAAAGCAAATGTGGGGGAGGAAAGGTTGTGTGAGAACAGAGGCAGCCACTATGGAAAGGTGAGAGCACAGCAGAGAAAACCTCAGCATCCATCATCCTATGAAATTAGGGTTTGAAAGGGTTGTGGTGGAGCCAAAGCAGGTTGTGGGGTGGGTTTGCTGTTCCCTGCTGCCCTCAAAAGCAATCCCAGAGCATGCCTTTGTGCTGCCCCACTGAACGCGCTTCCAAAGTGGGATTATAAAGATATTTTTGTGCAGAATAAGCACAGTGAGAAGTACAAAAAATGCTCTGCCTGGCTATTTCCACCCTTAAACCCTGGAGGACACTTGCAAGAACGCCTGTGGATGCTGTCAGAAACAAGCCAGTCTGTTGTTCATTCCTTAGAAAGGGCTGGTGCAGAGCTGTTCAACCTGAATCCAGAACTAAGAGAGGCTAGTGTGGTTCCATCAGGCTGCTGTGGGGTTTTTTCAACTGGGGGGAAATAATTTGTGATAACCAAAGTTAAAGTGCCACATGTGAGGAGATGCTCTGCAACAGTGGATTCAGCACCTGCCCTTAGAAATTCCACTTTATGTTCTTCCACTTCCCTGAAAGAGTGTGTGTGTATAGAGGAATATTTACTTTTAACAACTATTAAAATCTAGTAGGTTTTTTTTAACAAAATAAATAGTTTGTGGGGTTTTTCTAAATAACCTTATTCCCAGGTGTTGTGGGAAGCACATTTCCTATCTATGTGGACATGAACTTCATCTCCTGCAAGGCTTGTGGTAGAGATCTTATGATTTAAACCCAAATAAGAATCCCCACGGTGCCCAGCTGGCACCCTGCCTGGCAAGGAAAGGAATTCTGCATGGTGCAGGTTTGTCTGAACATAAGGTTCAGTGAAGAATTTGTTGGCTCTAACTGAATTCTTTCAAGAATTTTGTCACAGAAAGGGTTGTTAAACATTGGCAGGGGCTGCCCAGGGAGGTTTGGAGGTGTCCAAGGAAGGTCTGGATGTGGCACTCAGTGCTCTGGGCTGGGGACAAGGTGGGGATCAGGCACAGCTTGGACTCGATGGGCTGGGAGAGCTTTTCCCACCTCAGGGATTCTGTGAATGCTCTACTTTGTGTCCTACTGGACAATAATCCTATTATTTGCTTTCCTGAGCATCCCAACGTGGAGCTGACTGAAGTCAGGTACTCAAAGCTACAGGCTGGTTTGCCCTGTGGTGCCCATTTGTGGCAATGCTGCTTTCTAAGGCTCGTGCAAATTTTAGTTTTTCACTAACTTTTTCCATTTAGTAATTGTCTGAGAAATATCTGGGCAAAAATATTTCCTCAAGTCAATGCTGGAGATCCATTTTAAAATCAGCTCAGTTTTGAGATGGTTTTTAACTCTCTTCTGGTTCAGGCTCAGCTGTCTGATTTTTTTGAGGTAAAGCAGTAAATCCTCTATTTCATAGAACTATAGAATCACAGAATGGTTTGGGTTGGAAGGAACCTTAAAGATCATCCAGTGCCACCCCTGCCATGAGCAGGGACACCTTCCACTGTCCCAGGCTGCTCCAAGCCCCAATGTCCAACCTGGCCTTGGGCACTGCCAGGGATCCAGGGGCAGCCCCAGCTGCTCTGGGCACCCTGTGCCAGGGCCTGCCCACCCTCCCAGGGAACAATTCCTGCCCAAGATCCCATCCAGCCCTGCCCTCTGGCACTGGGAAGCCATTCCCTGGGTCCTGGCCCTCCAGCCCTTGGAAATTGTCTCTCTCCATGGTTCCTGCAGCTCCTTCAGGCCCTGCAAGGCCACACTGAGCTCAGCCCAAAGCTTCTCCTCTCCAGGCTGAACAATCCCAGCTCTCCCAGCCTTTCCTCCCAGCAGAGCTGCTCCATCCCTCTGCTCATCCTGGTGCCTCCTCACACCTGAGGAGCTCAGGTGGTGTTTTGGGTGCTTGTTGAGGTAGTGGCATCCACCTCTACACCATGGGACAGAGGGGATTACTACGGGAACTTCTCCCTTGCAGCAGTACAGTGAGTGCTTCCCCTAAGTAAGAGTTTCTGCATGAAACTGCACTTTCTGTGGTCTTCAGAGCAGCTCAGCAAAAGCACAGGCTGCAGAAGGGGGTTCTCATGCTGCACGTGCTGGTGTGAATCGTGTCCATGTCCTTCTTCCCAGCTGGGACCCAAATTCCCAGAGCTCTGCACCGCTGAGCACGGCAGGCAAGAGGTTCCTGGGCATTCCTGACAAAGCACCTCAAAACAGGAACAAATACTGAGTGTTACCAGTGAAGAGCAAGCAGGGCTTTTTAATATCACGTTTATTTAGTTTTCCCTCATTTAATGTTCACCTTTTGAACAAAGACACAGGAGCAGCAGCAGCTCTCTGGCTCTGTGTGCCTCGGCCTTCACTCTGCACTGCGGTGTGTGCTCCGAGTCAGATGTTAAAATTCAGCTCACTTGGAGGAAGTCTTGACTTAATCAGCGTGGGGTAGAGAAAGTAATGCTGTAATGCTGGTAGGAAAGGTCACTTGTCTGAAAGGAGAGCTGCTTGCCCTGGCTTTTCCATCCCCTCCACCCCGGGGGTGCTGCTGCCGCAGCTGCGATGCCGCGGAGCCCGGCTGTATGGTTTGGGAAGTGGCTTTGATTTTGGGACTTCCAGGGAGCCAGCCTGGTGTTTTCTGGTGTTGACATGTGGCTTCCAGACCCTCAAATCCAATACACGTTATGAAAATGCATAAGTGTTGGATTTAAACCATATTTTAATAATTTGGCCACCTGTACAATATCCTAATAACCTTAGGAGAACTCGAGATCCTCTGTAAAATTATTCGTAGCAGATGTTAAATCTTTGGTGTATTCTACACATTTACACACTGGGGGACAGATACTAAGCATTGCCCTTACAAAAATAACCTGAAACACATTTATTTCAAAGAATTAGAGTGGCTCATAGCAGGAAGTGGATGCAGGAAGCTCCATCCATTGTTGTGGTTTGTTTTAAAGGTGTGCTCCAAGTGAGAGGATTAAAAAAAGTTTTGGTCTTTACTACAGTTGGACAAAATTATTTGAGTGTTTAAAAGATAAAAAGCCTTTTATTATATACATTTTGTTCCAGTAAGTTTCTCAGCTGTTATTTTTCTGGCCCAGCTTTTTTTTTTTTTTTTTTTTTAGTTCACTGCAACTCTCCAACTTTAAAGATGTCATTATGGGGCACTAAATCCTAAGTGCCAAACCTGTTCTCTAATGATTGAAAAATTATCCTTTTGGTCAGAACTTGAGAGCCAGAAATGGAAAACCTGCTGGAAAGAGACAAAAGTCCTACTCTGATGTGACTGGGCAACAAATCTCTTTAAGTAGCCAAGCGAATTAGCTTTTAAAGAGCTTTTAAAGATGAAAACATTGCTGGCAAGCAAATGCATGTATAAATATATATATTCTCCATTGGTGCAGGTAGGTCTGAGTTGATTTTAGAATCAACTTTTAAAAACTGGGTGTGTTTTGGGGTGTTTTTAGTTGCCTCCTGAGGTTTTTATGTACCCTGTAAGTAGGAGGACTAGACTTTCTTTGTGAAGAAAGGCTTTGGGATGACCTAATTGCAGCCTTCCAGTATCTGAAGGGAACCTATAAGAAAGTTGGAGAGAGACAATTTACAAGGGATGGAGTGACAGGACAAGGGGGAATGGCTTCCCACTGAAAAGAGGACAGGATTGAATTAAATGTTAGGAAGGAATTCCTGGCTGTGAAGGTGGGGAACCCTGGCACAGGGTGCCCAGAGAAGCTGTGGCTGCCCCTGGATCAATGCAAGTGTCCAAGGCCAGGTTGGACAGGGTTTGGAGCAGCCTGGGATAGTGGAAGGTGTCCCTGCCCATGGGTGGAGCTGGATGACCTTTAAGGTCATTCCAACCCAAACCATTCCACGACTCCAAAGACCATTCCATGACCCAAGAGCCCCTTGGCTTCTGCCTGCTTCTGTCAGCATTCAGGAGTTACTCCATCTCTGATGGGTGTGTGGCTTGTTTGGGTTTCTCTGCCCATCTCTCTTAACCCTTCTACTCTGATTTCCCTTAAACATTCCGGATTTGGAGCAGGACATTCACAGGTACCTGTGTCCAGACAATCATGGAACCAAGAGGACAGGGCATGAAATTCTCCAAGAATCAGCTCTGGGTTCGGATGGTGTTTTAGGAACTTTGTATTTCCAGCAGCACCAGGAAGGACGTGGGGTAGGAGCACCCTGGAGTCTTCCAGAGACACTGACCCAAGTCTCAGTTGGGGGCTGCTCAAAGCGGTCATTAAATATATTCCTGTCCCAAAAGGGTTTTCCTCAGCATCTCTGTAAATGCTGTTGATTTCTGAGGGCTTTGGAACGGCCTCCCTTGCGCATAAATCAAACATGAATTTAATAAACACAAAATCACTGCTTTGGTCTGAATATGGCTGAGGACATGAAGTGAATGTGTAGAACTGCAACGAACTGGCGAAACATTTCCCGGACTGTCACCGGCAAACGGGAGAGCTGTAAATCCTGAGCAGTTAATGTGGAAAAGCTGATGCCTTTTCCATGGACAACAGCTTAAAAAAACCCTGTTCCCTGTATCTTTCAAGTCATAAAATCAAGAAATGAAAAGTTAGTGGCTCGCGAGGTGAGAAAACAGAGCGTAGCAGCATAACCTTTATTTAGTCATGGGCTCTGACTCTCTGGATGCTGCTTTTCCACAAAATGCTCCTGTCCTGGAAGCATTTCAGCAGCTAATGAGCAATGGGGAACGTGGCCGTGGTGACTGTCAGGTTGCTGGATGGACCGAGCTTTGACATGGTCAATTATTTCCTTCTTTTTCTGCCCTCAGAATTGAAACAGTGTGGATAGTTCTTATTTTCCCCTTCACTGACTGAAGCAAAACAACCTTGGAAAAGCAGCTATTCTGGGTCTGGGAAACATGACAAAAAATCTCAACAAAATGAAAAGGAAAAATAGAATTTTAAGGGTTTGTGTTGGTTTTTATTTTAATTGACTGAGAAGTTTAATTTGTTTTGAGACTAAGTGTTCATTTTCAAAATTGGTTGGGTTTTTTTTTTAATTTTGTTTTTTAAATCCAGTCAAACTTGTCCTTATTTTTTGTGTGCCATCATGAAAACACTGCTGTTTAGAAAAATAGAAATATAAAGGTGTGAGAGCATTCCGATCTAAAACATCCAAAAAGTGGGGGGAGAAGGATGCTATCTCCTCATTCTTCCATCTAGACAAGGGATGAATTTGTGCTAAATTCAGGAATTCAGGGAATTCTGTTGACTTCATTCCTGTACCATTTTGTGCCACAGCCTCCCCTGGGTGGTGTCACTTGTGGGCGGGGCTGAACCGCCTGGGTGGGGCTGGGTGGGCGGAGCTCTGAGGGGCGTGGCACTGGGGGATTTGTTTTCCCTTTTCCAGGGTTTTATAGTCCCTCAGATCCATAGGATCTGCTGCCATGACGACCTGGAAGAGCTCTGCCCACGACTCTGATGACAATGATGACCATCACCCCCCTCTTGCCTTTCCTGTCTCCGGGGGCATTTTCCCTCCCCACCTCCCACATCATCCCCACCCCGCTGGAATGTTCTCCGTGGCAGTCCTTTATCAGCAGTTTGCTGTTGTGCTTGGCACAGGTTTCACGGGGCTCTGCTTTCCCCGCTGCCGCGCTAACACCGCTCGTGCCGCGCTCCCAGATCCCGCCCGATCCCACCATCTGGTTTCCATATGGGAACATGCTGCTCTCGTTAGCCACCTTCGGAGCCGCCCGGCAGCCCGGTCCCTGCTCAGAAACAAATAAATTGTCTGGTGTCTACTGTATTTCCTTTCAGGCCGCACTCCCCACTTTAAACTTGGCAGCGTTTCAGAGCAATCAAAATCCAATCAGCGGTCGTGCTAACTCCATATGTTTCATTTCCAGCGGGGTGGAGGAAGCTGGGGCTATTTTGGGCGTGTGGCGATGCTGAGGGTGACACGCCACAGATCGTGGGCACGTTTCGCTCTGCCTGGTACCCAGAGCCCTGCTCGGTGAGGAGAGGTGCTCGGGTTTCCTGCAGAAAATCCCGGCTGGCAGAGCGCTGCAGATCCAATTAGCTTTCCTGGAAAGTGGAGCAGCTCTAATGGAGAGTGAAGCGAATGTAAACTACAATTAGTTCGATGTGTTGGAAATTCGCCGGAGTCCTCCGGGGCTGAGCCTCAAAATATAAGCAAACTTGACAGGTTGCCTTTCTTTAAATGGTGTTTGGGACGTGGTGATTACCCCTGTCACGGGGCTGCTGGCATGTTCTGCGTGCTGGAGTCCATCAGTCAGGCTCCTTCTGCCTCTGAGAATGCTGCAGCCCCTGTCCGAATGTAAAATACGAGTCAGGAGGAATGTGTAGGAAGGAATTTCTCCAGCAGAGCTACCTGGCATCCTCTGGGATCAGACTTCTCCCCATGCTTTTCATAGAATCATAGAATCCCAGAATGGTTTGGGTTGGAAAGGACCTTAAAGATCATCTCATTCCACCCCCTGCTGTAGGCAGGGATCCTTCCACTATCCCAGGTTGCTCAGGGCTCCATCCAACCTGTCCTTGAGCACCTCCAGGGATGGGGCAGCCCCTTTGAGCTGGGTCTGTTTATTTTGCCCTGATCTGTGCTAACAGTTGGCAGGTGACAACTGCAGTGCCTGAGGTGTCTTGGCAAGATTGACACGTCCATGGCAGCTCCTCTGCCTGTGCCCTACGGAGGTGAAGCTGTAACAGGGTCCCGGTGGTGCCTGTGGTCTTGCAGCTCCTCTCCACAGAGACAGCTTTGGCCCTACACAAGTCTCCTGACCCTGCAAGGAGGGATGCAGAGCTGAGGAAATTCCTCAGTGAAAAGCTGGCAGGAGGTACAAGGCCGTGTTTGGACTTGTGCTTGAATCTCTGGAGTACAGAGACCAGCAGCCACCTCTCAGGGGAAGCTATTCCTGCTTGGAGAAGCACTCACGTTATGGGAGGGAAGGTCAAGCAAGCGTAAGGCAGACTCACCTTGCACTCAGGAAAACCAGGCCTGATCCCAAAGGGATCACAGCTCTCACTCAGGGGAGTGCAGGGAGGACAGGGAACCAAAACTCATGAGAGAGTAGGTTTGGGTTGGTAGTAACTCGGGCACGTGTTCTTCCCTGGGCCAGCCACACAAGTCCAGAGTTACAGACCAATTTCACAGAGGTTGAAAAGCAGCAGCAGCAGCCTCATCTCCCAGCTTGTGATCCTGTTGTGCTGCTCCATTTCCCTCTGGCTGGGTGTTGAGAGTAGAACAAAGAAAGGCCTCCATTTTCAGATTTTTTAGTGAGAGTTGTAGCCCATTCCACGAGCATTCCATGGTGGGGAGAGCTCTCTGCCAAAGAGCAGGAAGCACCAGCAGAGCTGCTGAAGGTTAATCCAATATTTAATGTTCAGTGGGTTGCCAGGAGTTATAAAACCCTTCATATGGTTTGATGGCTGTGTACAGCTTTCCATGGTTACTTTACATCCGGCTTGGAGAGTGATGGGTTTGAAAGCACCACTAGGATGTCTTAGGGAACACTGTGAGGCCTTAGGAAAGGCAATAAGCCGAGATTTGTCATTGTCAGGGAGCTGGCTTTGAAGGATGCTTTGAAAAAGGCTCGCTGCGTGACCTTGGAGTGCAGAACAAAGCCAAGCTCCCGGGCATCAAAGCAATGCCACGTGTCAGGAAAACCCGACAGGTACGGGAAGCCTGGGAGGTGACAGCCAGCATGGGGCAAATGTGCAGATCATTGCTGGTTAAGTGAGCAGGAATATTCCAGTGAAAAGAGATGTCGGGCTGTTCTCTGCGGAGTTGGCACAAAATTCCGCCGAGTGTGGGGCAAGCGACACACAAGTGAAACTCCCAGATCTCCCAGATCCTGCTCCTCTTCTCTGGTGCCTCTGGAAGGCAAACACGGTGCTGCACACGCAGCTTTCCTGATGGGAGGTGGGAGATGGACACGGGGATGGTGCTGGAAGGTGTCGGTGGTGATGCACCTGGAAGGTGTGAGAGGGGGAGCCCATGGGCTGCACCAGTGAAAATTGATTCCTCAGTGTGTTCCTGACCAAAAAAAGCTTTGGGTCAGGTCAGAGATGAGGGAGAGTGAAGGAGATATGAGGTGGAGTTTTCAGTTTGGGGATCCACAAATTGGTAGTGATTTGGGTTCAAATCAGAAATCTGTAAGGGTTTTAGGGCTAGTGCCTATAGCTGCTTTTTATAATTATTTTTCTTCCTTTGGGAGTGGAAATATCCTTCCTAAGGGATCAGCACACAGCCAGTTTGTACCAGATAAACCTTTACCTTTGAATTGTGAATATGGATGTGACAACTTTCAAAGGAGGACAGAAGTCCAGGGAAGTTTGGGACACATGAACACCTGGGACTTGTGTTTGTCAGCAGCAGTACCCAGAGCCTGATTCATGGGAACTTGGAAACAAAGGGATTTATTTCCTTGTAAACCTCTTTTTTTTCTCATTTTGTTATTCAGTCGTCTTCACCTCCTGGGTTCAACAAGCCTTTTCAAGCTTTTTTTTCCCTGCACCTTTTGAGTCTTTCCAATCTTTCCTAAGTCCTGACCCACGTCCTCTCTTTGTGGAGATTTTTTCTGTTCCTTCCTCGTTACCGCTGTTATTTGTTTTTCACAATTGCCTTGCAAGCTGCTCCTTCCTTCCCTCCAGTTTTCCTGGTTTATTTGCACATCTCAGATTGTTTTTCTTTCTGGAAGGAAAAAACCACAGAGGTTCAGGTAAAGTGTTACACAAAGTCAAAGGTTTCCATCATCGTCTTACTTTGCAGCATCATAAATCACAGAATCACAGAATGGCTTGGGTTGGAAGGGACCTTAAAGATCATCTCATTCCACCCCCAGCCATGGGCAGGGACACATCCCATTAGACGAGGTAAATGAGTAATTAACTTCTTCATCAGATGCTTAAATTAACCCTCTGAATCATCCTGTGCTCAGGCTGTGCCTGGCTGCAGGGCCTGGACTGTGCAGGGAGCAGGACGTGCCCTCTCTTCTCTTCCTCACTTTCCTCAGGAACTTTGTTGGCCCAGGACAGGTATTTCAATAGCAGCAGGTAGGAACAGGTCACAGGGATTAATAATTTAATGTAAATTTAATTTCTTTTTAAATTTACATTAATTTTAATTTAGATTTTAATCTGGCCAGAGTTAAAGTATTGCATCTTTCCCTCCCTGCCATCCCGAAAAACAGAGTGCAGAAAGGACAGCATTAGTCTAATCCAACAATCCATTTCCCTCTTTTTTTTTTTATATTTTCCATTGTGTTTAACCTAATGAAAAGAACAGATATAAACCATTTTTATTTGTGGTGGAAGAGTAGTGTCAATCTCTTCTGCAATTGAATTAAATGTCTCAAGTGAAAGCATGAGAGGAAATGGCCTTAAATTGCACCAGGAAAAGGTTCAGATTGGATATTAGAAAAAACTTTTCACTGAAAGGATGGTGAGGCCTTGGGATGAGCTGCCCAGGGAGTGGTGGAGTCACTGTCTCTGGGAGTGTTCAGGAGGAGTCTGGATGTGGCCCTTGGGGACAGGGTTTGGGGAGATGCTGGTGCTGCTGGGGTGGCACTGGATGCTCCTGAAGGGCTCTTCCAACCTTGATTATGCTGTGATTCCATGCTGAATTATAATTATTTATTATTTTATTTTAGCTATTATTTGTTGCTAATTCACTTGTAAAGTGCTAATCTCAGTTATAAAGCCTGAAGCTTAACCCAGAAATCGAACAGTGGATTTTGAGGTGATTTTTATAGCTGTGTGTTTTCCCCCTGAGAAAACGGCAAAATTAAAGGTCTGGGCTTTTATCATCCTCTCTTCCCCAAGGAGCTGAGTCTTTGCTGCCTGCACAAGGAGATTTGAACAGACTGAAGGAAACACAGAGCAAACCCCTGACCCTTTTGTGGTGGGGGAAGCTGCCGGGGCATCTTTCGACATCCGTGTGCGGAACAGAGCAGAGGGCAGGGATGTCTCGGAAGCAGGAGGGCAGTGTTGCCACGCTGTACGAGTTTCAGTGCTCTGGTGTTTTGCTGCTTCACTCTTAGCCCCTCCGGTCCGGCTCTGCCGGAGCCCTGCGCTGGGGGAACCACCCTGCGGAGCGAAGCCCCGGTGCGCCCGGTTCAGCCTCGGATCCCCGCTGGGGCATCTCCTTTGTGAAATGAAATCGCGGTTTGCGACGCACATCCGCGGCTCGAAGTTTTTCTTTCTGGCAGCATTTGAAAACGGAGCCATGTTTTGTTTTTGTCTCCAGCACGAAATGACAGTTTTTAACCAACAATCTTGCTCACGTTGGATTTTTGGCTTTACAGATGATGCTTTTGAGCAACACTGCTGTTACCATGAGTGTGCTCTTTCCTTTTGTTCCCAAAATGAATTCCATAGAATCCCAGAATGGTTTAGTTTGGAATGAACCTTAAAAATCATCTCATTCCAACCCCTGCCGTGGACAGGGACACTTTCCACTAGACCAGGTTACTCAGAGCCCCATCCAGCCTGGCCTTGAACACTTCCAGGGATGATTTCATGCAGAAATTGCATGTGAAATAGAATAGGATCTACTTCGTTTATATGCTTTTGCCAGAGGCTTCATTTGGGGAGAAAAAATAAATAACCTGCTGTTCAGTGACAGCATTTTAGCTCACTTTAAAAATAATATATGAATTCAACTAGCAGACCTCCAGCCTGTGTGCAGACACATACCTAAGCACATACCTGCTATGCCAAGGCATATTAGGCTGATTTATTGAATTATTTTGTTATTTTTTTGCTGCCTGCAAAGTGTCAGTTTTAAAATGATTCACTTCCTAGAGGAGAAGAAAGCCAATATTTGAAATTATTGTTGTTGTCTTCCTGCCTCAATTCCCTTCAGTGCTGGTGAAATCAGGAAGGATTTACGTTTGCCCAAATGCCCTGGGGTTGGGCACTTGGGGATCCCATGAACCTGGCTATAATTCCCTCACACCACACGGGCAGGCCAGGCCTGCACCTGGTGAGTGAATTTTGAGGTGGGCACGAAGAATGAGCTCCAAGCTGAAGTGGCAAAAGGTGATTTTCAGCACCAGGCTTCGTCCTTCTGGGCTTGGATGGGGTGTTGGCACCTCCAGACGTTTCCTGAGTTCAGGACTTCTGGCTGTTGCTTTTCCAGGTGTGGTGAGAAGCTTGGAGCGACAGGCCTGGCAGCCAGGCCTTGTGAGCAGAGACCACTGGAGGCTGTGGCAGAATAAAGCTGCCTGGGGAACTGGGAAATTTATACACAGGGTATAGAGAGAGACCAGGAGTCCCTTAAAATCCCAGGGTGCAGACAGAGCAGGGGAGAGAGGGGGAGAGGCAGCGCAGCAGCTGGATTTTCTGGGCAGGGCATTTTAAGCCGGGAGAAGGTCTAGTGGGATGGGCAGGATCCACAGCGGTGCTGGAGCGTGTCCAGAGAAGGGCAATGGGGCTGGGGAAGAGTCTGGAATATCTGAGGTATGAGGAGAGGCTGAGGGAGCTGAAGGGGCTCAGCCTGGAGCAGAGGAGGCTCAGGGGGGACCTNTGCTCACGTTGGATTTTTGGCTTTACAGATGATGCTTTTGAGCAACACTGCTGTTACCATGAGTGTGCTCTTTCCTTTTGTTCCCAAAATGAATTCCATAGAATCCCAGAATGGTTTAGTTTGGAATGAACCTTAAAAATCATCTCATTCCAACCCCTGCCGTGGACAGGGACACTTTCCACTAGACCAGGTTACTCAGAGCCCCATCCAGCCTGGCCTTGAACACTTCCAGGGATGATTTCATGCAGAAATTGCATGTGAAATAGAATAGGATCTACTTCGTTTATATGCTTTTGCCAGAGGCTTCATTTGGGGAGAAAAAATAAATAACCTGCTGTTCAGTGACAGCATTTTAGCTCACTTTAAAAATAATATATGAATTCAACTAGCAGACCTCCAGCCTGTGTGCAGACACATACCTAAGCACATACCTGCTATGCCAAGGCATATTAGGCTGATTTATTGAATTATTTTGTTATTTTTTTGCTGCCTGCAAAGTGTCAGTTTTAAAATGATTCACTTCCTAGAGGAGAAGAAAGCCAATATTTGAAATTATTGTTGTTGTCTTCCTGCCTCAATTCCCTTCAGTGCTGGTGAAATCAGGAAGGATTTACGTTTGCCCAAATGCCCTGGGGTTGGGCACTTGGGGATCCCATGAACCTGGCTATAATTCCCTCACACCACACGGGCAGGCCAGGCCTGCACCTGGTGAGTGAATTTTGAGGTGGGCACGAAGAATGAGCTCCAAGCTGAAGTGGCAAAAGGTGATTTTCAGCACCAGGCTTCGTCCTTCTGGGCTTGGATGGGGTGTTGGCACCTCCAGACGTTTCCTGAGTTCAGGACTTCTGGCTGTTGCTTTTCCAGGTGTGGTGAGAAGCTTGGAGCGACAGGCCTGGCAGCCAGGCCTTGTGAGCAGAGACCACTGGAGGCTGTGGCAGAATAAAGCTGCCTGGGGAACTGGGAAATTTATACACAGGGTATAGAGAGAGACCAGGAGTCCATTAAAATCCCAGGGTGCAGACAGAGCAGGGGAGAGAGGGGGAGAGGCAGCGCAGCAGCTGGATTTTCTGGGCAGGGCATTTTAAGCCGGGAGAAGGTCTAGTGGGATGGGCAGGATCCACAGCGGTGCTGGAGCGTGTCCAGAGAAGNGATGATTCTCGATTCTGTGATTCACTGTTTGTGCTGTAGGCACTGCCTTTCCCCATAGACCTCAGACAAGATTGGTAATTTTCCTCGGATTGTGTCCCACAGTTTTTAAGGCCACAGTCAGTGGTAACCTCACCAATCCCTGTTCCCCAAGGGTTCCCCCTTCCCCCTTGGCTGCTATTTGCTGTCTGAACACTTCCCTGAGCTGGGACCTTGCTATGCTGGAGATGATGGGTGGCTCCAGAGAGCTGAAGGAGCAACTCCTGAAGGAAAATAATCTGGTCTGAAGTGTGGTGGGTGGCACTTGGTGTTTGTGTAGCCTTTCCTTATTCTGCACCCTGGAGTAAAACACAAATTCTGAGTCTCCTTCCCATGTGGGCCTTGCCAACAATAAATGCCCAGAGAAGCTGTGGCTGCCCCTGGATCCCTGGCAGTGTCCAAGGCCAGGTTGGATGGGGCTTGGAGCCTCCTGGGATAGTGGAAGGTGCCCTGGCTCCTCTGCAGTGCTGCTGGTGCTCACGGCCTCTCTGAGGGCTTTACTGTATTTTTGTGTGTGTTCTTTTTGGTGTGACCAGCACTGGGCCCATGGGCTGTAAAAAAATATCATGGAAATTATGTGTTCCACACTGTTGGTTATTATTTGTTGGTGCCCAGCATCCACTACTTTGAACAGCAGCAGTATTTTTGAAAGTGTGTGTAAAGGAGGGTGGGGAGACACCTCATTTTAGTGCTGTAAATTTGACTTTCTATATAGAAAGAACAAACAGCTCCACCTTGCAGCTGTGGAGGATGGAGGAGGTGGCAGCCCTGGAGCAGGAGGAGGATGGGACGTGCTTTGCAGTGAGGTTTGGACTGATGGGATGTGGATGGACAGGAGGACGTGGGGAAGGGAGCTGGGAGAGTTTGTGGGTGCTGCTGCTGGCTAAAACCCAATTTGAGGACTCTGCCCAGTGTTTTGCTGCCCCATTGTTCCCAGTGAGTGTGGTGGGACTGGTCAGGCAGATCACTACTCATCTGTGATCAGATTTCTCAGCTTTTGGGTACTTTCCCAGAAAAATTGTGGATGTCCCATCACTGAAAGTGTCCCGGGCCAGGCTGGATGAGGCTCTGAGCAGCCTGGCATATGGAAGATGTCCCTGCCTGTGGGAAGGGGGTTGGAATTTTAAGATCCCTTCCAACCCAAACCATTCTGGGATTCTGGGAAATGGACAACATGTCCAAAGGACTTCATCACTCAGAAATAGGAAAAATATGCCATAAGAAAGAGAAAGAGGAAACCAAGTTGTTAATTTGTTTAATGAATGTAAAATATTATCTGTGAAATCACAGACTCACGGAATGGTTTCTCGGAGGCTGATGGGTGGTTTTTAAATGCAGATTCATCATCCTAAAATTCAGTATGTGCTTTCAAAGGCAAAGTTTTATATTTTACTGATTGATCTTGTCAGTCAGGGATTCCAAAGGCCCTACACTGAAACCAGGTGAGGGATGGAGTTCTTTCTTTTCATAATTGCCACTCTTCTCAGTTATGTAGTATTGTATTGGGCTTTGTTAAAACTCCAGTTCTTATTCTCAATTCTTCAAAGGCCTGACCTTATCGCATGCTTTTGCAAAGTCATAGAACATCATAAAATTCACAAAATCCCAGAATCCCTGAGGTTGGAAAAGCCCTCCCAGCCCATCGAGTCCAAGCTCTGCCCGATGTCCACCTTGTCCCCAGCCCAGAGCTCTGAGTGCCACCTCCAGGCCTTCCTTGGACACCTCCAGGGATGGGGACTCCAAACCTCCCTGGGCAGCCCCTTCCAATGCTTGACTACCCTAAAATTGTTCCCAATTCTGTTGAAATCAGTCTCCAAAACGGAAAGGTTGTGCCACCCGCCCTCCTGCCTTATAATTGTTAACAAATTACTTTTTTTGGAGGTTATTTTAGGAGACTCAGTATTTGGGTACAGGATGGAAGAACAGAATTTGCCATGCAAGCACAAACGCTGAGGGAGAGAAAATAACGTGCTGTAGACTGGCTGATTATTTGTCACACAAGCAAATCTGTATTTAGAGAGCTCCATAAAAAAAAAAATAGTTTCCATAGTGAAAAGTGAGAACACCCACCAGCGTTAGGCAGTTGGGAACAACCAGTTTATGTGCAAGGAGGAGAAACATAAAGAATACCCTTCAGTTTTCCTAACCACTGTTTTCCTTGGACGGCGAGGCACGCTGAACGTTCCTGGGAAAACTGGAAACCTTCTCCAGTGCGCCGAAGAATTCAGATCCACGTCTTTCATTGTCACTGGCTGAGTGCGCGTATTTACTCGCAGGGCACTTTTATGCAGTGTGATGGAGACATCAAGCTGGAGCCTGGGCCAGTTATTCTCGAAATAACTCACCATTTGGGAGGAGAATAAAGGGTGTTAATCTCAGCTCCTTGGCTGGAACTCCCAGTAAAGTTTTTACTTCTCTGCTCCCCAAGAATAGGCGCAGTGTTCCACAAGAAATAATTCATATTCAGAGTGTTACTCCGTATATAAAATTTCAGTGCACCAGCACACAACTAATCCTTAGAAGGGAAAGTTGCCCTCAAAAATCCAGCCAGCTCCGCAATGCCTAATGTACGTGGACTTGAACGATAGGCAAAATGTTGAAAGAATTAAGTTAAATGTATTTCAGGGGAGGGGGGAAAACATTAGGAAAACTCTTGGGCAAATCTTTTGCAGATGGTAGACGGCTTAATTGCTGTGGTAAACTTGTCTGAGATTCCTGGAAAAATTTGGGTGCTGCAGTAATCCGTGGAACCCAACGGACCCGGGTTTTAGCGGCTCAAAGCAAAGGCGTGCACGTCTTCATTGCAGCTGGGTTGCTAAAGTTTCACCCAGGGTTTTGGGGGTGGGTTTTTCTTGCCTTTATTTTTTTTCCATTTAACTCCTTTTAACCAATTAAAAGGTTGTGCACGTATTATTTGGGCAGGGAAGCAACAGAGGCCTTGAACGAAGCGAACGAGGTTACAGGATTCCTTTCTCCCAGATGTCTCCCTGGAAAGTTTTGTGCTGTCCACAGCTGGACAAAAATAGGAAAAAAATTATTTTTTTTCATGGAGCATTGTGCAGGACACAACACCAACCAGAGGAGCACAATGGGGGAAGTGGAAAGGGTTGTGTTTGTGTGACTTCTTAATCCACACTTGCCAGTTTGGAGACCAAATTGGCATCAAATGCCGTTCATGTCATTCCCATAATATCAGCACAGGGCAGTGGTCAGGGCCCCAAGGCTGCCAGAGTTCAAGGAGACTTTGCACAATGCTCTCAGGCACGTGGTGGGATTTTTGGGGTGTCCTGTGCAGCGCCAGGGGTTGGACTCGCTGATTCTTGTGGGTCCCTAGCTCTTAAAAAAAGAAACGTCTCTTATTTTTTTATTTCTCTCAGACATGTGTTGCTTTTAAAAGCTGATAAAGTGGTGGGGATGATGTTCTTTTACAGGTGGGTCCTGGTCTGGTGTCTCTCACTGCACATTTTTCCCCTTTCAGGGCAATATTCCTGGAAGTGAGCAATTCCCCAAAGGATAATATGATTTCAAGACAAAAATAAACCTGCCAGGGAGGTTGGGACAGGGTTATAGAGCAGTGTTATTCTTCAAAGTATTAAAAAAACCCCCAATCCTTGAATATTTCATGAACTATCCAGGTAGACCCCCTAAGAGGTGGCATTTTTAGGGTTTTCCTCTGCAGGATGAGCATCTGGCACTGCTTGTTTGCAGATCAGTGGCTCCACAGGCCATCAAACCACGGGAGTTTTCAGCATCTGAGGTGAATGCTGCATCCCAGCCAGGAGGGATCCATGCTGGGGCACCCCAGGGAAGGGTCTGTGCTTCTTTATGATTTCCTTAATGAAGTTTTGCAGGAGTCCCAGTGGGGACAGGTGTGGTGAGGGGGCTGTGTGGGGTCACTGAGGAGATCTGGGTGGTGGGGAGGGGGCAGCAGAACTGGTCAGAGATGTGCCAGGGAAACCCCATTATCCTGGGGGCAAGGCAGTGGGAAACCCCACTGTGAGGTGGGTTCAGGAGCTTTGGGAGTTCAGGCTGAGGAGCAAAAAGGGCTCCCATGGGGACCCTGCACTGGGGAGATGTCCTGTGTCAGCATGGATGCGGTTTCTGGAAGGGACAAAGGTGGGCCACGTTCCCCGTGTGCACCGCATCGAGTGAGGGACTAAACTGCCAGAGAGAGGCGAGCTGGGTGATGGTTCCCCCAACACCAGCACTGGGAAGGGTCATTTCCCCACCAGAATCCATGATTGTCCCAAGGAAATCCCTCCGAGGCGCTGCTGCTTTGGTTGTGGTGGATCCTGAGCTCTGCTGGTTTAGCTGTGACATCTGTCTTTAAAGAGCCAAGCAAATAAACAAACAAACAATGGTTCAAGACAGGTGCTGCCACCAGTTGCTTCCTGGTTGAACTGGGAGCAGAACATGAGAAGTTTTTGTTGTCTCCCCTCTCTTTCCCTGCCTGTGCACTCCCACTCTGCTGCCAAAGGCACTGGTTTGGGCTTCCCTGCACACTGAACCTGTTTTTCCCCGCAGAGTGCACCTGGAGGAGGCAGAGGATTGTGTTTGCCAAGTTCATTGCAGCTCGTGAGCTTCAGGATTGAAGTTACTTTTCTCTCTATGAACAATCTCAAATAACCAGCGCCTTTCTGGGTGTGTTTTACCAACACCTAAACAGCCTGCTCATACATCTGCTGATCTGTTTTCAAATGCCCTTTGCGAGGCTGTCCCTGCTAATGAGTTGCAGCTCCCTGTGAGGGGAACAGCCCTGGAGATTTTTGTGGTCTTGCGGGAAACAGGTGTTTCTGTTTGAAAATGCCCTTTTTTGTTGTTGCTGTTGTTGTTGTTTGCATTTTATCCCTGAACACAAAGCACGGCCTTCTGCAGAGCAGCTGACAGAGCCACGTGAGCTCAGGCACCTGGAGTATCTGCTCCTGCTGGAATTTTCCCACTGCCAGTGATGCCATGATGATTTCTTTGCCTTTTCTTTTAAACCCCTTTTACGCCTTTTTACAACTTCTGTATTCCTTAGTGCTTTTTGCCTACATTCTTGGACTTCTTTGTCAAGCTAGGAGACCAAACATTTTAGAGGTTTCATAGTTAGGGATCAACATGCCCCAGAGCCCAAGGTCCTCTCCAGAACACATTTTGTAAACTAAGATAGAACCATCCAGGGGAAGGTTCCTCGGGGAGGGGGGCTCATTTTAGCCTCTCATTGGGGAATTTATGATAGATATGCTAATTAGTAAAACTTATGTCATACCAGATCTTTTGTGGGGGGAGCATTGCAGTGTACACTGAGGTGCATTCGACCTGGATGTGGTGCAGCTAAGGATCCTTAAAATAAATACCAAGGTAAAATCCCTTTTTCCTTTCTAACCGTGTTTGACTCTTGATTTTAAGACCAGGAAAAGGCATCACCGGAGCAAGGTGTGTGCTCTCCAGAAGAAATTGGGATTCCTGCACAGTTGTTGTGATCAGCTACAACCCTGTATGGCTGAAAAAGGCAGCAAGTGCAGGCTGTGGGGATGGAGCAAGCATTTCTTGTACTCCTCCTGCTTTTCTTCCGTCAGGATCTCTATCCAGCGATGGAGGAGCTCTTTTGGTTGGCATTTCTGTCTCTTCCCTGCACACCAAAAGCCAGCTGAGCTCATGGGTGGTGTGAGCACCACACAGCCTGCCCAGAGAGGAAGTTCTGGGGTGAGTGGGGTGGGAAGTGCAGATTATACCCAAAAAAGGATGAGGAAAGTGCCTCTTTGGCCATCAGGAACTGCTTGATGAGCAACCCTGACTCAGCTGGAGCCCCACAGGAGATCCTGCAGAAGTCATCCATCCATCTTCCTCTTGGACTGGTTGTGGCATAAACCCACATTTTCCGCAGAAACACTGGGGGAAACCCTCTCTGATCACCACATTAAACAGGAGTTCTGGTGATGTCTGCAAAGGGACTCTGCTGTCACAACAAAAGGTTGTTCACTGTGATACCTCACATGAAACCCCCTCTCTAATCAATGGAGAGAGCCAGGAACTTCCAGAGAGTGATTCCCAGCCCATGGCAGGGGGGGTTGGAACTAGATTTTCTTTCAGGTCCCTTCCAACCCAGGCCATTTTATTATTCTGAATTCCTAACAGCAAGGAAGCCATGGCTGTAATTGTGCTGAAACATAAAATGACTTACCCATGTTTAAGGCCTTGTGGGAGAGAAATCATTCTTTACTTTTGTGTGTCTGGGACAAATTTGGTTTAATACTGAACAGATTATGGACAGGTGGAAACCAGAACATGATCTATTGTAATATCCAAGTAAAAATACAAATATAGTGTTCCTCTTTTATCAAGGGAGGTCACAATAGCACATCTCTGAATGTATTTCTGTTTCAGGGCCTCTTCAAAGGAAGGAATGAAATCAAAACAGCAATCAGTGGCAGAGGATTTGAGTTCTCTGTTGCTTTTTCCTTTGGTGCTAAGCTCATTGTGGTCTCCAGTCCACCTCACTCTGCTCTACTGGCAACTTGCAAATCAATAACCTCTTGCCTTGCTGTTCACCTGTCTAGAAAAAACTCCTTTCTTTTTTCTAAAATATGCACTTCCCAGGCATATCTGACTACTGGAGTGAGTAGGAGCTTTGTAAAAGGAAACAAAATATGATTCAGCTCTCAAAGGTGTGGAAATACCATCCTCAGATACTCGGCGGAATATGCTCCAAGTTGTTTTTTCCTGTATGTGTCCAAGTCACATTTAGTTGACAGCTAATGTTTCTAGCCAGATAATGAGTGTATTTCTCAGAAATTGGACACAGAGGATTTTTTTATGGGTTTTCTTCAGTCCCTTCCTCTTTTTACAGCAGCATGTAATTCACAGTGCTTCTCCCTCCATTACAATGAGGCAGCAGGTGTTCAGTTGAACTGAATGATTGTCAAACAGTTTTAATGGGTAGGGTTGAGAGACAATATCTGAGGGTTGATTCAGAAAAAAAAGAAAGGTATTTCAAAGCAATGGAAGCTTGCTTCGAATGGGGGTCTAATGTTGCTGGATTCAGGAGAAGAAACGGAATGTTTTGGTGGAATAATGGAAAAATTTGTCTTGCAAGGGTCCCCTGGAGGCCCCTATCCCCATCCCCACATCCCAGTATGGGTGGCTGCAAGTCCAGGTGGCTCGAGTGCTTTCTGGTTGGGTTTTGCAGTTTGGAGGCTGCAGACAAGATTGTCACAGCTGCCCAAACTCAATCCAAGAGGAAATGCCAAGTGAGGGAATGCTGCCCCTGGATGAGTGCTTGGCACGATGCAGAATCCCCAGGCCCAAGGAGAGGTCTGCCACAGGCAGCTGGACCCTTTCCTGACCTTGGGAATCTCTTTTACTGCAGGGATTTCTGGAGCTCTTTGGTGACCCTTTGCTTTCGTGTGGCTTCAAATGGGCAAAGTCATCACACTTTGCTGTGTGTTCAAACCTAAGCTCCAAAGCTCCCATCAAATCATTAAAATTCTAAGGAACATGGGCTTTTCATGATCCATGGACAACGGAAAATGCTTCCAAGCAGGATTTCTGCAGCCTTCTTGCTTTGACATTGGAAACGTCCTCACACAGAGCAACAGAGAAATTGCTGTAATAAACTGTTGTGTTTATAGAAACTGAACAATATTTAAGTGCTATTGGTCCTGCTTTGGACAAAATCAATGCGGGGGTTTGTGTTTAAAAAACCACTTTTTGTGGAGTTTTTGTGAACTTTTTTCTACGTGATGAAGTCTTTTTTTTATCCCAGGTCAGTTCTTCAGTCTTCAACAGCCTAAAGAGTGATCAGAGTAAAACTATTAAATTTTGTAAAGATTACCATGTCTTAATTTTTATCAGTTAAAGAACTCTTTCCTTTTATCCCCTGCTTTTTACCCATCACATTTTTATTAGATTCTTCCCTTTCCCTCCTGGTTTCATTCTCCTGGTTTGGGGGTGGTCAGGGAGCTGTAGAAAGCAATGCTCCCTTCAGTGGGAAAACCGAGGTTTACTTTTGTACGGACATTTCTATTGTCTCCTTAGTGAGGCTGTAGATCTTTTAACAAATCTGTGACAGAAAAAATTCCCCATCAGTTCCTAGATCTGTCCATCTAGTTTTTCGAGCAAAATACTCAGTGCTGGTCTTTTTAAGCAAAAGGGAAATTCTTTGTGAAGTTTGAGCAGACAGAACACAACTTATCCTTTCTGTCGTGGTGAAGAGGTCGTGGTGAGAAATTTTGTGTGTGGATATCACTTAAAATCTTCAGGCAGAAATACATTCTTGGCTTATTCTTTGATCATCAAATGTGTGCTTGAGCTGGCAGATCTATGCAGAAATTTTAATTTAAAGTTTTGAGTGTGTAAATTTTGCAAGTTTTTTGGTCTCTCTTAGGGCTGGGTGTGTCCTGTTGACTCAGAATATGCGCAAGAAATGATGGCGTGAGGTAAAATGCTGAGTAGGTCCTTGCATTCAGTGGGTTATAACAGAGGATGATGCAGAGATCTACCCCAAGAATTTGGGATCAGAGCCAGGGAGGAGGCAACTCCTGTGGTGTTGTCGTTGCCAGAGCAGATATTTAAGAAAAAACCTGTGGCTTGGTCAAAGTGGGGTGGGAAGAAGCAACAACCTGTTCCTTAGTGTTCCCTGAAGGAACTTAGTAACTTCTTCCCTGGAAGAAGTGGCTGGGCTGGAAGAAGGGCTGGCTCCTCAAGGATGGGAGCAGAAAGCCACCGTGTGAAACTCAGACCCAAATTTACCAGGAGAAAGAAGGACAGCTCTGACCAAAGGTGTGGTAAGTGAGAAGAGATAGTAGAAGGAAATTTGTTTGTTAATTTAATTGAACTTTAGGAAAGTGCTCAAAGTGGCAAATCAGTGAAATAAAGTATCTTGTGCATTTGGAAGAGGAATAATGGCCTTGGCAGTCCCATTTCACCAATGGGTGGCAGCTGCAACCATTCACCTAAATGATCTGAAGACCAAACCTTGCACTAGGTAGAGGAGAAGAGTGCAAACCATGAGTGTTGGTGTTCCTTAGGAAATGCTCCTCAAATGACTTTGCTGGCTTTTCAGTGGTCCCTTTCAAATTTAAATTTTATCTTCATAAAAAGCTTGGCTTCATCCTTAACACTTCTGGGTATCTACAGCCATGGATGGCTTGTAGTAAGAAATCTTCCTAAGGCCACCCATATATCAGCTAATTTTGCTAATTTGCTGACTCCAGGGAAGGAAATTAGGTCTTTCAGTTCTCCAGTGATCCCCATCTGTTCTGTCCAGGCCTTCTCTTTAGATCAAGCTGATGTGGTCTCTTAAGAGAAACTGGAGAGGCCAGGAGAGGTTTGTGGTGAAAATCCAAAGCTGGCTGATCAAGCAAGGCTGATATTAATAATCCCAGCTGATTTTGACAGGGAGTCCACATAAAAATCTTTGTCCCTACAACACCTAGTGGAGGACCTGACCTGATCCTCCTTATAAACCAAAGCCTTCAGGATCACACATTTCAAATTAAGGGGAGGCAGGGCCAACTTCATGTATGAAATGATTGGGTTTCACCTGGGATTGGATTCACCTGGGAAAGGTTAGCCATGGCTCCAGGCCATAAATGTGTAAAGAGGGCTCACTGTGAAGTAGCAGAACACAGCCCAAAGAAACTAGTGCTGAATTTGTACTCTTGCCACCCCAGCAAGTTGAATCTTTCATGTTTCTGAGGGCTGGTGAAAGTGTAGAAACAGGATTTTCTCATTCATATTGCAGTGGATTCTTTCCATGTTCTAGAAGTGAATCAATTATTTGTTAACCTACCTGGCATGCTTGGGGCATCAAAGTATTCCAAATGATGGAGAAAAATGTGGACAGTCAATTACAGCTGCTGTCAAATCACAGAGATGACACGGGGCTGTGCTGGTTTGTCTGAGAACCTAATGAAAATATGGTGTGTTGGTAAGAATTTCTCTCATTTTAGGAATCTAAACTTAAAAATGACTATGTTTCTGGATGTTAGCAATGGTATTAACAAAAATTACCTGTCTTTGTGACTGAATGCTGCCTTGACATGGTGGCTGCCTTTTCCCATGAGGAGCTCGGGTTCCTGGGTGGATTAGGTTTGGAAGAGCAATGAGTTTTGCAGTCTCAGCTGCAGGTCTCTCTGCTGCAGGTTAGGATAGGAGCCTCCAGGCAGAGCTGAGGGGCTCGTGCAGGCAAAAAGGGATTTCAGGGATTTCAGGTGCCCAAAGGGAGAATGTGATGTAACCAGCACTTGCTGGGTCTGTGCTTCATAGACCGACACTCCCTGGCTCATGGGTGATGGGTTCACAAACATCACAGAGAGAGGCTGACCAGCCTTTGCAAGAGGGATCTGGGGTAGGAATCAGCCAGGCTTGGACACTCCTGAGCTGCTTTTGGGTGCTGCTAATAAAACAAGGGGTGAGTATCACTTTCATTGCCTGTACAGGGAGAGAAACCTGTCACAGCCTTTTCTCTGACCTGCCACATAACAGACTGTCAAATGTCACCCAGCTGAGATCTGGAGACTACAAATATTTTCCCCAAATATGATGTTTTTTCCCTACTTCTCCCTGCCTGCCTGACTGAGCAACCTGCCACAGTTCATCAGCACTGTGGAAAAGAAGGTGACATGCCACCGAGGTAGAGGAGATTTCTTTATTAAAGAAATATATTCCTTTTAGCATGCAGCCCTGCTCTCCCTTGGGTGCTGACACAAGAGGAGGGCATGGACAAAGAGCTGAAATCAAGCCAGAGCCATGGCAGGGGGGGGTCAGGGGACTGCCCCATCTTTTCTTGCTGCATCCGAGGCATCGAAGCGCTGGCTCTTTGTGAGTGAACTCTGTGAACATGCAATAGTAGGTACTGTATGCTAACTAAAAACCTAATGTGTTATTCCTGGCTTTTATATACCTGGTTACCCATGGATAAAGCTATATGATATTTATTACAGCAGGGCAAGACTGCTTTGTAATCTGAATATGCTGCATTCACACCAGTGACTTGAACAAAGTGTTTCTTCATTTCTCCGGCCATTAATGGTTTTCTCATAAGAAACCATGAAGTCGGTTTTGTTGTGTTTGTCAGCTGGGTTTTTGACTGCATGTATTTTGTTCCACAAAGGGGTTATTCAAAACCTCCCCTTCAGTCTTAATTAATTGCAGACCCGGTGGAAGGCGAGCCCAGTGGGGCTGGAGAGGTTCCCGTCTGGTTTCCATTTCGCCCGCGGGCCGTGTGCGGAATCACGGCTGGCTCCCGGCGCTGGGACCTGGGCTGCTGGGCCCTCAGAGTGCTGGGATTGACAGGCACTGCTCATTTATGTACTTATTTAATTATTTATTTACTTTGATCAGCCTCCAGCCTGCACCCAGGGTGCTCATCAGGCTCAGAAAGTTGCTTTGTGCTGGCAAAAGAGGAGGAAGATCCCAAACAACCTCACTGCCTCCACGCTATCTCCTTTGGATAAAGGCCTGTGTGACTCTTTTGGAGACAAACTCCCTATTCATGGCACTTAAATCCTGTGCTTTTTAGCTGTTCCTGCTTTCAGCTCTCGGTCTGTTCCAGGATTTCACCTCTGCCAAGGTCTCCTACCAGGGAAGCACTCAAAGCGAGGGGATTCACGGCAGTCCCGCCGCTTTCGAAATGCCACCGTGTGTTTTACGACAGCTGTGAAAGTCAGACGTGGAACAGTAACATTCCCTGTGAAAAAAAACCCCAAACCCTATCCCTAATAAATGTGCGTAGTGTCTGAGTACCCTGGCTGGCTGAAACTCCTCAGAGCCTCTACCTACCCTTTTAATTTATGCATTTCATCTGCCTGCTGCAAATATACCCAAAGCCTGGAGAATGCTTCTGTTTCCCCAGGGGAATATTTTCTATTGAGCTTGGCTGTGCCGAGCTCTCTTTGGCGGATGAGTTATGAAGAGCAGACTCATAAAAGCAGGAGGCTCTTCCAAGCATTGCACAACGCTTGGGATGAAAGGTGGGCCCGCGGTCACGCTGCCCTCACGAAAAATGCACCTCACTGCAAAGCAGGATTGAAAAAGTTCTGCAGAAGCTCTTCCAAAGAAGAGTTCTATGGAAATACCGTCTCCCCTGCTGGATTGTAGCTGTGGGGAGAGCAAGGTGTGGAGATCCACACGCTCCGAAACCAGGTGGGAAATCCAGCTCCCACCACAGACAGCCCCTCATGGATAAAAAGGCCTTGTGCTCTGCTGGGTTCCAGGGTAAGAAACAAAGGAAAATGTGGTTTCTGCTTCAAGCAGCCTTCAGTGTAGTAAATTAAAAGTCAGACATTAAAAAATGCCTCAGGAAATGCCAGGGACGGTCCTGGCATGGCACAGCACAACAATTTGTTATTTGGCATTTTGGTGCCTCCTGCACAGACAGACAGGAGGATTTCTGAGCATTATGGGAAAAGTGGGTGCTGTAAGAAGGATGAAATGACAAAAAGGACTAGAAATTATCCCAGCAGTTGAGGAGACAGCAGAGGCAGGGCACACAGCTGAGGCAGGACTCAATAATGTTGTCGTGATACGACATTCCAGGTCAAAAACACTTATTCCAGCACTTTCCTCTCACTACAGGTCGTGACACAGGACATGGGAAAATTGCACATGCTGGGTTGGAGGTTTCACAGCCTCCCATCTCACCCTGTGGGCAGAGAGCTCTGCCACCAAGGGCTGCCCAGTTACCCCAGGCCAGTCAAAACTGTAAAAAAGCTGTATCATACTGCAAAGGACCTAAAAGGATCAGCTCCTTATGTGGGAAGACAAGCAGGAGATTATTCCTGCCACGTGGCTGAGGGAAGCTGAGAGGCTTTTGGAGAGCTGTGCCTGCACATTCCTGCTGAGCATGAGTGGAACAGAGCAAAAGGAGCTGAGGAAAGGACATTCAGCAATGCATCTGTGTGTCAGGTGGAGTTCAGCAAGCTGAGCATAAAAGTGATGCTGCAAAAAACCTGTGCTGATGCCATGTGTAAAAAAGGCATTTCTGTGACCAGGACCTGCAAGATGGGTCAGGCTGCTTGGGCTTGGTCTAAGGGTATTTTTATGCACGTCTCTCGTTGGCATCCAGACTGCTCTGAGTGAAATTTCAGTGTTGTCATTCATGGAAAACCTCTTTGTGTCAGTGTCTGGGCTCTAATAATAGTCCCTGCTGTTTGCTGGTGTGGGCATGTGTGGTTCTGGAAGGAATGGTTCTCTGAGAGGGTGGTTATTTCACACTCTGTAGCTCCCTTTTCTCCTCTTTTTGCTCCATTGGCACCCGAGACAAAGAAATAACAATTTCCTACTTCAACAGTTCAGACCTCTCTTGGTTTGGTTGCTGTTACCTCAGTGATATTTTCTCTTGTACCCCAGGTGTGCTGCTGAAGGAATTTGGGTCCCATCATGCTGATGCTGCACGAAAAGCTGATCCCTGGTTTGCCTTTTTAGGTGAAAGGGGTTTCCAAGAAAAAGGGGCTTTCCATATATTGTCTACTTAAATTACTGAGCAGCTCTAATTAATCATTAAGCAACCGACTGCACAAACACCTACTATCACAATCTGGTGAAAAATGAAATCTTTCAACTAAAATTCTTCTAAAAAGAAAAGGGATAAAGTCCTTCAGTACAAAAGGAAAGTGAGCTCCTAGAAAACCATGGCACAAACAAAAGGTAGCAAAAAATGGGAAAAACCAAGCAGGAAAACTGACAGTCTTCAGCAGAGGAGTGCAGTTTGCCTTCTATACGTGCTGTAGAAAAATATTGACTATCCAAATGAAATTGCTAAATCCAGAGGGGAAAAGAAGCCTCCAGTCTGCTCCTGTTTTCCAGGAGTTCAGGGTTCAAGCACGTGAGATCTGTTGACTCCACCAAATGATTTTGGGAGCTGAGGGGTTTGGGGATCATTTAGACATAAAATTTCTGCCTTGGTCAGCCCTGTGGGTGTGCAGACATGGTGACCAAGACAGGATACACAAAAGTAAATCCTCTGTGTGCTTGAAGGGTTGGTTCTATATTAAGGATTTTGCTGTCATAAAAATGTTGTAACAACAACAGCAACAAAACCCCATCAGCTAAAGCTGACCACAATTATTAAGCAAAAGCTTTATGCGAGCATTTAATTTTTAAAAACTCTCACGTCTCCCAGCCTCAGCATCAGTTTTTGGGATGTGCTTGTGAAAGAGTTGTAGCAGGTGAGTTGCAAGTCAGAACAGCTCAAGGGTTTGATGTGAGAGAAAAGAAGAAGGAGAAGGAAGGATAGAAAGATGCTTTTTAGTGAAACAGAAGATACCTTCACCATTCCAAGTCTCTAGGAGTGATTAATAAAAACCTTACCTCCTATTTTTAGGAGCTTATTCCAGTTGTTATTTGGTGTATCTTGTACTGAATCAGAAAGACACAGGTGTGAGGGGTCTCTCTCCACCTCTCACTCAGCTGGGCTGGAATTGTTGGGGCATAATCAACAACTTCTGAAACCTCACTTCTCATCAGTTTTCCGCCTTTTTGGTAGCAGCCTTGAACAGTTGTTGCCATGCAGCCACGGAAGAAGAAATATTTTCTACCTGAGAGGCATTTAATCAGGCTTGAGGCACTGCTCTAATCAGAGCTGTTTGGTCTGTGTTTGCAGAGAAAGAGAGAAGAGCTGCAGCTTATAAATTCTTCTAAAAATCAGGTGAAGTTTCTCCCAAGTGAAGCAAAGAAGTGGCTCCAGCCTCAAAGAGATTCCCTGAGGAGAAGAAAATAACTCCACAATACACCTGAAAATACTTTCAAGTAGATGTTGAAGAGATAATATTTCAAAATGGATGTCAAGTCCATGTCCTGTTAACTTCCAATAGGTATGGGCTAAGCCTTTACTGGAAACCACAACACCCAGCACACAGCTCCAAGGAATTCTTACAAAACAGACAGAAAGTGGTGAACTTGAGTTTCAAGGAAGAAAAAAGCCCAGCTGGAAAACAGATAAAGCAAAATAGTCACATGTAAATTGGACATGCCAGGGTATCAAAAACAATTCACCCAAACTTCTGTAATTATGACTGGGGGACATTTGCTCAAGGTAGCAAAAGGGAGACCAGAACTGTGCTTTCAGGTCTGTGTTTTAGACCACAGAGCCACTGAGTGTCCAGCTGGAGGAAAAACAAAATGATGGAGCTGAGATGTGGAAGGAAAACGCCGGCCTCATCCATCTGCCCCTGTGATCAGTGCAGGATTTGGCCTCCTCTAATGCCTGAGAGGTGTCAGCACAAGCTGAACCTGAAGCCTGAGCGATGTTTTTCTTGACAAGCCGTGTTAACATCTCCTCCTTTCAGACAGATTTAGTCGTGTTCCCAGGAACAGAGATGGTGCTGAAAGCCTGCAGGAGGTTTCTGTACCAGCCTTACCCTTGAACTGGAACTGCTTTGTGGAAAGGCACCAGGACTTTCTCAGAAGCTGATGGGACGTGGAGAGCTCTCAACAGCTCACCCAGAGATTTTCGTAAAGACAGAGCAGTCACAGAGTTCCCTTTATGGCTGTCCTGGTCATTGCTGATTTTTTTCCAGGAGTATTTGCGTGTAAACTCTCAGTTTGTCATGCCAGACCTCTCCCCCTACCTGCAGCTTTTGTGATGGTGTCCCCTGCAGAGCAAATTGTGCAGCATCCCTGGTACAATCCAGCAGAGGGATCGATCTGGTCAAAAAAAGAAGGAAATTTTGTTTCCAAAGAAATCCTTCGGAAAGAAAAAATGATGGATGGAAAAAAAGCCTCAAACCATCAGCAGGACTTTAGGAAAATATATATTTCGAAGTTTGCCAGAGTGTGGCAGTGGTCCTTTAGCAAAGGGAAACACAATTAAGTTTCAGGCTTCACTGTGGAGGTCAGCTTGGAAGACGACCCAGACAGCACCTCACAGGGCACACTCAGGATTCAAAACAACCTTCGAGACAGCAATTAAATAAAAAACTTGTTAAAACCCCAAAAATCACTGCAAAAATCTGCAGTAGTTTGACCTGAGGTGCGACAGAAATGAATTGCTAATAAAACCTTCCAAGGAGGAGCGGTTTGAAGGACGCCTTTGACACTTTTCACAATTAAACAGTTTTCATAAACACCTCATATATCTCCCAGGCTGCTTTGGATGTGCTGCTGCTGAGTGATTCCGCAGTCATTAATGGATTGCAAACCCTCCCTGCCCCCTGCAACCACTGTCGGATAATTAACAACTCAGTACCTTTCCAGGACAATCCCCTTCTTTGAAATATGCCTTGGAATGCAGCACCTTGGAGTAAGGGGCAGAGCTGGAAGCCACCGAGGGTTGGGTGCCTCACTGCCTTTGGACCTGGGGGGGAATTCCCATGGAAAATCTGCCTTGTTTACAGCTCCAGCTCGGCTGCAGGGGCACTGCTTTGGCAGGAGCTCTAAAGCTGAGAGGCAAACACAAGTTCAAGATCCATCTAAGGGCTCAGTTTGAAGCTGTGACTTTGGAAATGTCTGTTCAGCCTCTGCCTCAGCCTGGAGGCACCCGGCGTGCTCCACTCACGTGGATCAAGGGACAGTGGGACAGGGGCCACTGCTGCTGCTGCTGCTTGCACCTGGCCTAGGGATCTCTTTGCTGACCCAAATGGTTCCTCTGGATTTTATCCAGAGGTTGTTGCATGTAAAATGGAGGGATGCTGAGATTGGGGATAGGTGTTCCTTTGTCTGTGTGGCTCTCCTAACACTTGGGACGTGGAGGAGGGAGGAGGAGAAGTGAGATGAAGCTGTTTGCAAAAATGGCTGGAAATCAAGATAAAGACTTGCTGGGAGAGTAAGACAGGGGAGCAAAAAGCTCTTCTTGAAGCAGGGGAGTGATGGTAAGTGGTTTGGTTGCTGCTCTTCCAAGAGGAGCCCATTTTGGATGCCAGCTGTGAATAAGCTGCACTGTAACAGTGACCACACTGAACTCAGCTTGGGTTATCCTATTTCTCTTTTTGGTCACCAAAAACTCTCAAAAACTCTCTGATGGGTTTGTAGGGAGGAGGATGTGGCTTCCACAGTCATACAAAGAGCCCCATGTGTGCTCCCAAGAGGTGCTGTCACTGCCCAGGGAATGCGTGAGGCGAAGGGGAGGGTGCTGAAGGCCCAGGGTCACAGGCAAAGAGAAAGAATGGCTGAATTCAGAGCCAGGCCCACAGCCAGCCTGCTCATTTGAAGGTAAAGTGGTCATTAGTTCCATGAATGGGATTTACAAGCACTTCTGGGTGTGTGCAGAGCCCTGAGACAAGGGGTTACTCTGCTGAGTGTATTTGCAAGTGGTTACCTTGGCTTTGGGGTGGGACGTGCCTGGAAGAGACTCTGTGCACATTTAAAATGAGGCATTGACAGGTGGCATGACCTGAACCACCTCTTTTTTTTCAGGATGAAAACCCACTGGAGAGCTTTCCTAAGAAGGAAATATCTGAAATGCTTCTGCTGGAACCCCTTGCCTTCCCAGATGGGAAGGACAGCATGTACCAGTCAGCACCTAAGCCCCACTCAGTCCCTGCCAGTGGGATTTGGGAGAGAATTGGGAAAGTAAAAGTAGAAAACTTGTGAGTTGAGATGAAGACAGTTTAATAGGTAAAGCAAGAGCCACATCCACGAGCAAAGCAAATCCCAGAATCCATTCCCCACTTCCCGTGGCAGGCAGGTGTTCAGCCATCCCTGAAAAGCCGGGATCCATCACGTTTAACAGTGACTTGGGGAGATAAACGCCATCACCCCAAACACCCACCTTCCTTCTTCTGCTCCCATCTCCAGACTCTGAGCATGATGCCATATGGGGTGGGACATCCCCGGGGTCATTTGGGGTCAGCTGTCCTGGCTGTGTCCCCTCCCAAATCCCTGTGCACCCCCAGCCCGTTCATCAGTGGGGTGGGGTGAGAGGCAGAAAAGGCCTTGGCACTGTGTAATTTCTCCTCAGCAATAACCAAAACATCCCTGAATTATCAACACTGATTCCAGCACAAATCCAACCCACAGCCCCACACTGGCTACTGCAAAGAAAATTAACCCTACCCCAGCCAAAACCAGCACAAGCAGTGATTCCCTTTTATTGTAGTGATCCAAGTTCAGCTGTGAGGAGGACAGTGAGGAAAAGGTCTGGACTTCCAAAACAGAGACATCTGGCCCTGCAGTGCCTGGCATTTTAGGAAAGAGAACATGAAACCACAGTACTTTAAAAAGCAAGTGGCGAGAAGGGCAGTGGTGTGAGAAAAAAATGCTCTTGGGTGTCTCTTGGTTTTGAGGAATGAGAGGCTGATTCTCCTGCCAGCTACAGGCAGAGCTCCCTGAGTTGTTTATTCTGAGCTCTACCTCCATGGATCAAGCTGTACTGCTTCCCTCTCGCAGGTGGCCAGACACGGAGCCTCATGGATCTTCCCTGATGCTGGTCGAGGCATTGGAATGGCAATCACAGCATTAATGTGACCTGCAAGTTTGCCAACCCAAACGTGAGCACAACCCAAGCACAAGGAAAGCTGCACCTCGAGGGCTGTGTCCAGTTCTGGGCCCTCAGGGCAAGAGAGCCCTGGAGGGGCTGGAGCGTGTCCAGGGCAGGGAACGGAGCTGGGAAGGGGCTGGAGCCCCAGGAGCGGCTGAGGGAGCTGGGAAAGGGGCTCAGCCTGGAGAAAAGGAGGCTCAGGGGGGACCTTGTGGCTCTGCACAACTCCCTGACAGGAGGGGGCAGCCGGGGGGGTCGGGCTCTGCTCCCAGGGAACAGGGACAGGAGGAGAGGGAACGGCCTCAGGCTGGGCCAGGGGAGGCTCAGGGTGGACACCAGCAGGAATTTCCCCATGGAAAGGGAGGTCAGGCCTTGGAAAGAGCTGCCCAGGGAGGTTTGGAGGTATCCAAGGAAGGCTTGGATGTGGCACTCAGTGCTCTGGGCTAGGGACAAGGTAGGGGTCAAAGTTGGGATGTGATGATCCTGGGGGTCTTTTCCAATTCTGAGGTGTTTGATTCCATGAAGGTGCCCCACACAGGTGTCACCCCCCCATGCTCCATGGCTGGGGTCAGTGCAGGGACACCGGTGGCTGAGAACGGAGCTGTGGTGGGAAATACCTCGCTGTGCCATTTCGGGGCTGATGGAGCATGCTGTGAACACGAGCTGTGTCTGAACATAGATGGCGCAACAGTTTAACTAATCGCTGTTAATTCCAGAGCTGTGCATCTCCAAGCTGCTCTCCTTGAACTCTGCACAGGCACAACTGCCCCGGTTTGCAAAGTGGCAAGGTCACCTCTAAATCCACAGCAGCTCCAGCCAGGGCAGCGTGTCTGACCATGCCCTGAGACCCGAGGCTCTGCCTGACCACACGCCTGTTCATCCATCCCGCTCCTGCAGACACAGGAGTGAAATAAGTGTTTAAAATCCAGCAAGAGGTTGCCAGAGCCCTCAAACCCTTCTCATTCCTCACGGCAATTAAGGGATTTTGCCTTCATACTCACCCTGTGATAGGGAAAGTATGCATTCTCCTTTTACCCACTGTAAACAGATCTACGGGATTAAGTGACTGGAACAAGGTCATGCAGGAAGCTGTGGTTGGACCAGGAATTTTGGTGTGGGTCTGGCAGCCCCGGCCTGCCTCCCTAGTCATGGGCAGACTGCCTGCCCCAACAAATAAGCAAATTTGCATCTTCTAAGTGCCTATCGTGTTACTGAGCTCGGGGATTTGCACTGCTGTCTCAAGTTCCTGATTTTTATTATTAGGTCTATTATATATTTCTTTGTGTTGAATTTGCCGTAATAAAAGATATAAAGTGATGATGTTGTATCCCCAGACACTATTTCAATGTGACTGTGCAGTAAGGGTATGAAAACTGTGCTTAAACCAGACTATTGTTTTAATATCTATCTATTTTAGCAAGCTCTAAAATCCAGAAAGGATCTGTAACTAGAGTACATATCTGCACTGAGTCTCACTGTAAATGAATTGGGAGAAGATTGGGTAGGAACACAGCTGAATGAGCAGGGAGATAACACTGTTGGGTAATTCCTTTTTGATTTCCTTCCATTTGGTGGATGTGTGTTTCTTCAGCTGGTGTGTGTCAACATCGGGTATTTCACAACGCGGTTCTTTACCGGTGTGCGTGCAGATCTTTCTCCTTTGATAGCGCGACACCAGGGGTTTGTTTGCCTGCTCAGGTTGTTTGGAGAGTGTCTCATTTGAACAAGGAAGAGGATGCCACAAGCTCTCACTTGTTGACCAGGCAGAAAATATAACTCTGCCGAGGTGGGGCATGGCGGGAAGGAAGAAGGGGCATCATCCAAGGTGTTTATCTGAAAGGCATTCATTCTGCAAGTCACACCTCTTCCCCTAAGAAAAAAGATATTTCGTCTATAGTGATGTTTAAACTCTTAAGATTCCCCTCCACAATTTTTTATAGGAAATATCCAGGAAAATTTTCCCATCTTAGCAGGTTAATCAGGATGGTTTTGTTGCACACCAGACATCCTTCCTGATGCAAAAGCAGAATGGACGGTGAAACACGTTTGCTTTATTACTTGTAACATCAATTTTCTTCCTTTGCCACCTCTGATTTCATTAATGTGGCTGCTGTCCCTGTTTTAGAGGGAATTTTTAGCTGAGGTCTTTCCCAACTGGTTAAAATGTTCTGCTAAAACAAGTGCGCAAAACAAATCCCGAGGGAAACGCTAGACCCATCCTAAACAAACTTTGCCGAACAGGAGATTAGATTTCAAGTAGTAACAGAGTTTATAATAGAGAGTATTTGCTCTGAGGGTTGCCAAGGATAAGTCATTTCAGGAAGGAGAAAAGCTCACTAGGTAGCGGAATGAATAGCGGAGATCTTGGGAATACGGGAAGAAAAGGAAACCACCATGAAATGAAGCTGAACAAAGAAAGGGAACACAAATGTAGGAAAACAGGCTAACAACTGTGATAGAGAGCTGGGTAAAGAGTATTAAACCAAAAATCCACTCGTATTTGTGCCTGTAATTAAGGAAATTTGCTGATCTGTTCTTGCCTTCCATTTGCATGTGCCAGTCACGAGCGTTTGGCCAGCTGAGCCATAATGCCACCAAAACTGCAGGTACCAATATCTGCAAAACCAAACGGAAAAATCAGCGTTAATGTTAGCACTGGATTGACTTGCCTTTTCCTCCAGCCAGGAAATGGAAACAACGGCACACAACTTTATGTGACCAACAAAACTTCGTTGCCAACAGCAAATAGTCCCAGGGAACGGTTTGAGAACAATTGATGGATGCTAACTGGGAGATTGCATCACTTTGAGTCACGAAGGCGTCGATGGAAATAGACCTGTTGTTGGTTATTCCAAGGATAGAAAGTCATGGTGTCACTCTTTAGGCTGACACAAACAGGCAGACACCTTCAGCTGGGGGGAAGTGGGGTTAATGGTGATGTGGAGGGAAGAAAAAACAGAATTTGAAGTATACGGTGAAGGCAAAATGATTGATGGGGGGAGGAAACAAGGGGATTTGGAAATCTGATAAGAAAACTGGCATCACACTTCTGGCTGTGCTCTTTATAACCACAGAAGTGCTCAGGAATTGGATAGCCTGTTGTTTCACCAGCGTTAAGATCGCTGGCCTGCCCCTTCCTCCCTTGTGGATGGACTTTTTATGGTGTTTACTCTTTTCCAGCACTGCTGCATCACTGCATCATTTTCTCTGCCTCCTCAGACGATGGGTGACTAAAGATAGGAAGTCTTTCCTACGCAGTTCCTTGGCAGCTGGCAGTGAATGACCCCTGTCCCTGCAGATATATTTTTGGTTCAGTTACTCCGTCATTTGCCTTTCACTAATCCTAAGTCCTATTATCTCCCAGGCTCCTGCTCCCTTCACCTGTGCAGTGACTGGGACTGCCCAGGGTTTCCCTCATTCCAATAGTTTGCCATGATCTGAATTCTTAGAGGTCTCTCGTGCTTTTTCCTCTCTCTCCTCGCTCCACTACTTTAATTTCTGTGTGTTTCCATTGCATTTCTAACGTCTTTGAAAAACCCTCCTCTGTGATCTGCCCTGCAGCACTCCTTGCCAGCCCTGCTTTGGAGGTGGGGGACAGAAATGCTGCTCCTGGGGTGTTTTTTGGATTGATCCTCAATGAAAGCTTCAAGAACACCTGGCAAGTATGGCCAAAATAGTGCTGTTTATTGGTGGGGCAGTGCATACCAGCAAGACACGTGCAATACCTCCCGCTGGTGGCTGGAAAAAAGGAAAACCACTTGGATGAGGTATTAAAAGGTTGGTTTACTTTTACAGATTCCACAAAAAAAAAAAAAAACCTCACTGCAGCCAGAAACGAAAATACCCCTCTGTCCACAATGGCAGGATTGACTCTGTTTGACTTCAGGCATGGAACGGAGGCCCTCTAGATCACACCACCCTCTTTCTTGGTCTCTCTCTTGACTATATAGGGAATTTGGTCAGCTAACTTTGGTCTTGAATCACACCCACAGCAGATGACTAATGCTGCCCTAAACAGAGATTTGTAGGATAAACCCTCATCTTTTCCACTGAATGGTCCTAGTGCCTTTCTCCTGGCAGATGAGGTGCTGGCACTACCCAGAGTTGTAACTCAGGTGACCTTGGCCAGGCTGGTGTCCCCTCCCTCTCATCCCTGCCACTGCAGGGGAAATGGCCAGGCAAGGAAAGCTCTCCTGGCCTGGGGAAGCACAGCTGCAATCCCAACCATTTCTCTCCATGGATTATTTACTGCTACCCTCCCTGCTCAGGAGCCTCCTAGGTGGATGATGCTTGTGGGGGCTGGCTACAGCATGCTCATGTGGCTTTTTGGGGAACCAAATAGTGTAAAGCAGGAGTTCTATCCAGCTGGAGAGGCTGGAGACAAGCATGGGAAGGGCTTCAGAACCCTCTGAGGCTTCCCCCCAGCCTGTGGACGGTGCCACCTTAGCTAGGTTTTACCCCAGGTTTCTTCAACATCTGCCGCGTACTTTCCGTTTTTCTTGCATCCAGATCTTTTACTTACTTATCCAGTTTTCCACAAATGGCTTAATGCTTGTCGAGTCCCAGCCCTGGAGGGGGAAGGATGGACGGAGCCCTGGCAGAGGACTCACCACCCCTTTTCAAGCCCTGAGCACAGTTCCTAGAGAGGAACCAGGTGGGAAAAGGGAGAACGGATGGACAGCACAACTGAGGTGCCCAGTCAGCAAAGATCCCTGAGCAGCCAAGGGTGTCTCCCAGTCACTTCTGGCCCACTTCTCCAGTTAATCTCTTTTCCAGTGCTGTCACACCTTCCCATTCCCCTTTCACCCAGCCACATGAGTTTTCGAGCTCTTTGTGGCCAGGCTGTAATTATTTAAATTGCTCTTCATAGTTACAGGCAGGCTGTAAAACCAATAACTTGAACCGGTGCCCCAGCCTACACAGTGTGCCCTGGAATCTGAAACCCTGAACTCCAGCACAGGTAAATTTGTTGCTGCCATAGATGCGCCACCAAATTTCTGCTGATCCACCAGAATTCCTGAAAAACTTTCTGGTGCATTTGGGTGTATTATCTCCCGTTTAGTTTTCATGGACAGGGTTGCAGCCATGTGTCCAAAACCTGTGTCTGACCTCTGAGTGGGAGCTACAGGAGAGTGACGTGAGGAAGGGTGGGATTTTTGCTCATTAAAAAAAAAAAGGTCCCTTGAATATACATTCAAACCAAGCATTTGAATTGAAAAAGCGTGAAGACAAAAAAACCCCAAAAAACTAGAAAGGCATGGAAGTGTGGCCTGTTCAGAGTTTCCAGCTGTAAAGTGCTTGGAATTCTGAGCCTGGCAGGGAAGCTTTGGTGCTGCTGGAGGGCACACCTTGTGCCAGCTGGGCTCTGCTCACCTGTGCCAGCCCAGCTGCCAGGGGCTTTGCCAGGAATGGGAGCTTAGGTCTTTTGCCAGCTTGTATAAAGGCTGTTCCTGACAGAAAAACAATGAAGTTGTTCTTTTTTCCCGCCTGGGAGCCATTAGGGAAAGTCGGAGCACTCCTTTTACAGCCTGGCTTCCCTTTGATGGCCACCTTCCTTATCAGCACAGCTCTGCCAAGCGGCTGGAGATACTCAGGGTTTGGTGTTTGAGATCACAGAGCTCAGAAATGAATGGAAGTGTGTAAGAAGAGGCGGGACAGCCACTGCAGCTTTCCTCTGGTTTCATTGAGTCAGCGGGCACTTTTTCCTTAGGCAATGGCAATTAAAAATTCAAATGGGCAGGCAACTCAAGGTGCAGAACCCCACTCATTCTGTGCAACAGCAAGCAAAGACCTGGCTTTTGGGGCTAGATCCACTTGAGGCAGGGCTGGAGGAGCACAGGACTGGACATGGGGAGGTTGTAAATCGCCCCTCCTGCCCCTCGTGGCAGTGAAACCACCCATGAGCCCTGCAAAGTCCTCTCCCATTTTTCACACTCACCGTTTCACAAAGCTGAGCTCCAGCACTTCCAGCCCAGCTGGCAGAGAAGGTCAGGGCTGCTCTCAAAAGCTGGGTTGTGAAAAAGCAGCCCTAACCCAAATCCCCAGCAGGAAACATTTCTTACTCACGCTTTGCTCACAAGTTACTCTGCCCTGGCAGCCAAGCTCATGGAGAGCAAACGCCTCTGCCAGCAGCAGGGATGGGCTCCAGGTGTGAGAGGGTCCGTGGGTTATGAGCAAACACAGCGCTCTCATAAAGGGAGAGGAAGCTCAGGAGCTACCAGGCTCAGCCCTGTGGTCCCAGACAAGCCGCTTTCACTTTGTTTCAGTCTTCCCACCCAAGAAAAGAGAATAATATTTGCTCGCCTCCCTCGCCAGGCTGTTTGGAGATGGCAATGAGTGTCTGCACAGTGCTGCAAACACAGAAGGTGTGAGAAAAATGTGGAGCCTTTAGGTTCCAAGCAGCATATTTGAACGTTGGAGGAAAGGGAAATGGGGTGCGCAGACACTTGTGGGGCGAGCGCGACAGGTTTATTGCAGGCAGGAATGTTTAAACTCGCAAATACAGGGGGTGCCAAAATGCCTTTATGAGGAGGTGACAGACTGCAGGCACTCCATAAAGCACAGCCCTGCTGACCAGTGGCACCGGGGGGAGAGGTGGATGGCTAACCTGAGCAGGCTGTCACACCTGGCACCCCACCAGCACGGTGATCTGGGGCACGGGATGGTCGGGAAGGAGCTGGGCGGGGGTGAGGGAGTGTGGAAAGCAGGCTGATGTGCCCTGGGAGTCACCTCAGAGCAGAGGCAGAGAGGAACAGCGAGTGCCACAAGCCCTTGCCTGCAGACACTCGTTATCAGGGACGTGCGAGAGGAGTTTGTGCTCCTGCAGGGCTGGCGAGGGCTGCAAGTGCCACCACTTCACCGCCCAGCGCCGCGCCCTGTGGGGCTGGCACTGCTCCTGTGGGATGTGCTGGCTGCTGTGCTGAGCCCCCAGCCTGCCCTGAGTGTGAGGAAGGGGACAGGAGCCATTTTCTGTCCTGCTTTCCCTGGCAGGGTCGCTGTCCCAGCACACTCACAGCCTGAGGGAGCAGAATTTTGTCCATGGTGTTCCCCAGGGTACCCAGGTTGGACATGGCCGTGTGCACATTCTTCCGTGAGTTCTGTGGTGGTGACAGGGATTTCATGGGGTGGGTGGCACTGTTGGCAAGGGGCAGCCCAACAGCCTCGTCCCCAGCCACCACAGCTCTCCTAAAAGGGCAGAAAGTGCTTTGTGGGACGGGGAGATGCGATGATGCCTCATTGCATCGGGAGGCACCGAGTCAGAGGGACAGGGAGCAAGCCGGGCTTGGGGCTGTTACAGAGCCACTTCCCCGGGCTCAGGGACGAGCAGGACGCTGTTCCCCAGCAGGGCCTGGCAGCCACAGCCTCCCCATGGCAACTGAGACAAACAAACCCCGGGGCTGCAGCAGAGCGATGACTGAAAGGAAAGGGTAAGGGAGCAGCCAAACTATTTTTATATTTCCGAACTACGCAGCAGCTATTTTTTTCCTTTTCCGTGCTGAATGGTCGTGGTGGTGAGTGTGCTTGCTGGGTGATATCCCCCCTCCTTGCCCTGCTAGCTCTTAGCTGAAGTCTCAGCTATTTGACTGAGAAGGTTCCCGTTTGTGGGTCTCTGGCTCGTGTACAGTATTTGTTTCCCTACATTAATTAATAGTGTGAGTGTGCACACCCCAACACCTGCCTGGCAGAGCTGGGACATGCGTGGAGTGGGGGTGGACACCCTCTCTGGCTTGCTACATCCCTCCAAGGGCTGGGGACAGCCTGCCAAGCCCCAGGCTGCAGGGGATCCCAGTGGCTCCGTGCCACCAGGTGCCATCTCAGACATTTCTGCTCCTTGCGTCCCTTGGAGGCTTCTCCCAGTGGCCAAGCTTGGGCACAGGCAGTGGAGGTGGCAGAGGCGCAAGAGCTGGGTAGGAAACCTCTCCACACGACTCCTGGAGGTGTGGGAATGTCCCCTTTGGGAAATGAAGACCCTCTGCAGCTCTTTATGAAGTGTGAGAAGGGATGAGAACATTCTCCTTTCACAGCCAGCTCGGGGGCAGGAGTTGGACCTCGGGGCTCCCAGGTGGGGGTGGATTTGACTCACCCACCTGGGCTGCCTCCATCACCCAAGGGTCCCTTTACTGGCAGCAGGAGAAATGGGTGTGTTTTGGGCATGAGTCAACTGGCCTAACTCTGCCTTCTGTCTTAGGGTAAGGTGAATTCCTCTGGATTTTCCTCCTCCTTTCTGTTGGCTGTTAAGGGACATTAGCTCAGATAAACTGATGCCTCCAGTGGGTGGATGAATGGCCATCCCAAGTTAGTTACTGAGTGTTAGCTGCCCGTGTGCCCTCCCCTAGCCTGGGCAAACACAACCTCAGTTAGCTTTACTCGTGCTGCAAGAAAACCTGTAGGGATCCCTGAGTTGTGACAACTTATTTTTTATTCCAGTGTGAAGAGAGGACAAATCAGTGGTTCAGAAACCACAGGCCAGCTGTGAGGAAGCCAACACTGCCATGCTCCCTCCTATTAGTCTGATTTTTCTGCTAAAAGGTTCTCGGAGCGTTTTGGTGGAAAGAGTTTCACAGCAAATGGCAGTAACGCAGAAGGAAGTGAAGGAATTACTTCAGAGGTAGCTGTCTTTTTTCTGCCTTCATTTGCTTTTACTTTTCCACTAGATTTACCCATCGGGCTGGAAGCCACAGGCAGAGTGCAGGGATGAGGGTGTCCAGGATTCCTGGTGCTGCAGCTGCAGTTTATTATCGGGTGGGCTCGGGTTAGGACACCACTGTGTCAGGCAGCACGCAGACAGTTCCTATCCCAATTCATCAGAAAAGCAGCAGCAGTTGCTGGTGGTGACCACACCTTTGATGTTTTCCTCCCGGAAACTCCTGGAGGACGGGCAGCTTCAGTGAGCAGCCACTGGGGCCAGAGGTGAAGCCCTGACCTGGAAAGGAGCCTTTGTGGGGTGGTGAGTTATGGCCAAGTCGTACAGCCATCACTGGAGGACGTCACAGCAGCTCCTGCCACAGTCATGGTGCAGAAATCTCTCTTCTTACTGGAAATTTGTTGTTTAAGGAGATGCTGATCAAACCAGCGCTCCTGTCTGGGCTTAGAACACCCTTGGAGGTCAAGTTTCAGCATGCAGCGTGGTATGTGCTAACAGGTAACTGAATGAATGAATCAAAAGGAAAATTAACGAGGTTTCAAAGGTGGAGACAAGTCAGAGCCACGTCTTTACACCTAAATGGAAATTTGGCTTAAACCCCCCCACCCCTACACATTTGCCAGGGGTTACAGCTGCTGGCTCAGCGCTTGTTAAGCAATCGGGTAAAGTACTTTGTGTTCCTGCCTGGTGGCACAGACACATCAGCTGAGACAGCCACGGCCTGGTGTTGTTTGGAGGAAGGGCTCGGTTCAGTTTGGGTGGGTATGTGTAGGAAATAAAGCGACAATAACCCCATTCTTCACGAGCCCCGTAAATCGGCCCTTTGTTCTCTCCTCCTCGATGTGCTGGAGGAAAGTCGCTGCAAGTGCCATTGTTTTCCCAGAGTGTTTTTGAAGGGCTCCAGTGTGTTCTGTTCCTCAGCCTAACTCAAGAGATTTACTTGTTTGCAGAATATTTCAGATGAGATATTCAAGGAGAAAGCCAAGATGGTAATTCTGTTTCTCTGCTTGCATTAGGAACCACCTCTGGAAGATTTCGAGGCTCGTTTGCATTGTAAGAGGTGTCTGAGAATGATTTGTTAATGACTTCAACCTAGAGAGTCTATAAAGAGGCTGAGGTGGTTGGATGGGGAAAACCATCCCTTTGTGCCTGTTACTCTTTGCTTTGCGGGGCAGTGCCCACCCTCCCCTGGCCCTGTTCAGCTGACCAGCACCATTCAAGCTGTAATTAAGCAGTTCCTAATTTCAGCAGAAGACTGGCACAGAACTGGAAAGGGTGGTCCTGCTGAAAAGCTCACAGCCACGCTAATATTCTCAAAGGGATTTTTTTTTATTTTGGCTGTAGGTGTGCTGTACATCCGTTACACATCCTAAAGCAATTACAGGAGAAAGAAGCCATAAAAAGGGCTCTGTGCCCAAAACCTCACCTGTGTTTTCCAGCTGTGTTAGGGAACCTAAGAAAAGCCATTTCCTCTTTCCACAAACCATCCTTCTTTGAAGGCAGCTATGTGTGGAATAAAAGGTGGGTTTTTTCAGTGCTGCTGCAGAGTATTTAAGGAAAGTGTTAATAAGACAGGTCTCCTTCACAGGCCAGCTGAAGAACCCTTCAAGAAAAGTCTACCCTCCACCCTCCCCTCACCACTTCAGGGAAAGGAGAGGTGTTGTTTCCCTGCTGAGGATCACAAAAGATGAGACAACTTTACCCCTCTGGCCATGTTCCTGTTGGCACTGTCACTGCGCTGCTCTCCTGGCTGGTCTCACCTGGGGCTAAATCCTCCTCACTTCGGTGGCAGAGAGACAGAGACACGTTTCGGAGGGAGAAAAGCAGCAAGGACTTAGTTGCTGCTCTGTAGAACACCGGGATGAGTAAGAAAAAGTGATTTAATACCTGGGAAGTGATGGGTCCCTCTGTCTGCCTACCCACACAAGCCCTGGCTCTCAGCATAACATAAAACAACTTTTTTTTTTTTTTGTTATAAAATCAACAGGATCAGCAAAGTGGTGGTTGCACGTGATGTCGGTGGGGCAGAGCAACAACAAAAAAATATGGTTCTGAATTAAAACTTCTGGGGAAAGCTTGGCTTTGAGCTTGGAGTCAGGAACACGTGCGGGCTTGCTGGGAGGTGATGTAAGGCACGGAGTGAAAATACACCTGAGGTGTCCCCTGGGGACTTGGTTAACTGCTTCTTGTTCTGGGCTCTGATCTCCAGCAACAAGATCCGTGGGGATAAGGCAGGGCTTGCTTCCAGGGGAGCAGAGTGAGGAGCGTGAATAAGAATGCGCTTCCAGGAGTCATTGGCTTATCCATTCAAAAGCTGCAGCGCTTGGAGCCCGAAGGGCTGGCAAGGTGCGAGTCTGAGGAGAGCGGGCCTGCAGGCTGTTGTAGGGGTGTAGGAAAGTCTCCCGACATGACTCAGCCCAGGATGAAAGAGAGGGAGTCTTGGGGGAGGGAAGGAAAACTGAAACTGGCCTCTCTTGGATTTTCGCAAGACTCCAGAGGGGCAGGGTGGGGCTGGATGCGAGGAAAGCAGGACTGGATGCAGAAAATACGATAAAAAAAGGGGAGCCCCTGAGCTGGACAGAGCTCAGATGGAGATGCTCTGGCTGCTTCCCGTTCCTGATTTACCAGGAAAGTGGGAAAATATGAGCGGGAGGCATTAGTCATCCCATTCCAGGTAGTCCTCAAATACATTGGATTACTGGAGAATTTACTAATAGAGAGGTGGGTGATGACTTATAAACAAAGAGCTTTTAGGGCAGGAAGTCACAGTTGTTGAGTGATAATAATTGATGGGGCTTGTAATTATTTAAAGAGAACACTGTGAAAGAATGAAAAACGGTGCAATTCCCTCTTGTCGGACAGTGCTGGAGGCATCAAAAAAAATGAATGCTGCACAAGGAAAAATGCCTTTCCTGCCAAACCTGCCAGGTCAAGACACTCCAGCTTTTGTGAGTCCATGGGGAAGAATTTCTAAAAATGGTTTATAGAACTATTATCACCACTGTACACCTGTAGGGCCCTGTGGAACCACAGCAACGCAACCAGACAGATGGGAAACAACTTCTGAGCCTCTTGCAGGTGACCCAGTGGGGAACGGGAAAAATCTGTTGTGCTCAAAATTTGCTGTGGAAAAAGACCAAGGACAGCAGGCAAAATAAAAGCATTCAAAGCCTTTACTACTCCCAGTTCTTTCAATGGGGATCTTTTAAAGACCTTGCTGTAGTCGGATTTTTTTTTCTTCAGTATAAGTGGTTTGGACCTGCCTTTGAAATTTCACTTTCATATTCCATGTGCTAATTTATACTCAGAAACCTGAGTCCGCACTCTGCAATCCTCTGCAGGCAGGGTGTGGAGTGTAGGCTTGCAAATGCCTTCAATTATCTTTTGAAAGCAGAGAAAGAGTTGGAGCTTCAAAGCTCCATGTTTTATCACTCGTGTTATTGATGGATAGCACTGAGGAAGAGTCAGCTAGGACAGGGGAAGGGATTAAAAAAGACTTGCTGCATCACCTGGCCCAGGTATATTCTCCCTTTTCTAACTCATCACAGAGCAGGTGGATTATTTGGCTGTGTGATCCCATAGGAAGCCTTTTCCAAAATCTAGTTATCCCAGGGATTTAAACATTTCATCTGATTTACAGCCTAAATAAATGGATGGCCAGTGTGTATCCATATGTTCTTATGAGGAAAATATCCTGGCAGCTCTTGCCAAGTGTTTGTGCCCAGCACATTTTAGAGAACACCTGACTTACAGAATTATAGGATCACAGAATATCCTGAGCTGGAAGGGACCCACAGGGATCAATGAGTCCAAGCTGTGTCCCTGCCCAGGACACCCCAACAATCCCAGCCTGGGCATCCCTGGCAGCGCTGCCCAAACGCTCCTGGAGCTCTGGCAGCCTCGGGGCCGTGCCCATTCCCTGGGGAGCCTGGGCAGTGCCCGGCACCCTCTGGGGGAAGAACCTTTCCCTGCTCTCCAACTCAAACCTCCTCTGAAACAGCTCCACGCCCTTCTCACAGATCCCCCTTTTGAGTTTTTATTCTGCTCCTTTCCCAAGGCAAAGCTTTTAGCAAAAGTATTCTGGTAATGCAGCCTTTTTTCTTCTGATTATCCTGATAACCCTTCTCCATCCCCGTTTTGTGCCCCTTGGGAATTCACGCTGGGAACTGGAAGCAAGAATTGTACCTGCAGTTGCAAAGGGAATCTGACCAAAAGCTTGTACAGTGGCACTACTTCAACCCTTCCTGAGGGATCCCTAACAGAGGCACCTCTTTGGAAGCATTTTAAGGCTGAAGTTCCTTCTTCACATCTGCATCATGTTATCATTCCTTACTGCCCTTTCCTCAGGGGAAAAAGCTCTGTTGCTGCCAGGTGATTAATTCCGTGCTTGCAGCAAAAAAATCAGTGGTTCCCAAATGCCTGACCTTGTGCTACTGAATTTCCTCCCTTTTCTGCTCCTTCGGATCACGAGGCCTTACTGTAACATGCTCTAACGTTCTGAATTGAAGCTGCTTCCCGGTTTTGTGTCATCAGCAAATTTTATTAGCACATGCTGACGTTCTGAGGCAAGGCTACGAGGAAAATTATTGACTCAGATCAGCCTTGGAAACAGTCCTGGGGAAGGAGCCTCTGCTGCTCTGCCTCTTCTCCCCACTGCCTGAGGCCCCATCCCTTTAGTTTTGCCCATCTCAGCCTCCTCCTTCTCCAGGTAAACCCATACCTTGGCCTGCAGCCTTGTTGGAACTGAGGGAGGAAAAGTTTATCACAGATCTGATCTCTAGAAAATCAGATACCAGGTTTGACAAGAATAATCTGCCCTGTGGCAAACCTGTCTCACAGCTTGCCACATCCACCTCAGTGCCTTCAGCTGCATGTTTTATTTCCTCCTTTAAAATATGTGCAGAGGAATTGCTTGCAAGGAGGTGAGTCCAGCGGGCTCACAGCTGGACACGTCTGTATTTTTACCTGGGGAACAGCCCAGGCATGAACTTGGCTTTGCTCTGCTCTGTGGTCACACAGAGATCCACAAATTGCCTTTTCCCTGCTCTCCAGAGAGGAGTTCAGTTGTTTGATGATACATCTCCATCCCTGGCTAGATGGGCATGCTCGGAATTCCTGTGGGAACAGAACCACGGTTTAAGCAGTGCTTGTATCAACTGTGCTTTGCTGGTGCCCGAAACACCACGAGCAGTGCTGTTTTCCCCCTCACTGACGAGAGTCTTCTAGGAAAACTTCAGGTCAGAGATGATATTTTTCCTTTTAAAAACAAGCATGAGATGAGTAGCTGCCAGTTTTGCCCCCGAACACACATAAAACAGAGAACCACCACTTTTTCAGGTAGCATCCAGCCGTGTTTTATTTCCATCTCAACTGCCAAAAAAATCCATCGAGTGAGGAGGAACCTGAAGAAATTTACTTCCAGAATTCTTTTGATTTAAAAGAATAAATAAATAAAATCAACAAACAAACCCAACCCAACCTCCAGACTTCACTGTACCACAACAGGGGCCAAACGAGCACATTGCAGGATGTGGCACAAGGTTTTACACGGCAGCATCTTTTACCACAGCAGGGGCACCGGTCTCCTTCCAGCGGCACCACACCCAGCCCGATGTGTGCTCCCGTTTCTTTTGTGCTGCTGCAGAGGCAGATTTAACCTTTCCCGGATGCGTTTTGCAGCGTGCAGACACACACAAATGGTCGGTCATTTCCTAAATTACCCGCATCTCCCTGTTGCTCGGTGACAGTCCCGCCCGGGCTGTTTGTCTGCTGGAGCAGATGCAGAACAGACCCCCATGGCCAGCCCGGCTGCTCCAGCGAATTCCCTGGCACACCGGGGCTGGCAGAGATCAAAGGCAGCTTTGGAGCTGGTGGGTCTTGCATTCTCCATCCCATCTCCTAAGCATTTCCCCGGACAGACAGCGTGGTTGCAGCCCTCCTGAGCAGGGATTTCACCTGGATGAGCAGAGGGATGGAGCAGCTCTGCTGGGAGGAAAGGCTGGGAGAGCTGGGATTGTTCAGCCTGCAGAGGAGAAGCTTTGGGCTGAGCTCAGTGTGGCCTTGCAGGGCCTGAAGGAGCTGCAGGAACCATGGAGAGAGACAATTTCCAAGGGCTGGAGGGCCAGGACACAGGGAATGGCTTCCCAGTGCCAGAGGGCAGGGCTGGATGGGATCTTGGGCAGGAATTGTTCCCTGGGAGGGTGGGCAGGCCCTGGCACAGGGTGCCCAGAGCAGCTGGGGCTGCCCCTGGATCCCTGGCAGTGCCCAAGGCCAGGTTGGACACTGGGGCTTGGAGCAGCCTGGGACAGTGGAAGGTGTCCCTGCCCATGGCAGGGGTGGCACTGGGTGATCGCTGTGCTGTTTGATTCCAGTTAGGAAAAAGGACAGAGAAGTACACATGATAAAGTCATCAGGTCTAACTGGCTGCATCACACAAGTCCAAAACCTCAAATGAGTCAGGAGTGAAGAGAAGTAGGAAAAGCTGTTTATGTCAATGAAACTGGAATATCAACAATTACATTTTTGGAGAAGCAGAAAATAAACACTCTGCTCATACTACTTCTAACTTGCTGATTTTTTATAAACCTGTCATACACAAAGAAGTTTAGTACATATACTAAACATAAACCAGAGAACTTTTACAGTCCTTTTATTGCCACTTTTGGGCCACATAAAGTAGCATTTACCTCGTGGTAAGGATGTAGCATCCTTTCCAAAGGAATGCAGCAATGTCTACACTCAGCATCTCCCTCTCCTTGTGTCTCCATTGCCAGGCTATTTATGAGTATGTGTCACATTATCTACGTGTTCTGGTGGCTGAAATGAGTGAAAATGGCTTTGTTTAGTAATTGTTAATTAGAAGTTAGTCTTTCTTTGAGGAGAGTGAGGCTCCCCTGGAGCACCACTGCTTATTTTTAAAGATGTTACTAGGAAAGGGTCAGTGAGATGAGGCAGCAGCTCTTGCTCACACCAGCCTGAACATTTTTAGGGCACACTGAAAGTTGGATGTAGCCTTTATCCCTGCAACCTAAACCCAGAAAAACTCCCCACTGGCTACTATTCCTAAATCTCTGAAATCAAATCCAGTGAGAGATCAGGAGTACAAACTTTCCATGATCATCTTCTACTTGGAAACCTCATCCCCTGCCACTCCAAGCCCTTGGATGGTGAGGATGGAGTAAGATGTGATGGGAATGATATGGGAATCATTTCTCCCATTCTGCCTTGGGATTGTTAACCAAGTCAGCATCAAAGGAAGCTCACAGCTATTCGTTTGTGACCTGGGCAAGATGAGGGACTTGTAATAAAAGATATACAGAATATTCACAGCAGCTCTTTAGAGTGGCTCACTTCTTGTTCCTGGTAACTTCCCAAATCCAGGGAAAGGGGCAACTTCCTGCTAAATAAATCATGGGATGTACAGCAGTGTGTAGAGGCATTCTTTGTCTACAGGTGTTCTGGAGGGCAGATTTAAATCAAAGAGTAAAGTGTAAATGTGCTCCTAAAAGATTGCTTTTCATAGTACAGGAGGACACGGAGACTGAATTTGGATAGCATGTGCACGGGTAGCCTGTAATTCAAAAATGCTGAAGTTAAGCATCGAGAAAACACCAGAAAAGGTGCCATGGAGCAGTAAGGGGAGCAGGCTCAGCAGTCAGACACCATCTGACAGAATCTGAAGATGTTGCATAAGCTGTAAAAGGAGAGGTGGCACCTCAGCAGTCACGAGAGGCAGCCAGAGGAGTGGGAATGCACTCAGCCTTCCAAGCCTGCTGCCTGTCTGACTATCGATTTTACCCACACCTAGTACAAATTTAGCATCTGTTGCTCACTCACCTGCTCCTTGCTGGGGGTGGAGGATCCTCCTACTGCACTTTCTGTTTGCCAGGAGCTCGGCACAGCAGCTCTGAGTTACACCCATGCCTAAATTAACCCTTTCTTGATGCACTGCAGCTGTTACCATTCCAGACCCAAAAGAAAAGAGTTCAGAACTTGCTTTTGCTTGAGGTGAAATTAGAACTGGTGTTTCTGAAATTTGGGGGTCCACAGGTGGAGTTCTGTGGGCAATACTGCATCAAATAAGCTATTTAAACACTTACTCAAAGGGCATTGGGGAGGGATATTTCTGGGTTTGATTCTGACCTGTTGGAAGGTTTTTTGGGGTATATTTGCTCTTTTAAAGTCTGAGCATAGGCCTTTTCACAGGGCCCACTGAACCTGGGAGCCTGTTGAATAATTGTGCTGCTGAGAAACAAATAATTTGCTTTGCTGTTTCATTCTGCAGATGAATTCCAGTGTTCACCCTGCGTTGCTGCTGAAGGAGAATATTCATGTGACAATTTTGAAAGAAAAGAGGGTAGATTTAGATTAGAAATTAGGCAGAAATTCTTCACTGGGGGGGTGGTGAGGCCCTGGAGCAAGTTGTCCAGGGCAATTGTGGGTGCCCCATCCGTGAAACTGTTCAAGGTCCAGCTGGATGGAGCTTGGAGCGACCTGGGATAGTGGAAGGTGTTCCTACCCACGGCAGGGGGTGAAATGAGGTGATTTTTAAGGTCCCTTCCAGCCCAAACCATTCTACGACATGTTTCTATGAATTTCTTCTTTGGAAAAGCTTAGTGCATTTATGCTTGAATATTGCAAAGTAGTGACTGCAGTAGGTTTCATTATCTGGCTGAGAATTCCTAAAAANAAAAACCAAAAAAAAAAAAAAAAAAAAAACCAACTGCAGAAAACAAGTCTGACTTGAACATCTGGAGGACAAGCAGCAGGAAAACAAATGAAAGGGCCTGCTGTATTCTGTGCCAGGAGGATTCGAAATCCAGAAAGAGATGCAAATGACTAAGGCTGAGTGATCTACTTTCTGTAAGCAATCAGCGTGACAGACTTAACCCCTTTTCTTGTTTGCAAATTATCCCGGAGTAAGCGCCCGCTGTCGCTGCTTACAGATGTGTTTGTTATTTGCATACACTTTGTGAATAAACTCCTGCTCGGGGGGTTAGTCATGAGCCACTCAGCGTGACTATTGCCTGAGTGGGGTTGTTTGCAGGCTGTGATTCATCAGACCTGCAAGGGAGCTGGAAGGAAAGCTGCGTGAGCACGGCTGGAAATATGTGTACGGATGCACATTCACAAATTGTCAGCGTGTTTGCGATGCTTTTCAGCTCTCTGCAAACAATCTGCTCTCCAAAGAAAACTTTGCACCCAAAAGCGCTTCGTGCTTGGCTTTTTTTTATGCTTCACTCTAACTTTCTGAGGGGAAACGCTGGTGGAAAACTTCTTGAAACCAGTTGTACCTGTCCGTGTACCTCTGGTGATCTCTTACATCGAGCAAAGTGGCAAGTGGCCACCAAGTGTGTGTGACAGTGGGTGCCACAAGCTCCTGAGCCTCGGTGCTTCCCTGGGGTACCCATTAATTTTTCTTGCTGCTGCAGAGTGTCCTGGCAGGGTCTGAGGTGTCTCTGCCCTCCAGGTTTGCTGCTGGTGAGGCGAGTGTGGCCAGAGGATGTAGCACTGCAGGGCTGTGAGAGCGGGGTAAATGTGGAAAATTCCGTGTCTTATGTGTCACAGACACATAAATGCCTCAGTATGAGGGCAGTGGATATCCCAGCTTCAGGTCAAGCTATCATTTGGTTTGCCCTGGGAAAAGGCCCAATGCCCACACACAGTGTCCTCAGGAAAGACCCCTCCACCTTCTAAAAAACCATCACAAGGTAAAATCAGAGATACTTGACTGTCCCAACCTGGCAAAACAGCCCAGACCAAGTTACTGCCGAGCACAGAGCTGAAGTTTTGCTATTTGAGTGCAAAATAGTGACAAAAGATGAGCTTTCCTTTCACGGGAGGGTCATGCAATAAGTTCCATGACATTTACTTTCAGAGCTAATTTTGGTGTCTTTTTAACAGCTTTGCTCGCTGGGAGATGAGCTGATATCATCACCCTGATATCATTTTGTGGTGAATCCAAGGGATGCCCCCTTTCTCCTGGCCTGGTGAGGCAGGGCTTGGGGGATCTGTGGGGTGCAGGTGCCCCATGTGTCAGCTCTCCCCTTGTGGACAGGGGGGAATTGTGTGCAGGGCTGATTTCCCCAGCGTGGGGCCAGCTCAGGGGTCCCCACTGCACCTCACCAGTGCAAGGGCAGATGCAGTTCCCAATCCCTGGGATTTTTCAGCCTGGTTGGGGATGTGATGTAACCAGGGCTCTGGAATCGTTAACAAATTTAATTTTAAAATAGATTTAAATGCAAACTGTCTGTAATTCAGGTGCCTTCCTTCCCTTAGCCTAATTTTCATTAAGAAAACAATCACTTCTGCTTGAGGCTGCCTTTTTCTGGGATAAGGAAAAGGGCAAGAAGAAGCTGAAGAACAACCTTTCTACTTCAGCTCCAAACCGTGAGGAGGCATGAAAACAAAACACATGGCAGGGGATTTGTCCCAGCCCCTGCAGCCCCCTTATCTTCCTTGTTTTTTCTGCTGACTTCCTGCTCTGGACTCCTTGGCAGCTCCTGGGACAACATCTAAACTTTGGAAAACGTGGAGGAATTCGAACGGAGCCCTGGACGTCATCGTGCTCTCCGAGTAGGCCATAAATCAGGGTTTGTTATGGTCCTTCTCTCGTGAGGCAGAACATGTGCAGGCAGATAAGAGCCTGGATGAAGGAGAGGCGGAGACAAAAGAAACACCGGCAGGAAAGACCCCGTAAGAAATGTTTTGGCAGCCTCAGTTGAGCTGAGCAGCCACGGAGGGGCTGGAGTGAGTTCCCATTGTGGCGGGAACAGGGCCCCGCCTAATTTGAGGTGAATTTGCTCTGGAGCTGGAAGGCAGCTCTTTCCCTCGCCTCCTTGAGATTTCGTGTCAGTGGCAGCGGGATTTTCCCGGTGAGGCATTATTTTCCAGCCACAGCAAGGGGGTGATTCATCAGCCAGATCCTCCAGTGATATAAATAGACACAACCTCCACCAGCCCCAGTGGTCTTGCACTGACTTGCATCAGCACAAGAAAGTCGGGATGGAAAGTTCCCATCACTTTGCCCTGTCCCAACCACTGCCAGCTGGGCTCCTGCTGTACATCAGTCCCGGCTGGAGTGAGGAACAGTTAGAGAATTATCCCAAGCAAGTCGAAAAACTCACTTTTTTCTTAGTCAAGAGAAGGTATAGGTTGGTTTCCTCCCAGGAAGTTTTCTCTTATATCCATATTTTTTTTTTTTTTTAGCTTGCTTTGCCCTTGGTTTGACCCCTTTTTTCATAGAATCCCAGAATGGTTTGGGTTGGAAAGGACCTTAAAGGATATCCTGTTCCACCCCAGCCATGGGCAGGGACACCTTCCATTATCCCAGGTTACTCCAAGCCCCAATGTCCAACCTGGCCTTGGGCACTGCCAGGGATCCAGGGGCAGCCACAGCTGCTCTGGGCACCCTGTGCCAGGGCCTGCCCACCCTCAAAGTAAAAATTTTTTCCTACTCTCCAATCTCACCCCACTCTCTGTCAGTTTGAAGCCATTCCCCCTTCTCTTGTGTCCTACATGCTCCCATAAATTTGATTGTTTGGGTGTTTGGGGCGTGGGATGTTTTGCTGGTCCTCCACAACAAAACTGGACACGCAGGGGATCCACTGGGGAGTTGCTAAACCCTGGGTTTAGCAGTGGATTTCAGGTTTTTAAATTAAATATTAATCATCTTAACCGGGGAGGCGGCTGCTGGGCTGGTGGGAGGTTAACCCGGGCAGCAGCTCCAGACAAGGAGGTAATTACGTTTATTCCCTGGCTGCATTGTGTGGAATGCAGATGAGGGTTTAAGTGCTTTAATTACCTGTGCAAGGTGTCATTCCTATTTTACAACAACAGGAGCAGGGACAGCTGAGCCTGGATCTGTTGTCTTGGCTGTGCTTGGGTTTCCAAGCATCTTCCACCCTGCCTCTTTTCCCTGCTTGTCCAGCATGTTTCCTAGGAATAAGACTCTGTTAAATGCTGTTCAGAGATGTTTTTACTCTCCTGGTGCTCCATTATTTGCTCTGTTATGATGCCACATCATGGACAAGGGTGAATGACTGGTTAGAAATGTTTGTTATTTTCAGACATATTCAGTGAGGTATTTTTTGCATCTCTGTTATACTCAGGCCTCTCAGGAGAGGAGCAATTCCTATAATTTAGCTGAGCTTGCTTCTTCCTTGTGAAGGATGGCTTCAATAATCTCTCCAACTTCCAGAAATAAAATACAGGGAGACCTGTTCTCTTTATGTTTGGTTTGGGGAAAAAACAAAAAAAAAAAAAGGCAAAAAGAAAAATAGGGAGATTCCTGAAATGCCTACAGGAATCTGGTTTTGGGGAGAGTGGGCAAACCTCCATTCCAACTACAGCCAGCCCGTGATTAGCACCAGGAATCCATATCAAGAATGCAGTGGTTACATCAGATGGGGCCCCACAAAGCAGCTCATGTCCCTTCCACAATCTCTTTTCTTCCTGCCAAAACCCTCCTATGGAAATGGGATCAGCAGGGATGCCACTTTAAAGGGCCCCCATTGCTCTGCTGTGCCTGCTTCCTTGGCCCATGTCCTGGATCTGTAAGGTGCCCTGCTCTGTGACAAGGACACTGGGCAAGCTGATCCCAAACGGGCATTATGGAGCCAGGAGCAGCTCCCAGGCAAGCAGCAGTGACTCCTGCACTGATGGAAGTCTGGAATTGAGCAGGAAAATTTGGGAGTTGCTGCCAGAGCTGTGACAGAAATCAGGAGACGGGATAGTTGCTGTGGGTCCCCCTGCAGCGGGGCAGGGTTGGGAGGCTTGGGGGGCTGTGGGGAGGAAGAGCAGGAGGAAAAGGAGGAAGAAGAGCAGCTCACTAGGTGGCATTCTGCCCTCTGATTGCAGGTGGGAACGTGGGAAGTGGGGTTGGAAAGCGGGAGTGGCTTCCCACAAGAATCCTATAGCCAGGGACCCAACACTCCTGGTCATCCTGGGAGCCATGGCTCGTGTGTTGGGACCTCAGGCAGGTGACTGACTGCCCAGGAGCCTCTGGTCCCAACAAAGCCTGGTTCTAGATCTCATATTCTGGGGGGAAAGCTCAAACTGGTGACCAGAATATGCCTGCAGAGTTGATAAACCAAATTAACTGGTGAGGATTATGGTGTAGAAACCTCAAGATTTGAGCTGTGGGTCATGGTTTTTTTGTTACTACTGCTTATTTTTGGAGCTGGCAGATCTGCTAGCATCAGTCCTCACCTCAGTCCCACCAGTTGTTTTGTTGCTTCCCAATTTCTGGTTGCCTAAATCCCTGGTATTTCAGTTGGACAGCCTTCCCCTCTGGTTGTGCACTGCTGTGTGCTGTTTAAAAGCTGTCAGGCCTGATTCTCATTTTCGCTCTGGCAGCACAAACCTTCACACCCACTTGAGGGTCCTTTTCTTCTTCCGGAGTGCTGGAAGGAGGATTTGGATCCAGCGTGGATCCAGGAGGGAGCCATTCCCATCGCATGGGGCTGCGTGTTACGCAATTCCTCTGCTTTTGAGTCAGCTTGCAGCATCCTCTGTGATCCTGCTGCATGGAAAACCAGGTGCACAACATCAGCTGGGATTTATTGCAGCAGTTTGTGGAGCCTTGGGCCTGCTGGCTGCTCCCACTGGGCCTCCCACTGATCCAAGAGGTGCTGGGGATGAGGGAAGCATCTGCTTGCAGTTTCTGCATTGGAGCTGCTGGAAAACTTAAACTTTCCCGTGTTTCATGTTCCACGTGCTGCCAGCTTTCTCTCCAGCTGTAGGGAGCAGCCTAATGGCATGCTAAGGGTCTGTCCCTGAGCTCCAAGGAGACTCCAAGGAAACGCAGGGTGGATTATTCCAGTTGTGCTCCGTGCAACAGCAGCGCTCCCAGCGTTTGTCACGTGCCCGCGGTTCAGGACGGATCCGTCGTGCATCCAACATAAAATTAGTGGGTGTGTCTTATAAACAAAAAGCAATAATCCCGTGAGTCAGAGCTGAAAATTTTCCCTTCTGTGCGAAGTGTTCATTATTCTGGAATTTTAAGTGAGGGGAAGGGCTGACTGCAGAGGGTTTGTGCTCACTGGCTGCTTCCTCCAGCAGCTGGGGACATGGCCAGCGATGGCTCTTCTGATGTCCTGTTAGGGCTGCTGCTGATGTCTTAAGGTGGCAGCTTCCCTTCCCGAATGTGAGGCTGAGAAGAAGTCGTTTTAGTTTTTTTTAAAATTTGATTTTGCCTGTCTTGTTTTTTAAGTGAATTCAGAAGAACACCACAATTTCACAGTAGACATGTTTTCCCAGAGATGTTGGCATCACATTTAGACATAAGCCATAACAGGGGTTTCAATTACCTCAGTGCTTTTGGGAATGCTCTGCTTCAGAGCCCAGATTGGCACAGGTGTATTTGATGCTCAGTTCTGTGATTCCCCTGAGGGGAGGTGCTGGATCTACTTAGACATTTAGAGAGTAGAACATACAAGGAGGGGCTGAGGGAGCTGGGAAAGGGGCTCAGCCTGGAGAAAAGGAGGCTCAGGGGGGACCTTGTGGCTCTGCACAACTCCCTGACAGGAGGGGGCAGCTGGGGGGGTCGGGCTCTGCTCCCAGGGAACAGGGACAGGAGGAGAGGGAACGGCCTCAGGCTGGGCCAGGGGAGGCTCAGGTTGGACACCAGCAGGAATTTCCTCATGGAAAGGGAGGTCAGGCCTTGGAAAGAGCTGCCCAGGGAGGTTTGGAGTGCCCATCCCTGGAGGTGTCCAAGGAAGGGCTGGAGGTGGCACTCAGTGCTCTGGGCTGGGGACAAGGTGGGCATTGGGCACAGCTTGGATTTGATGGGCTGGGAGGGCTTTTCCAACCTCAGGGATCCTGGGATTCTCTGATCTTTCTCATGGAAAGTAAATAGCTACAGCGTGTCAGTATCTAAGCCAGGGGAGAATCACTTTTCTGACCCTGACAAAGTCCTGCAGAAAAGGATCTGGTGGAAAACACAGGAATAACTTCCCTGCCAGTTACCAGAAGATCCTCAGAGCACTTTGGTGGAATTCCTGATGTGTAAGACCTGAAATGCTGGAAACATCACCCTGTGCTTCCAGCCTGGAAGCCTCTGCCAGAGCTGCAGTGTGGCGAGGAGTCTGCTTCTCATCTCCTCACATCTGGACCCCGTGACATTAATGGCAAAAGCAACTCTCTTTTGCAACTCCATCCAAAAACTGCAAGCATCAGCCCTTCACAGCTAATGAGATCAGAGCTGGGGGAGAGAGCTTCTCCCACAGTGCCCCGTGACAAGTCAGCTGCATGCCTCTTGATCCATGTAATTTTATTCCTTGTGGAGACCCCACATAGGCACAGATAGAGAGATTTGAAAATAGTGTGACTCCTGCTTATTTATCTTGCAATGAATTCAATGTATTAAATCACTGCCCTGCTAAAAGCCTGTCTTTCTCCAAGATCACATCCTATGAGGTCAACTCAAGCAAACAAAATGGCTACTAAATCTTTGGTTGTCATTGCAACACTTTTTTAAAAAAATATTTTTATTTGTTAAAAACAACAGAACACTCCAGTATTCATTCCAGTGCCATAAACATGTTAAGTAATTGAGTATTTATCTGAAGAGAATGAGAAGTGTGGAATTTATTTCTAGGACTTGAGCTTTAAATAAACAAGACACTTTTAAACACAGCTCCATTTTGGATAATGAGACATTTTTGTGGACATAATGGCTATTTGCAGTGTGTTTTCCCATGGCTTTTTTTTTTATTTTTACAATATGGCATTTAAATCGGAGTAGTACAGAACCTTTGTGCATTAATAGAGGTCAGCTCTTCTCAGCAGTAAATATTTGTATATATGTGGGTGTGTGTGATGCGTCTCATGCAAGAACTGCGTGTGACAGTGGGAGTTCATTTGGTTTAATAATCAAGCTGTAAAAATCTTACTGATTGATCAAACTCATAGATCGGTTTCCTGGTACAAAAGGCATTACATAAGTATGTTTCCCTACTTCTATTAAATATTCTTTATGTAAATATACGGATATACCTAAGGAAATATTACGGATCCGTCACCAAAGGGCTGTGATCCCTGTTCTTAGCTGTGGAAAAATTCAGTGCTGTCCCATGAAAGTACAACACCACACAGACATCAGCATTTTCAGGTCGTGTGGCACTTTTTATTTAATCCAGACTGCAGGACTGACCCCCTGAACTGCTGGGAGGAGCAGCTGGTTACAGCAGAACCACCTTGTGAGGACAAAAAGGGAGATTTCTGTCACCTGGCCAGCGAGGGGTCCACAAAATTTCTGTTTTCTGTTGGAATGTTTCCAGCCATGCATGTTCCTCTGCTGAATCATCCCTGCCACACCTACACAGAGCTGAGATTTGCCTCCAACAAGCACCGATGACTGAAATAGATCCGAGCAGACGTGCAGCAGTGTTTGTCACAGGAGAGAAAGGCATTCTGTGTTTCATGTTCTGTTTACTGGGAGCTGCAGCTAGTTCATGTTGGAAGAGAACTTTCAGTCCTTGTTTTCCAGGAATGGTGGTTTTTTTTTTCCTTCTGTTGGTGTGAGTGACCTGCAGAGAGGTCATGGCAGTGCTTCCCCATCCTGTACTTTCTGATGCACTTGAATGAGAAGGAATAAAAAGGGGTTGTGGGAAGGTGTCTTGAGGTGGGGAAGCACATTAAAGTATGGGATGGAAGTAGATGAGGTGACTTTATTCACACCAAGCATAAATCGAAGTTGAGCCCTGGCATTTTCCACTGCAAAAAAAGATGGACTTGGGGTGCTGGTGGGTGGGAGCTGGACATGGCCTGTCTGTGTGTGCTGGGATCAGAAGCCAGCTGTGTCCTGGGCTGATCCCACACTGTGACCAGCAGGAAAGGGATTGGGATTGTGCCCCTGTGCCCCTGTGCTCAGGTGAGACCCCACCTGCAGAGCTGCCCCAGCCCTGGGGCCCAGCACAGGGAGGACGTGGAGCTGCTGCAGAGAGGCCAGAGGAGGCACCAGGATGAGCAGAGGGATGGAGCAGCTCTGCTGGGAGGAAAGGCTGGGAGAGCTGGGATTGTTCAGCCTGCAGAGGAGAAGCTTTGGGCTGAGCTCAGTGTGGCCTTGCAGGGCCTGAAGGAGCTGCAGGAACCATGGAGAGAGACAATTTCCAAGGGCTGGAGGGACAGGACAAGATGGCTTCCCATTGACAGAGGGCAGGGTTACACTGGATCTTGGGCAGGAATTGTTCCCTGGGAGGGTGGGCAGGCCCTGGCACAGGGTGCCCAGAGCAGCTGTGGCTGCCCCTGGATCCCTGGCAGTGCCCAAGGCCAGGTTGGACACTGGGGCTTGGAGCAACCTGTTCAAGTGGAAGGTGTCCTTGCCCACAGCTTGGCTCTGGATGATCTTTCAGGTCCCTTCCAACCCAAACCATTCTATAATTTCATGTTCCTGTTTAGGGGACAGTCCTGCTCCCTGCTATAAAGCCCTGTCCTGAACTGGACACCGCTCCCTGCAGGATTCCCAGCAGCACCGTGCCAGGGCAGCAGATCCTCACTGGAGATGAGTGACCTGATCCACTTCCCCATATTAAATAATATCTGCCACGCTGGGCTTCACCTCTGTCACACTGCGAGCGGCCTTGCCCAGTTACAACTGCTGGGTAAGTGAATTTTTGTTTTTGCAAGGGCCTGTCTCCTCCCCACCCTCCTGCTAACCCACTTTTGGGCAAAGCTTCCCACTTGGAAATCAGCCCGTCCCATTAACCTCTGCAAGCAGGGCAAGGATTCCAAGTGCTGGAGTGTTTGGGAGCTGCTCCCAGGGGAAAGCAATTCCTGCTGCTCAAGGAGACATCACTCTTGGGCAGCTCAAAGCAGGCAGGGAGGGGAAGAACCAGCCTGGGCACAGAGGGTCCAGTGCCACATGCTCTGGCCTCCTGAGTAAGCAGTAAAAAACTGGTTTTATTCCCAGCCAAGACTCCTGATCTCCAGCAATGTTGTCACACACCTTCAGCTCCAAGATATCCACACCTCTTATTTTCCAGTTTAGTGATGCAGTTATACAGATAATTCCCTTGAAAACCTTCCCAGCTGGGAACTCACCCCTTGAAGCCTTTGATGCCACTCGGTCACTAAGGTCACTCGATAAATCTGTGCTGAAAAACATCCCAGCCCCACATTGCTCAGGAAAATCCCCACTGGAATTGGAGCAGGGCAAGCTGGTGGTGATGGGATTGTGTGAGCACAGTGGAGGTGGAACAGTGTTTTTTCCCCCTTCTCTTTCCTTGGAGATGAAAGAGAAACATCAGAAGAGGATTGAGCCCATGGCATTACTCGTAGGTGTGTGTGTGTACCTGGTACTTATTTACGTTGGCGTCTGTGTACGACCGGGCAGATAAAATGAAAGAATTTAGGACATATCTGGCACGGCCACACAGACTTTTAGAACACGAGATAAACAGTGGATGATTGCATGTTTGAAGCATTTTCCTTGATAACAGATTGAATAATTTACCAGTAATGACAGGGAGCGATGGAGCGGTCAGCGAACCACGCTGCGCTGCAATTGCACCACACCAACTCCAGCCACGCTTCTGGGGCTACTCTGTTTGTTTGTCTTGGATATAATATTTTTTGGCAGCCACCCGTTGCCTTTACAACAGAGCAGATCCAGTGGGAAACGCCCCACGGGAAGCGTGGAATGGAGTGTGCGTGCAGAAGCGGCGGGGGAAATGTGGGAATCCATTATGTGCTGGCTTGGAGGAGATGCACCCAGCTGGAGAATGTGGATGGGCACATCTGGCAGAAATGGACCCAGGAGCAGGATTGTCCTACCTGCTCCCAGCAACACCTTTTTTGACCAGGAAACACAGAACCATAGATAGAATGCTTAAAATTGGAAAAGACCTTCAAGATGATTTAGTCCAACCCCTGATTAATCCCCACCTTGTCAACTAAACCAGAGCACAGGCCACGTCCAGGCCTTCCTTGGACACCTCCAGGGATGGCACTCCAAACCTCCCTGGGCAGCTCTTTCCAATGCCTGACCACCCTTTCCATGAGGAAATTCCTCCTGATATCCAACCTGAACCTCCCCTGGTGCAGCTTTAGGCCACTTACTCTTCTTCTGCTGCTGGTTCCCTTGGAGAAGAGCCTGACCACCACCCTGCCCACAGGACAGTGCTGCTGTGTTTTTTCTCCAGCTTTCTTTGCCATGGCTGAAGCACAGGGCACCAGGAGTTCATCCATTTGGTGCTGTCAGCTCAGTTAGATGACGCCAAGCCGTGTGAGCTCGTGGGTTCAACCCCTTCAGCTTGCTGGAGCTGATAGAAAATCACCAGCTTTGTCTAAATTACAGCTTGGCCCTCGATCAGGTGTCAGGGAGTCAGGTCACTGTGTGGGTGCCACTGTGACCTGGGTCAGTGGCTGCCTGCACCCTGCAGAGCGTGGGGACGTGTTTTGGGCTCTTTCCTCATGCCCAGGCCCCAGGCTTGAGCCCCAGTGACCCAGATGTCGAGGGGTTTTATCTTAATGGACACTGTGTGAGCAAGCCTGGCCTCCAGATCTGACTGGGGAAAGGTCTTAACAGATGGTTCAGACGTGCATTTCACTGAAGAACAGGATTTATGGTGCATCAGACATGTAGGACTATTTTTGTTCATCTTCAGTTTAGTTTCGCTTAACTCTTCATTTGCTGCTTTTTGCTTTGTCTTTGGCAGCATCCTGACCCAGCTCCAAGTTGTCTCAGCCAGAGAATCAGGATTTTCCCATCCCCTTGGCTGCCCCAGCTGGGCTTTCCAGATACTCTTCCCCCCCATCCCTGTTTGAAAGACAGAGGCAGCAACCCCTGACCAGGGCAGACAGGCCAGTGGGCAGAGCCAGGTCTTGCCCAGGCCCCCTCTCACCATGCTGAGGAGCAGTGCCATGCACAGGGCAGCCACAACACCCTCCTCCCACCCCATGGCCACGCAGGAGTCCTCCCACTGCTCTCCCCATTGCCCTTTGGCATGGATTGTCGCCCATCACTGCTCGTGCCCACCCTGTGTCCCTGCCCAGACAGGGTCTGTCCCTCCTGCCACACAGCCAACACAGGCTGGATTTCGTGGGAATCCTGTGGAAAGTAACTGACAATGGCTGTGCAGAAAACAGGTAATTTTACTGTACACACAAAGTTTTACCACCTGTTTACCGTCACCTCGTGTGGGAGGGACAATTTAAACAAAGGGAGAAAAAGTTTCTGTGACTTTTAAAGCTGATATTGCAGATAAAGAAGGGAGAGGAACCCCAAGGCTGCAGAAGATGAGCAAGTGCATTGAGAAACATGAGTGTTAGAGCAGGTCTGAGATATTTTCATTTTCTTCTCCCTTCTCTTTGAAAGGAGTGAGATGATGTGAGTTACACAGTGCCCATCTCACATGGGATTTCAGGGTTTAAAATCTGAAGGGCTCCATCCAGCCCTGCTGCAGGAGCCTGAGAAGTTGTTTGCTTCTTCCCCAGAAGTTACTAGTAGCAGAAAAGCAGGCGGGTTTATGACTCATCCATTCAAGATTATGCATTAAATAATAAGCTGGACTTTGAGCTGTGGCAGCTGAGAGGCAGCCCATGTTTGCCAGCTCTGTTAGAGGGGTGACAGCTGGAAACCTGGCCATTTACATGGTGACTTTTGGGCTAAGAAAAACCTCCTCACCTTCAGCAGGAGCTGGGGAAAGTAGCTTGGTTTGTCATGGAAAAACCATTGTGTTAGCTCTAAAAAAAGAGCAGTCAGAAACTGGGGGATTTGAAGGTGTCTGAGAGTGTTTGTGCTGACCTGGGATTCATCTCGTGAGTGAGAGAGAAAGAGAAAACATTGCTGAAACTGGACGGGCAAAATATCAGTCCAGAGCAAGTGAGGGGAGGATCACTGTCCTGGTCTAGGTTTAATTAATTAATATCCCTGAAGAGGAGAGCTGCTTTTTGATGTTTATCATAGAATCATGGAATGGTTTGGGTTGGAATGGGCCTTAAAGATCATACCGATCCACCCCCTGCCATGGGCAGGGACACCTTCCACTGTCCCAGGTTGCTCAGAGCCCCATCCAACCTCGCCTTGGACACTTCCAGGGATCCAGGGGCAGCCACAGCTTCTCGGGGAAATCTGTTTAAACCTTTTATGGCTCCTGCTGGTGAAGTTATGGCCATGCAGAAATATTTGTTTCTGGCCTTTACGTCTCCACCCACAGCAGATTCAGCTGTTTCACTGTGGCTTACAAAGTGTGGGCTTTGCAAACTCGCGTTTCTAATTTTTCTCTTTGCAGAGCTTTTGTTGTGGCTTGGGTGTTTCCCGTGGGCCTGCTGCCTGCAGCAAGCCCAGCAATAACCTTCAGTGCTGTGGGCCTGCTGAAGGTTTAGGGTTAATTTGTCTTGGAAAGCAGCTGCAAGATCAACCAGAGGATGAATTTAGTTTCTTCAGTGGTCTTGCCAGGCTAACACTGGGCCTGTGCTGCAGACAGATTCCATTTGAAGCACAGCTAAACGGGCAGTGAAGACAAAGGAGCCTGAAATGTAACAGTTTAAGATAAAGAGACTGAACTTGAGTTTATTAACCAGTGGTTTTTAAACCTTCCTTTCTACTCCAATCCAAATAAGCTCTGGCTACCCATCTGTGTTATGACCATGCCTGTTCTCTCTGCAAACACACCCCCAGCCTCATGAAACGCCATTTTTCCATGCAGAGGTGGGGTTTGCTGTTGTGGTCTTGAAATTGGACCAGCAAGAAGTTCATGTCACAATGTTCCTGTTTGCCTATCTCTGCTTGCTGTTAGCAAAAAAAATATTGTGCTACTTTTGCTGAGGCTGATGAGGTCTGACTTTGACAACTTGGTGCCACCTGATCCATTTCGAGCAAGAATTTGCTGCTGCCTTGCAGCTGTGGCTTAATAGTCCAGGATGGTGTTTTCTTCCCCAGTTGTGCCTGAGGCAGATGCTGGTTGGGGATGGTTCCCTGTGCACACATCTGCTCTGCTGTGTGTCAGTCACGAGATCTGCTGGGCTTGTGTAAGCCTGCGGTGAGCTCTTCTGGCACCGGGTTTTTCTTGTGTACGGATCACTGCCAAGTGCTCCGGCAAGAGCGAGGGCTCCACGCTCTGACAGCTCCCCACTGCTCACACATATGGTTCCAAAATTGTCTGCGCAGACATTTCCCTCCTCTGACAAGGCGAGGTGTCTTTACGCCACGGTGCAGTTACGTTTTCGCTGGAAGGTTGGTTTCAGAAATAAACCTCCGTGTTCTTCGCTCACCAGTCATTCTTGAAAACGAACTCAAGTTTCTTTCTGAGTTTTCTTTAGCTAGAATTTGCTCCCTAGCACAGCAGCAGCGAGGACAGGCATTACCATAAAATCCTGTTTATTAGTAAACTCGGTGACCTGCCCTGGCGAAAATCCCATTCCAAAGTTCCACCCTGTTCCTCGGCAGTAGGTGCAACCACCGAGTGACGTTAGTTTTGTAGTTTGAGGCATAAAAAAACCCCCCCAAACTAAACCAACGTGTAATAATTTGCAGATGTTGGCAGCCAGTGATGATGCATGAGTTGAAGCTCTCTTTGGGTGCCAAACCACAAGTATATATATCATTTTTTATAGTCTCCCATTCCTGGAACTGAAAGAGGCTTCAAAACAATCAATACGTAAACACAGAGCACTCCCTTCTGAGCATCACCAGTGCTGCTACTGCTGAGAGCTGTCTGCTGCACACAGAGGGCTTTTTCTCAGTGGCTGTGTCCTTCTTCAGAGCTGCTTTTTGTCCTTTATTTAGAGGCACAGGTCTGCAGGGCCAGTGCAGCTCCTGCAAAACGAGGGGAGGTGTTCACACCTTCTGACCTTTATAAGTTGCTGACCAGTGTAGGCTGTTTCAACCTGAAACCAGGAAAGAGTTATATTTGATTTACTACTGGATTTACTTATGGGCTTTCTACTTAGCAGCACCACGTCCAAGGGCTTTGAAAACTGAAGTTTTCTCTTTATTCCTTGAAATCTTTATCTCAAGAGTGCTCCTTTCTCTCCACTGCCCTCCATGGGTATTTTACTTCTAAACCAAAGGGGCCACCTTAGAAGATGAGTTTTCCTGCCATCAAACTTACTTTGAGAGCTAATTTTGGCGTCTTTTTAACACCTTTGCTTGCTGGGAAATGAGCTGATATCATCACCCTGACAACCCAGAGAGGGCCAGGTTGAGGTCAAATGCAAACCACTTGCAGCCACTCAAAGTCAACTTTCCAGTGTGGTCTGCCATGACTTTGGGGTATTTGTTGTTAGGTTGTGTCTAGGGCACCAGTCAGAAACTGGGACACCACTGGACTGGGTCTTGTACAACCAGATATTGGAGACAGAGGCTCTTTCCCAAAAAATTTATCATTAGAAGTGCAGGGCAGCAGCTGGTGGGTGAAGGAGTGAGATGAGTGAGAAGGTGCTCTCAGCATTCCTTGTTGTATTCATTTCTGCGTCTATTTATTGCACCTTTCCTGACAAAGATGAAGTGTTTAAGAAGAGTTTAAAGAGGTTAATGAAGTTCCTGAGAGTTCTTTCCAGAAATCTGCCCTGGAGCATGGGGGGAACTTGGGAGAACACCCAGAAGTGCTTGTAAAGTGGCCAGCTGAAGATGGAAGGGGCACTGCTGGCCAAACACGGTGCAGGCTGGAAGCTCAGCATCCAAGGGGGATGATGTGTGAAGAGATGATGAGATGCTGATGGATTGGTGTGGTTTTAAGGGTGGGGGCATCTTCCCAGGGCCAGGGTGTACCAAGGTGAGAGCCCTGGCGAGGGAAACCATCTCTCCAGTGGTATTTGAAATGTGTAGAAGCAGAAGGAGCTTTTATTTATTAAGGCTCAAGAAAAAATGTGCTGTCTGAACGCAGATGTGAGGGCTTGAAAGGCCACAGAGGGGATTTTTAGCTGCCTGGATGGGTGGGAGACCCCATAATTTAGAGAGATGATAGAGGGAGTTTTTGTAAGCTGGACATAGCAACCACAGGGACCTGTGATCTTACTGGTTAAATCCCAAATGATACAAAGGTGTCACCTGGAGAAACCAGGTGAAAAATGGCACTTTGTTCAACAAGGTCTTATGTGAAGGACTGGGCTTAGCTGAGAATGAAACAATCATGTAGCTCTCCCTGCTCTCTGGAATTTCTTCAGGAAAAAAACAATTCTTCAGCTCAGGGCTATGTGGAGCGAAAGAGAGTCTGCAGGACATTTGAACTCATCTGTTTGCTAGTAAAGATGTGAATGAACTCTGTTCCAGGAAAGATACACAGCTGGAATGGAGACCAAGGAGAACAGGGATTAGATGGACATGGTTGTGTAGGAACTGGGGTGGTTTGGTCTAGAAAAGTGTGGGATGGAAGAGAATATCATAATATAAAAGGGTGCTGCAAAGACGAATCCGTTCTCCTTCCCTGCGGTCGTTAGGGCAAGAAGTCCCAGGCTTAAATTATGGCAGGAATAAGTCAGACATCAGGAAAAAAACTTTCTACCAGTCTAAATAGTAAAATCAGGTTTGAAGTGGCTGGAGAAGCTCTGCAGTCTCTGTCATTGGAGGTTGTTTCAACCCAGGTAGTCAAAAATGGATTATAAAGGATTGCTGGGCCTGCCCTGCTCCCAGGGATGGGCCTGACATTCCCATGAGGTCTCTCCCAGCCCTGAAGAGTCTCCCTGAAGATGAGGCTGCCCACAAGAATTAACATGAAGGATTAAAGGCAAGGCTACACACGGGATGGGACCTCCTTTCATGTGCTAAAAGAAGTTTAAAATCTAGGGACAGAATCAACAGGGAACTGGAGCTCAGGGTAAAGGGTGGTACAAGTAAAAACATTGGCTGGGTGAAGACTTGGAAAAGCTCGTTTAATGAGCTCATTTAATGAGACTGAGTGTGTTTCCAGTGTGTCTCCATGGCAGGAAATTTTTAGAAGAGGGTCTAGGATGAGAAAGGAAGAAAGGAATCACTCAGAATGGTGAATTCAATAGGCTTAGGGTGGAAGAAAAAAAAGACTAGTCAACAGCTGGAGAGGGAGACAGGTTTTATAAGAAAAATAGTAGTAGTGGAAAGAATAAAGTGCATTTATAATGTGAAAAGAAAAATGTTGGAAGAGGCATGGCTCTTCCTTCCAAGGGGAATCAGCAGACCATTGAAGAGAGGGATCACGTGCAGATAAGCCACCACCAAATCTCATCTCCTTTGTGCTCAGTCCCACGGCGCAGTCACAGAAGAAGTGGGACCAAAAGTGACAGAAGGGTCTGTGGGCTTCTTGTTCATCTTCTGTCATGGGGAACTGGGAAACTTCACTCTGGAGAAGTGGAGACAGATGGAAGAGCGTAGTGATGAGTCAGGGGCGACGAGAAGAAAGCTGGGCTTTCTGGTATGGGATCCAGAGTAGATTCCTAGGTAGGAATCTCCCAGGACAGCTGGAAACTGGGACAGGGTAACGATGGAGGGAAGTCAGTGGAGTCGTGGAACCAAAGGATTCAGTAGTGTAAGGAAGGGACAGAAAAAAGGGGTGTCAGATGTGAGCAAGGGCTGACAGTGGCCAGGGCAGACCTTGTGTTGGGAAGCAGGAGCCAGCAGGAGGGATTGGGAGGCATGTGAGAAGGAATCAGAGCTGTGCCACTGACTTACAGGGAGGAAGGAGCTCGGAGTGGGTCCCAGCAAAATAAAAGTAGTCAGCGGTGACAGGTTGGAAACTGTAAAAACACATATGTACAGTGACTGGGTGTGAAGACAAGGATTGAGAGATGATGCACAAAGAAAGTGAGAAACAGATGGAAATTTCTGATCTGGGGAGAGGGATGGGAAAGGGCAAAGTGGAGTGACCAGCCTTTGGGCAAGTGGGGGAGTACAGCCAGCAGCAGGGTGAGGGGAATGAGAGATGAAGGAGACAGAGGACAGTATGTAGATGGAGGGCCAGGACTGGAACAAGGGTGAGGGATGAAGGAGTGGAGATGTAACCTCTGGAATGAGGGTGAAAACAAGTGAGGACCAGTGTGCAGAGCTGCATTTCTGGAGAGAGCTGAAGGTAACCATGAGGGGCCTGGCACTGAGGGCATTCTGGGCAGGAGTCCACCTGCAGTGCTGAAATCGCTCACCCCCAATGAATGTTCCTCCCAGCTCCTCTATCTTCCTCCCCAGTACCTAATCAGCCTCTGAAGTTCTGAATTCCCAACTGGAAGCCTGTCCAGTGTGGACAGCCAGCCCTCTCCCCACCTGGCAGCAGTGCCAGATGCTGCTGCTGCAGACTTAAAAGCACTTTGCCTTTTGTATTCAAAGCCCAGATACTTGTCCCCAAGGTGAATCCGGGGACTTCTGTGTTTCAGAAAGAAAAGTTTAAGCCAGCAACTTTAAATTATGCACAAGCCTCGAGAGACCTGTATCTCTCTGTGCATTATCCAGAGCCCAAATAGCACAAGTGTTTGAGCTAAAGGCCATAAAGGCTTTCTTGGTAAATACTACATATTTTATAATAAGTTTCAATGGCTGCTGTGTTTCTCTCCAGCTGGTAGGTGAAGGCAGCCCTCTGTACAGACCGTGTTCATTGCCTGGAATCTGCTGGCACCTGGAGCAACCTTTATTTGGCTGTGCCCAGGAGCTGAGCTGCAGCCCCCGAGGTGGAGAGAGCTGGCTGGGACGCCCGGAGGGTGACACTTCCTTGGCAGGTCTTGCTGCACAGCCTGTGCCAGTGGGTCTGTGGGAAGCCTGAGGAAGCTGCAGCTCCTCTCCTCCTGCCTCCAGGAAAGCTGCAGCACAGTCCTGCCTCCAGGAAAGCTGCACCACGTCACTGTCAGGGTGAGCATCAGTGCCATCGCCTCTCTTCTTTCCCCCCAGTTTATTCCGAGGAATAGCAGCTCACTCCAACAAAAAGGGCCCTGTTTAAGGGATAAACCGAAGCATCCTTCTGAAAAATGGGTTGGACTTGGCTGGAGTTCACAGCACATGAGGGCACCAAGGTGTAAGCAAGGGCCAGGGGATTGTATCCAACAGATGGTTGAGAGAATGGGAAGTGATTCAAACCTGAATCCCTTTCTCATGGCCCACCTCTGGGAAAGACTATGGGATCTCAGAGTCCACCAGCAGTGGAGATCTTTTTGTCAAAATCGGGTTAATTTACTTTTTGTTTTTTAAATGAAGAAGTGCTATCAGGACTTTGCTTCTTTCTCAGCAATTCAGCCACATCAGGTCAGTGGTGTCTGAGGCACGCACTGCTGATGCACAATCTTGCACAACGACCTCTTGTTCTGGGACTAAAAGCTGTTTGTTTACACAGTATAAGATGGCCTTTCAGCCATACAATGTTGGTTCAGTCTAATGACACTTCTGAGTTTCCTCAGATCACGATGCAGGAGAGCGGCGACGTTGCGCAACCCAGAGCGAAGTTTCCCATGCGTGCTGTGACTCAGTGTGTTCCTGGTGTCTTAGAAATAGAAATTAGAGAGCAAGGCATCACATCCTAGCACTGTGTAGGTCAGGGTGTTGTGCTTTGGGTTTTAATGTTTTTTTTAAATTCAAATTATCTTCTCTTATAGAGCCAGCAACCTGCTAATTCTTATGCAGAACGAGAGTGCTCGGTGTTTCCAGGGAGCAGCACCAGGAAACTTATCAGGCAGGATTCCTCTGAACCAGTCACCCTTAATCCCTTTTACAGGAGAGAAACAAATGCAAATAAGATGCAATTCCCCTCTCCTGGAGTGTCTGCAAGGTGCTGTGCCATCAAACACAATTACAGAGTGGAGCTCAAACCCAGCTTCCACTCCCAGCTTTAGAAACCAGGACAGGGGAGCTCAAAGTTCAGCCCCAGGTGTCTGTTTGGTCTTCAGCTGAAATGTGAGGGGTGCTGAGTTCTGTCTCTGAATGCTGTAGCTGGTGTGGGATATCACCTGGCTCCTCCCCATGCCTTTCCTCTGGGCATGGAGGGGTGGTGGGACAACTCTCCAGAGCTTCATCTTCTTCCACTAGAACCCAGAGCCCCATCCAGCCTGGCCCTGAACACTTCCATGCTGCCTCTTAATGGTTGATATTATTGTTTAATGCCTAAATAACAACGCAGAATGTGCATGGAGTGCATTTAATGAGTTGCCATTCGTCGTGAGGATTCCTCACTGCTGGTCAGTCTGTATTTGCAGAGCCTGGTGTCACGGGGGTGTCACATGGAGAAAGCACTTGCAAAAAAAGGTTAAGAGCTAAACAGACAAAAGAAACATTATTATCACCATTTTAGCAGAGCGAAGCAAGCCCCTGGGGCAGTGGTTACTCAAAAAGTCTGTGTCAGAGCCAGGAACTGAGAGAAAAAAAATCCCTTTCCAATTCTACTGTAATTCAGATTTTATTAATCACAATTACGTCTTAAACACCTGTAACACTGAACTCTGATTTACTCAGAGAGTCAGTCAGTTGCTTCTCAGAGCTGTGATTAATGTTTGGGCCCTAAATTTAAGTCTTTGTTTGGACTAGTACAAACTTCTGAAGTCTGGAGCTGCCTCTGATTGTCACAGTTTCTTCTCAGCTCTATCCACAGCAGGCAGGTGTTTGGTCACTGCATGTCTGCAAAAGCAGCCTGGGTCTGTGTGTCCAGTCATTTAATCTTTTCCTGGATAAAATTTGATGTATTTGACCAAATAAATTTCACCATGAAGACCTACAGCTCTTTGAACTAAACAATAATCTAAATAACTAAGTTAATTCTGTAGCAGCCTTCTCAGCAGGTTGGCAGTGGTGCTTGCAAATGCATTTCCTTTCTGTTTGTTTTTCCTCATTTTTTCTTTAAAGGACTGTTTCTTTAAAAGCTTCTCATATATATATATATATATATATATATATTTGTGGGATTTTTTTTCCCCAGAGTACAACATCTAGAGCTCTATTACAATTTAGCTGCTTTTTTCCAAGTTCATGTCTTGGCTCTACAAAGCAGCTGCACTCCCTGGAGATCCTTTATTGTAACTGTGTGAAGCATTATTAAGTGTGGGAAAAATCTTGATCTCTTGTTGTTTTTGTATTTCTTTGTGGAGGGGGGTTTTTTTTTCTTCCCCCCTTCCACAAAGACAATTGATTTATGGGAGAGGTCTCAGCCAACCCTTCTCATTACCTCAGGGTTCTTTTATGGTTTGGTATGAAATACAAACAGCATTTGGAAATCTTTCCTTGACTCCTCACCCAACTGTACCTCCATGCTGGGGGATGTTTCCTCTTCCTTCCTCTTCTTTCCTTGGGATGTTTGCTTCCAGGTTTGCTGCTGGATGGGGAACTGCTCCTCCAGGGCTTTGGATAAAGCTTCCTTGGCTTCACTCACCCTTCACACACCGATGTTGCTGTTCCTTTCCTCTCTTGCCTCCTGCACTTCGTTGGTTGATTTCCTATCTGATTTTCCTTCTTCCTTTTATGATTCTGGAAGCATATTCCTGACTGTTAGAGAGAGAGTCAACACACCAGGCTATCACTTTTCTCACACACCTTTTTTCTGCCAGAGGTCATGACTTTTTGATTCAAATAACAAAAAAATAACAAAAAAACCAAAACAACAAACAAACAAACAAAACAAAACAAAACAAAAAACCCCACAAAAAACCCAAAAAACCCACCAAAACAAAACAAAAAACCCAAAAAAAACCCCAAAAAACAAAAACAAAAACAAAAAAAACCCCAACCCCTCCCACCCCACCCAAAAAAAAACCAAAACAAAAACAAAAAAAAAAGGGAAAAAAATGGGATACGAGAGAAGTTAACAGGTTGGGCTGGGGCTAGGGAGTTGCATTTCCTCTCTTGATGGGTTCTCTGGTATGAATGCAGCTGCACATGTAACGGGCTCTGTACTGCTGAATGTCCAGAAACGATAAAATTCTGTTTTAATACATAAACATGAAGGGAAAAATTAGCAAGGGATGTCTCACCAATTTTTCTGATTGCAAGGCTGGCTGGAAGACCTTGATTTCCCCCTGGGTAGGGATGGAGAGCACAGAGGATGAGCTTTCCTATCCCAGGGTGATCCATCCTTGCAGGGCTGGGCCCTCATGCTGCAGGTTCCCTAGACAAAAACTGCTTGTCTTTAAAACCCAGTTTTATGCTAATTTAATAATCTTTCTTTCCTTCCTTTCTTTCTTTCTTTCTTTCTTTCTTTCTTTCTTTCTTTCTTTCTTTCTTTCTTTCTTTCTTTCTTTCTTTCTTTCTTTTTCTTCCTTTTTTTCCTTTCTTTTCCTTCCTTCCTTCCTTCCTTCCTTCCTTCCTTCCTTCCTTCCTTCCTTCCTCTTCTTTTCTTTCACATTTCCACAGAGTTTTGCAAATTCTGTATTTGAGGAACAGGGGCTGTCCCCCAGGGGAATAAATGCCATAATTCTCTGTGCTGATCTCCAAACACTTGGACAGGTGGAAGGATGAATTCACATAGGTTCCAGATATTTACGTGCTGCTTTAAAAATGCACATTAAAGGTCTAAAAGGCCTGTGAAGCTTGTCATTCTTATAAAATTTATGTATTTAAGAAGGTGGAGTGATTCAGAGTGAAATTCAACCTAAATCTAAATTTTCAAGTGTAATCACACTCAAGCTCAGCACAGAAGGCCTGTTTTGTTGGTTTTTTTTTTCCCTGAACTACTGGTGAAAATACCAAGCCAGCACAGCCTCTGTTCCATGGGAAATGTTGTGAAAGTTTTGACTTAATTTAATTTTATTTCTATTTCCCAGAAACTGGAAATTTACTTTCTGAAAGCACTGCAAACATGCTGTTTACTAATGAAATAAATAATAGCAGCTGGGAGGCCGAGGACAGCGATGATTTCGTAAGTGGCTGCCAGGATGATGGGGAGCTGTGGCTCAGAGCAAACCTGCTGCCAGCACTGTTCTCAGAGCAAATGCTGGCTCCAGCTCAAGGGTGCACAGGGAGCCTGGGAGCTCCTGGTGCCACAGTTTTATCTTGAAAGTCAGCATTTCCAGGTCTGCAGGAGAAAAAAAAAAATGAAGGTTTCTCCCTGAAAGGAGGTTGTAGCCAGGTGGGGGTCGGGCTCTGCTGCCAGGGAACAGGGACAGGAGGAGAGGGAACGGCCTCAGGCTGGGCCAGGGGCGGCTCAGGGTGGACACCAGCAGGAATTTCCTCATGGAAAGGGAGGTCAGGCCTTGGAAAGAGCTGCCCAGGGAGGTTTGGAGTGCCCATCCCTGGAGGTGTCCAAGGAAGGGCTGGATGTGGCACTCAGTGCTCTGGGCTGGGGACAAGGTGGGCATCGGGCACAGCTGGGACTCCATGGGCTGGGAGGGCTTTTCCAACCTAAATTATTCTATGATTAGGACTAAATTCAAAAGGATCTTAAAGATCATCCAGTTCTAGCCCCTGCCATGAGCAGGGACACCTTCCACTGTCCCATGTTATTCAATCCCAGTGGCCTTGGACACTTCCAGGGATCCAGGGGCAGCCACAGCTTCTCTGGGCAGAAAGAAAGCTGATAACCAAAAAGCATGAGCTTGACGTGGAATATTTCTATGAAAAGGTGTATTTTGATACTCCTTTCCACTTCTCTGATGGTTTGGGTTCTAGCAGCCATGAGACCATCCTGCTTCAAGTCTTGCTCCTTTCCTCAGTCTCTTTAGGCCTAATATTTGATAATATTTTAGTCCCTGACTCATGCTAATGGCTCACACAAAGATGAGCCAGATAAACAGGAATGTCCCCTACAATGATGCCAGCTATTGAAAATCAGCTCTGCAGCAATGAAAGAAACATTTTGATTTTATAGGGACACTTTCTTAAAGCATTTAAGAGTTTACACTTTCATTTCAGGGGACTGGAACAATAACACATCACTTCCTGCCAAGGGCTGGTGAACACAGACTGGGTTGCCTTTATTTACATGAATTTACATAATTCACAGACCAAGAATCATTTGATGCAGTGATAAATGATAGAAAATGAGATAAGCTGCAGCAAAATTTGCAGTTCAGCTTGTGGTCATCCTGGGGCAGATAGAGGCAGGATTTATTGTATTTTAAATATTTGTTTTTGGATTATCCCCACAGCTCTCCTCGGCGTGTGCTGGTGTTTCCTATCTGGCCTTGGTATCCAACACTTCCAGACAGAGCCAGCACAGAGAACAAAGTTGGTTGTGGTGGTTTTTAATTAAGTGAACGGTGCAAGCACGTGTTGGTAAATTTTTTTGCTTTAAAAGTACCAAGGTTTTGACTTCTGGAGGTGGAATGTGGTCCTGTTTTGCTTCTATCCCACTTGGAGCAGGTTAATGCTCCGGAGGCCTCTCTGCTTAGATCTCCCTTCGTTCCCAAAGCCCTGCCTCTGGTGTGAGGTGATGGATGCCTGGAAATGAACTGTGGGGGGATTTATTCCGGGAGAGGAGATAAAAATAATTCAGCCTGTTTCTCTTTGCCCTGAAACATTGGACATTTGTGTGAATTATGAGCAGCCAATATGTCTTGTTCTCCAGAGGGTCAGGTAGGGAACGGGTTTGGAGCAGGCAAGATAAGCCTCCCCTAGAAACTGGGGTGGACTTACACATCCAGAAATAACCCAGAGTTTGCAAAGTCTGGGGGGGCTGCCCAGTGATTTAGGGAAAAAAGAAAAAAATCCTAGGACATGAAATGCAAACAAAAAAAGCAGCGCTTTTGCAGCACAGCTAAATTGGGAAGCAAAGAGAAAATACCAGGAAGGGCCATTAGAGAATAGTGCCACTGGAATTAAATAGATAACTTGGGAGGCAGGGAATTTCCCCCGGCAGGATTTGGCTGCGTGCCTGCCCCAGTAAAGCACTTTTTGACATTAAGGCAACAGCAGAGAGAAACTGGAACTTTCAAAGGCAGTTTATCTCCAGTTGTTCCAGTCTTATTTTCTGATTGGCCTGGACTCTGGACCATTAAAAGAGCTGACAAATGCTACAGGAGCAAGAGTATTAGTAACTAATGCACTTAATGATCTTGAATACACTTAATACATGAGGAATGAATTCTCCTTTATTTTGCAGGAATGCAAAGGAACCTTGCCATAGGCATTAATTGCATTTAATTCCATGTTAGGGCCCATTCATCCTACCAACAACTTGGAAAACAGCCCAAGAGTAAATGTGATTCTCTCTGGAAGTGTTTCTTCTGATCAAATACTTCAGATACACAAAACTGAAAATATTTTTGTGACATTGCAATGAGTTTTTCAATTTTTTTTTAAATGTAGTCTTAAACCAACCTGCTCTTCTGAGTGTAGAAATTGGCTCTCCAAAACAAGTAGGAGTACAGATGGATGCAATATTTTTATTTTGTGCTTCAGAGGATACCATATGCCAAGCCTTAGGAGGTGCTCAGCTGCCAAGAAGGTACAAATAGAGATTGACACAAGGTGAAACTGAAAGGTGAAACTGCCACGTTTTCACACAGCAGGGCTCGGTGAAGCGTCAGCCTGTCCTCAGAGAAATGGTGGCTTCTCAGTTGAGAAATTCTAGTTTTGCTTTGTGTCACAGCAATTTCTCTCGAATTACCTTCTCTGTGACCCCTCAAGGTAACTGGGAGTGTTCAGTTTTAGCTGAGGGAAGAAGTGGGGGATATTTGTGAAGGTGGGGAATGGCTTCAAAAATTCACATTTTTGAAGGTGAGTAATGGCTGGGGATTTATAAAGTGGGTAATGGCTTCAAAAATTCACATTTTTGAAGGTGGGTAATGACTGAGGATTCAGAAGGAGCTTGGGGATCATCACTGTCTTTTCAGAGCACGTCTCCTGTCAATTATTCAGGCAGGGAACTATCCTGATATTCACCTCATACCAAGCCCACGGGCAGCATGTGCTGTGTGATATCCCAAATCATTCTCCAGGCTGTGAGTATGGAAGCACTGCTCAGAAAACAGAAGGGGTCAGATGATCTCTTTTGGGGTCAGATGATCTCTTTTAGGCTCATTCAGCTTTCCCACAGGAGAGCCACAGACAGCTGAGCCATTTCCGTAACACCTTCCTCCATCTCCCCCACACTCACCTACCTCGTCATTTAGTGGGATTTGTTTGCAGCCCTTTCCCACGGCTGGGATGGTGGTGGCAGGCCTTGGGAAAGGCAGTTAGCTGACAATTTAGAGCCCCCTGACCAGTCCTTAAAAACAAAACTTGTGAACTGCTTCTGCCTCCCCGCTCCCCAGTGCTTGGATTTGGAATGATTTCATGTGCCTTGAACTGGGTCCTCGGGCAGTGTGAACCAGTGTGGCTCTGATGGCACCAGGAGAGATTCACTGATTTACACGAGCTGGGGAATCACAGGGTGGTTTGGGTGGGAAAAGTCCTTTAAGATCACCAACTCTGACCATTAACCCACCACTAAACCCTGTCCCTAAGCACCACACCTCCCCATCTTTTGAACACACCCAAGGATAGACCTGGCAGGCTTTGCCAGCAACACCAGAGTGCTGCAGACACCAAACAACAGGATTTAAAAAGCTGTTCCTTCACTGGGCACTTTTCCCTGTTGATCCCAAACCGAGTGCATGTGGTTATTAGTGAGAGTTTGGGTTGTGCAGCCTGGAGAAGAGAATGCTCTGGGAAGACCTTACAGCAACTTCCAGCACCTAAAGGGGCTCCAAGAGAGCTGGAGAGGGACTTTTAACAAGGGCATGAAGTGCTAAGTGAAAGGATGGTGGCTTTAAACTGACAGAGGGCAGGTTTAGATTGGATACTAGGAAAAAAGCTCAGTTTATTAAACATGAAACAAGCTCATCCTAAACATCTGTTTTACAACATTTAACATGTTTCTTCTCCAAATTGGCAACTCTTATTTTCAAATAGGTTTGGGTTATATTAAGCTGCTAATTATTAAGTTTTGTAGCAAACTCATTATCTCCTGCCTCTTCAATATTTCACTGCAGTTCTATATTATGCCTCTACTATTTATTGGCAGGTTATCTTTGGATAGACCAAGACTGGAAATAGAATAATGAAGTTAGAATTTTAATTTACAGAACTTTAAATTATTCCTGGAAGTGTTGAGACGCAGAAGTTATGCAATTTGCTAAAATATGACTTATAAAAAGTTGGGAAAATGTCTAGATAATTAGAGCAACCCAGGCTTCCATAACTTCCTTGGCAATATCACAGTTATTAATTAGGAAGGGATACGCTTTTCCTAGTGGTAGAATTCTGCCACTGGAGATAAAATATTTCCACAGTTTGTGATCTGAAAGCAACATGCAGGAAAACCACACGGGGTGGTTGGATGGGCGCCATGGCGACACAGCGCTTTGGGGCCAGTGACCAACAGCATGCTCCCAAAAACCCATAAATTGGGAGTGGGGGTGTGGATAAACATCAGCAGCCACGCTGAGGGAGAGCTGTGTGCCCACCTTCTCCAGGGAGCTCGCGTGAGTTTAACGTGCCAGGCTCTCCCCGAAGCCCAGAGCTGCGGATAGAGGGAAGGAATATCCCCCAGGAATTATCTTGTGATATTTCACTGCCACCCTCGGAACAAACCCGTCTGTAGCTGTGGCTTTGCTGGACAATTTGTTTGCTGGAGGAATGATTGTGGTCACCCACAGGACCATTGGATGGTACATTCAGTGCTCGTTGTGGGTGTTTTCCTTGTTCGGCTCACCACAATTTAGCAATTATTCATCCCAGCCTTTTAAATGCTGCCCAGACAATGGGCTTGCTGGTGGTATGAGGAATTACTGCATCTTCCCAGGTCCCACCATGGGTGGTGGGGGGGACCTCCCTGGAGTTTCCAGCAGGAACTGGGCTGATTTGAGGAGAAATGGCCACTCTCCAGGCCAATATTGCTGCTTTCCCTCTGCGACAACGTGTGGTACAAGAGATCCTCTCCTGTTACCTGATTATAACCCCCATCACTCCCCAGCTTAAAAATGCAAACCCTGATAGAGAGACAAAGGCTGGGACCCTGCAGCTCCCTCCCTGCCTGCAGCTGGGATGGGACGTGGTCAGGAACACGAGGAGAGTGACTTGGGACCATGATGCCCATGCTGGAAAACACCTTTTCCCCTGAATCTGTGTAAGCACACAGCTGAAACAGGATTTTTGGCCACCAACTGACTGCATAATCCCCTTGGGCAGGGACCTGTCTGCTCCCAGCAAAGCCAGCAGGTCCTCTCCATGGCCATGGGAGCAGAGGCAAGCATGGATGTCTCAGATCTTCACTGCAGTCATCAGAGCTTTATGAATTTGTGTTGTTTGTTTCTTGAATTTACAGTATCTCCCATGTGAAAGTGTGCCAAAATGCTCCCCAGCCTCTTTGAGAAAATAAAAGCAGATATTTAAAAAAAAGCCCTGAAACATGCTCCTGCTGAGGGTCTGGTGCTTTGGCACAGAGGAAATGTTGAAGGTGGTACCCAAACGAGTGGTGACAGGAGGTGCACAGGCAGAATAGGCCAGGCCACAGCAAGATTTAAGTTCTGCTGGAGGTCACACCTCCAGAGCAGCAGCAAAAAAAAAATGGATCAGTTCTCATTTTCCAGTGCTGAGGGCAAGACCTCTGCTTGCACAGCCCAACTCTCTCCCCTGCAGCCTTGCAAAACGGGGTTTCCTTGTTTCTGCTGTGCCTGAGCACGAGGAGAAAACCCCCAGGGTGTTGCTGGGGGCCAGGTCCTCATGGGCAGGAGCAGCCACCAATTCCTGAGTCACCTGTCACTGCTGATGGAGAAAAAAGTGCCCCTCAAAATGCCCTCATGAGTGGTCTCTGTGTCAGCTGGGTTTGGCTTTGAAGCCCTGGAAAACGAGGGAGCAGCCCTGTGCAGTGGTTAAGGCCGTCACTCGGGTTTGTTTCTTGCACCCCTGAGCAGGCTGCTGCTTTACACTGGCTGTTTTCCAGAAGGATTCCATAACCAGAACACCTCCAGACTCCCCTTTGGAGGTGGTGGCCCGGCCACAGGCGGCCACGCTCTCCCCGTGCCCTCTCTCCCACCTGCCTGGCCATGGGGTTTTGTCGTGCATGGCAACAGCCTCGGAGTCCAGAGGTACCTCGGGGCAGCAATAAAGCTCAGTTACCAGCAGTGGCTGTAAAATGCACTGATAAAGCAGAGCAGATGTTAAAGGGCAAACACAGATTCAGGCCCTGCACGCACAGGTTCCCCCAGGTGGCTTTGTGGGGCTGTCGATTCAGTGATGTTGAGCTGACTGGAGACACCCTCCTGCAACCAGAGAGCTGCGAAACGCCGCTGGCTCTTTGCCCCTTGAAAGGTTTTCATCAGCATCTCCTGCTGGATATTCCCTTTCCCAGAGTCATGGGGCCACACAACGGTTAGGTTTGGAAGAGACCCTAAAGATCATCTCATTCCCACCCCCTGCCATGGGCAGGGACACCTTCCACTATCCCAGGTTGCTCCAAGTCCTGTCCAGCCTGGCCTTGGACACTTTCAGGGATGGGGAAGCCACAGCTTCTCTGTGCCAGGGCCTCAGCACCCTCACAGGGAACAATTTCTTTTGTATATTTAACCTAAATTTCCACTCCTTTGGTTTCAACCCACTGGCACATAAATTACCTCCAAAAATAATCTGGCATGAACACAATGCCCTGTTTTTCCAGTCTCCAAGAAAAGAGGGGGAAAAAACCCAAGCCCAAACATACTCTTCTGGAGCACAAATTTGTAGAATACATACTCCCAGCTTGGCCCAGGGAGTGACCTTCTTCCATGGGGTTAAGGCACAGCAAACAGAACGTGTGATGAATGGCTGGGGGATATTGTTAGCACGTGTGCCTGGCACTTGGGAAAGACGAGATGAAATATCTGAGTCGTATTTTCCAGTCGTTTTCATCCCCCATCAAAATAAACTTCTCCTGGTGTAAACGGAGGTGATTAGTTAATCCACATACTGCCAGTGTCTGCTTTGATGCAAAATCAAACACTATCCTGCATCCAGGGGATTTTTCCTGCAACAGAAACAACAACAGGAGTGATATATTCGAGTCCTGTGAAATGGACTGGAACATTTGGCGATGCGTGCAGGTCTTGGAATATGGCTTTTACTGAGACTAAACCATGCTGAATATAATCCTTTGAATTCCCAATCTCACACACATTAAAAAAAACCCCGAAAACCAACCCCCCTCCCAAAAAAGAAAAACAGTGGAGTGTTTATTGAGCGACTGTCTTTGCCCCTCAAGTCAAAGGAGGCTTTGTGCTGTCCACCTGCAGATCTTCTTAACTTTCCTCCTGCTTTCTCCTCCTTTGTGATGATGAAAGCTCTTCCACCCGAAAGCACAAAAAGGCATTTATTATTTTTACGTGCAATTGCAGACCTTCCTAGGCGGTATTTCCAGGCAGTACAGTCAAGATACAGAAGGCCCTCAACTTTTAAAATAAATAGCAGCCCTTTTTTTTTTTTTTT